>CM052803.1:1898372-1923489 GCA_028533885.1 Nasua narica
TCCCTGGTCTGAGGGAGGAGGGGCTGGGGCCTGGACTCCCTGGTCTGAGGGAGGAGGGGCTGGGGCCTGGACTCCCTGGTCTGAGGGAGGAGGGGCTGGGGGCCTGGACTCCCTGGTCTGAGGGAGGAGGGGCTGGGGCCTGGACTCCCTGGTCTGAGGGAGGAGGGGCTGGGGGTCTGGACTCCCTGGTCTGAGGGAGGAGGGACTGGGGGCCTGCACTCCTGGGTCCGGGGTCTCGGGCCTCCACTGGTCCTGATCGTCCTCCCCCTTTCTCGGCCCGTCTACAGGGTTACTCATCTGACTCTGAGGTGGGCACGGTCCTGGGAGGCTTAGTGGAGACCCCCATCCGCTGCATCTCAGAGGACAGCCGGGAGCCTTCCCTGCTGGGCTCCTACGACTGCTTGGACACGTACCTATGGCAGCAGGACGTTGAAGCCCTGATGGACCCGGATTCCAGCACCTTGTCTTCTTCTTCCTTCTGCCCTGCGCCTGGCCCCTCGGCCTTCTACCTCCCTCACGCTTTCCCCTCCGGCCAGAAGCACAAGGGAAAGGCTGGGCAGAGGTTGCGGCCGTCGCGCACCCAGAGGTCATCTGCCCGGGCCACCTCTTCAAAGGCTCCTTTCATCCTCGACCAGTCCAAGAAGGTCTCGGCAGTGCGTGCCCCAACCCAGAAGACCTCGGCTGCCCCTGGCCCATCCCGGAGGGTCCCCGCTGTGCCCGCTGCCCCTCAGAAGGTCCCAGTAGCACGGGGCCCATCCCGGAAGGCGACACCTGTAGCGACCACCTTCCTGAAGGCCCCACCAGCTCCCGGTACAACCCGGAAGGCCCCAGCTGCCTCGGCTGTTTCCCCGAAGGCCCCACCAGCTCACGGTATGTCCCGGAAGGCCCCAGCTGCCTCGGCTGTTTCTCGAAAGGCCCAAGCCATACCTGTCCAATCTCGGAGGGCCCCACCTACGTTGGCTAGTCCTCAGAGGCCTCCAGCCGCACCTTTCCTGTCTCAAAAGTCTCCACCCGTCCGGGGTCTTCCCCCAAAGGCTGTGTCCCCCACTCTCCAGAGGAAAAAATCTTTGTTCATTCCTACCTCGTCCCAGAAGGCTATGACCTCACCTAGTCGGTACCAGATGGCCTCGGAGAGGGCCGATTTTGGCCTGGGGCCCAAGCTAAGTCCTAGAAGGGACGCGGCTGAGAGAAGGAAGCACGAAGGGGGCCCCCAGCCCATGTTGTTCGTGGGCACCCAGGAGATGGACGTGCTGGAGACGAGGACCCAGAAGACATCCATGGAGCTGCCTTTCACCACCACAAAGAAGCGGTCTGAGGAAGTCGTGATCAGCAAAGCCAGGGAGATCACCCTGGATGGCCTGAAGGGCCGGGGCACGCTGGAGGACAAGGTCCACAAAAAGAAGGAGAAGATATCCCTGGACATGCCTGGCTTCAGATCCAAGGAGAGAGGGGAGCAGCAGCGGTGGCTCAAGACCCAGGAGCTGGCCATTGAGGGAGGCCCGGAGGAACAGAGCAGGCCCTTCTCGGTGGAGGGGCTCACCCTCGCCAAGATGATGATCATGGCCAACTGCAAGGAGCCCCCCCAGAGACCAGCTGCAGTCGGCCTGCCCTCCTGGCTCTCGGGTCCCCAGGCCTGTATGTCAGCAGAAGGCACCGGGCCCTTCAGCCCCTGTCCTGCGCCCTCACCGGAGGGGAAACCAGTGGCAGCTAGGAAGCAGTCCCCATTGGGCTCTGGGGTGCCCTTGTCAGAGAGGAGACCAGTGGTGGTTAGGGAGCAGTCCCCTGTGGGTTCCTGGGTGCCCTCGCCAGAGAGGAGACCAGTGGTGGTTAGGGAGCAGTCCCCAGCGGGTTCCTGGGTGCCCTCGCCAGAGAGGAGACCAGTGGTGGTTAGGGAGCAGTCCCCTGTGGGTTCCTGGGTGCCCTCGCCAGAGAGGAGACCAGTGGTGGTTAGGGAGCAGTCGCCGGTGGGCTCCTGGGCGCCCTCGCCAGAAAGGAGACCAGTGGTGGTTAGGGAGCAGTCCCCAGTGGGTTCTTGGGTCCCCTCGCCAGAGAGGAGACCAGTGGCGGTTAGGGAGCAGTCGCCGGTGGGCTCCTGGGCGCCCTCAATGGAGGGGACCCAGGCAGGAGCTAGGGAGCAGTCCCCGGTGGGCTCCTGGGCGCCCTCAATGGAAGGGACCCAGGCGGGAGCTAGGGAGCAGTCCCCATTGAGCTCCTGGGCACCCTCGACGGAGGGGACCTCAGCGGGGGCTAGGGAGCAGTCCCCAGTGGGCTCCTGGGCACCCTCAATGGAGGGGACCCAGGCGGGGACTAGGGAGCAGTCCCCATTGAGCTCCTGGGCACCTTCGACAGAGGGGACCTCGGCGGGGGCTAGGGAGCAGTCCCCAGTGGGCTCCTGGGCACCCTCAATGGAGGGGGCCCCAGAAGGGGCTAGGAAGCAGTCCCCAGTGGGCTCCTGGGCGCCCTCGACGGAGGGGACCTCGGCGGGGGCTAGGGAGCAGTCCCCGGTGGGTTCCTGGGCACCCTCGACAGAAGGGACCCCGGCGGGGACTAGGGAGCAGTCCCCGGTGGGCACCTGGGTGAAAGGGAAAATGCATCGGTGGGCAGAGAGGAGCAAGCATCACTGGAGGGAGGAGGAAGCAAACGTGGAGGAGCTGTCCCAGGACACCACAGGGCCTTCAGAGGTCCCCTACATCCCTGAGCAGGAGATGGACAGTGTCTCCAGCAGCCAGAAGGTGGACAATGTCTCCACGTCTCCCACCCCTCTGCCTGCCTCGGAGGGGGAGGATACAACCCGGTCGCCCATCTCACCGACCCCCATCTCGGAGGTGGGGACTGTGGGGTCCCCACCACTCAGCAGTGTATCTCAAGAGCCTCAGGAGCCCAAGGAGATGTCAGACCTGAGCCCTGTGACCACAACGGGGTTGTCCTCAGAGGGTGTCTCACCCTCGCCCTTGGAAGTTGAGAGTGAGACAGACGTGGCCACCAGCGGGGACAAGACGGATGACCAGGATGTCCTCAGCCCTTCAGCCAGGTACTTGGGATGACCGGTAACGTGTTCTGTCAACTCCATTCTCTGCCAGGTAGAGAGGATCATGCCCTCTTCTTTCACCTTAGTTCACGGACTCGGTACATAGCGAGTGTTGACTTTGTGCTAGGCATTGTCCTAAGCACTGGGGATACAGCACTGAGCAATTTGGAGAGTATATGCTCTTGCCATCCTGTGCATAGAGTCCAGAAATGCTGTTTAACCTCCTACAATGCACAGGCTCATCCCCCAACCCCACCCCGAGCAAAGAATGACCCACACAAACTATCAGTAGTGCTGAAGTTAGAAATCCTGACAATAAAAATGGAGGCAATTAGATTGTATGATGTAAGCTGATAGCTCCATGGGGAGACAGTACGGGAGAGGGGACTAGGCATGAAGGTAGGCAGCAGCCAATGGGGCTGGTGGGTCCAGGACAGCCTCGGGGAGCTGATGTCACTTGGATAAAAGACTTCGAGGAGGAGAGGGAGGGTTCCATAAAAGGGTCTGGGGAAGTTATAAGTGTGCAATATGTTGGACCAAGAGTGAGTTCCAGGGGACCCCAGAGAGGAGAATGGCATCAGAAAAGTCAGGGAAGTGGTGGCGATCACAGGGAACCTTGCCAGGTGTTTTAGGGACTGATGTATGTTAGAAAGGGCTCTCTCTGGCCCAAGCATCGAGAAGGTAAGGGGGCAAGGATGGAAGCCGGGAGGGTCAGCAAGAGGCAGTTGCAGTGATCCAGGCATGAGATGATATTGCTCTGGACAAGAGGGGAGGTGTTGGAAGTGTCGAGAAGAGGCAGGGTTCTAGAGATGCTCTGATGGCTGAGCCAATGGATCAGCTAGGGGTTGGCTCTGTCCATGTGGCATCAAAGGCAAGCATAGGGTTTGGGGTCTGGGACACTGGCGAGGTGGCGTGGCCATCGGCAGCAGCCGGAGAAGCTGGGAACGAAGCAGGTGGCAGGTAGAGCATCAGGAATTCTGTTTTGGACATCTGGGGTAGGGAGCCAGATGGGTGAGTCAGGAGCGACTTGGGAAATCATCGGCACATGGATGGCTACTGCAAGCTATGAGACCAGAGGGGGTCTCCGGCCAGCGAGTGTAGACAAAGAGAGTGTTGGGAAGAGGGGAGACCGCAGTCGTGGTGCACACAACGGTGAGAGACGGGCATCTTGGCCACCATGGGAAGGGACTAGCTGTGTCTAGGTCCGGGCAGGTGGGACTGAGACGGGGCCTCTGGATTTATCAGCAAGGATTCGATTATTTGTTACATGGCGGTAACGAAGAGCTGAATGGGGCAGGCCTGAGGAGGCACAGAGAGCAGGAGGTCACCTGCGGGGATGCTTGCAAACGTGATGCTGGCTGAAAGGGGCCAGACTCAAAGGGCCCCATCGTGGATGGGGCCCTTTGTGTGAACCTTGCAGGGCAGGCAAATCCCAGCCGAATGGTGGTTGCCAGGAGCTGGGATGGGGAGGGACGGCGCACCAGGAACAGGTCTCCTTGTGGGCCCATGAAACGTTCTGGAGCTCAGAGGTTATGGTCCCACCACGTGGCGAATGTAACGAATGCTGCTGAATTGTACACTTTAAAATGACTGCAATGGTACATTTTATGTGATGGATATTTTCCCACTATATGCCCATTTACCTACCTCCGTGCATTTGCAAAGAGGGCATTCCACCAGGAGGAGCGGACCTGCTTTTTGCAAGAAGCTTACTGCAAGGGGAAGGAGGGACTTGGAGGGGCAGCTGGTGTAGGAAGTGGGCACAAGAGCAATTCTCGAGAGGAGAGCGACCTAAGTGCTGTTGGATGTGGGGTGAAGGGTGCACAGCTGGACTTGGCAGACACTCAGCAGGAGGAAGAGGGACCTGGGGGTCCACGGGCACAGGAAGACGCGGTGGGGACCCCGTTCCAGCTCTTGCTCCATTTAGCACCGGTTTACTGAGCACGCAGAAAACTGTGGCCTCCACATCCCCCTTTGGCTTTCTCTTTCTCCCTCTCCAGCATGCTCGGTACCGAGAGCCCTCAATAGCGGGATTCCGGGGATTCCATCTCAGTTGCCAAAGTGTCCAAAGGAGCCCAGCCTGGCCAGGTAGCCCGAGACCCCACAGACCTGCCTAAGCCCTGGCACCGGACTCCAGGAGCCCAGACCCCACTCTGGCTCTTTCCTCTTCCCCACAGGCCCCCAGGGTGCTGTGCACCTCTACCGTAAGAAGCAGGGTGCTGAAAAGGCCGGGCGGGGGGATGCTCCCTCTCCAGCAGAGACCAGAGCTATCTATACCTTTATATATTGGGGGGGCGGGGAGCGGGACGGGGGAGAGCCCGCGGGGTGGCTCAGCTTCGCAGAGATTAAAAGCCTGAGTCTGAGACTCAGCAAAAGTCGTGCGTGGGTTTCCTGTGTGTGCGCGGGGGACCCCCAAGAGTTTTGTGAGGGTGGGGGCAGGAGGCGGAAGGGAGGTCCACGCAGACCCAGCCCCTCTTAGAACGCCCCCTGCAGCACAGCAGCTCCCATTGGCTGGGGTCCAGGGGTCCCAGCCAATCCTGCAGGGTCGGGTTTCTCCTGGGCTGGACCCCCGAGACTCAGAAGCGAGAGGCACCCCTGGACGGACCCACAGCACAGCTGACCCAGTGACACGCTGACATCACTCTGGTGAGGACACTGGCGGATGGGCTCAGGGGTTGGCCTTCGGGTGGGGGCCAGCAGCGGGGTGCGGGTCGGAACCAGGGACGCTCCCAAGCGCCACGGAGCCCCCTTCCCCCGCAGGAGCTGCGGCCTCCGGGATGCTGCATGTCGATTGCCAGAAGGCCCCCAAAGGGAAATGGTCGACACCGCCCTTCGACCCGCGTTTCCCCAACCAGAACCAGACCCGAAACTGCTACCAGAACTTTCTGGGTGAGACTTTGCGGGCCAGGTTAGGGGCAGGGGGTAAGAGAGGGGAGGTAGGGGACTCGCCCTGGCGGCGGAGACCGTTGGGGTGGAAGGGGAGGGGACCAACGTCATCGGGGGCGGGGCCTACATCCAGGGGCGGGGCCTAGTGTAGAGGGGCCAGGACCGAGCGCTGGAGGGACGGGGCCTGACCGGGAGTGGGCAGGGTCTGGTCTGGAGGGCCGGGGTCGAGTCCTGGGGGGGCGGGGCCTGGTCTGGAGTGGATGAGTCGACCATGGTGGGGCGGGACCTGACTGAGAGTGGGCGGGGCCTGGTCTGAAGGGCAGGGACCGAGTCCTGGAGGGGCGGGACCTGGCCTGGACGGGGTGGGCCGACCATGGTGGGCCCGGGTCTGGCCGTGGAGGGGCGCGGCATGGGGGAGACTGGACCAAGTCCAGGACCGGGGGCGAAGGAGGGCTAAGCGGGGTCTTCCCGGGAAGGGGAGGGACTTGGTCTGGTGAGGTAGGGGCGAGGCAGGGAAGGAAAGAGGGAGGGAGACAGACAGACAGACAGACACAGCGCGAGGGCCCCGCCAGGGCGGGGGCCTGGAGTGGAGGAGCGGGATTGAGTCGTCGAGGACGAGGCGACGGAGGGGGTGAGGGGCGGGGCTAGGCCGGGAGGGCCGGGGCGGGGCCGCAGAGCCACCCCACCAGCCCGCCCGGCCCCACCCTGCAGACTACCACCGCTGCGTCAAGAGAATGAACTACCGCGGGAAGAGCACGCAGCCCTGCGAATATTACTTCCGCGTGTTCCACTCGCTGTGCCCCAAGAGCTGGGTGAGCATGCCGAGGGCGCGCCGGCGGCCGGCCGGGGGTGGAGGGTCCCGTGGAGCTGAGCCGGCGCCCTCTGCCTCCCCCCGCCGCCCGCCGCCCGCCCCTCCCCAGGTGCAGCGCTGGACCGAGCAGATACAGAACGGGACCTTCGCGGGCAAAATCTGACGCCCTGAGTGCTGCTCTTCTGAATGATCAGCGCACTGACCCCCACATCCTGGCGTCTCCCCGAGACCCGGCCCCGGCTGTCCGCTCCCCAGTCTGTAAGCCGCCAATAAAGCTCTGTTGCTGCTGATATTTCTTCTTATGTGGCGTGGGGGCTGGAGAAGTCCTTCCTGCGTCTGGGCCCTGCAGCTAACACTACTGGTGCTGATGGGAGAGGGGGCAGGGATGGAGGGAGGATCGTCAGGTCTGCAGGGCGGGATCCAGCCTAGCCCCTCGCGCCCCAGTGCTCCCAGCAGGCGGCGGCCGCCAGCCCAGGCTCCTGTGGATGACCGCACCTGCTCACCAGGGCGCTCCTGACTGTCCCCACACTGGTCCGCCCTCCATCTCCTCCCTCAGGATCCTCCTCCCCTCTTACCTCCCCAGACTCCTTTGGGACTTGCATTCCCAAGTTCTGGGGGGTTGATTGTGTGTCCCCCAGCGCTGATGCCAGTCTCCCTCCCCAGCTCCGGATCCTTTCCCAGCTCTTCACCACTCCCCGTCACTCCCCTGCCCCTGTGTGACTCCCATTTCCCTCCAAGTACACCCTGTCCTCGGGAGCTCCTCCCAGCGCCTGACCCTGTCCTTTCAGCACCGTTCCCAGGCACAGCAGTCCCCTCCCTCGTGCTCCACGGACATCTGTCACAGATTCTCCAGGCCCCTTCTGCAGGATGCTCTGAGCTCCTGTCTGGATAATTCTTTGCTCCTGCCCCATCCAGACACTGAGCCTCTCTTTGGCCAGCCTCAGAGGTGGCAACGCTGATTCCAAACGCCCCTTTAAATGTGACCTAACCCCCCCGCCCCCCTCCCCCCGGCCAAGGCTGAAGAGTGACCCTTCACAAACACAGAGCCCTGGGGTTCTAGCCTGGCCTGAGTCCTGGGCAGGGGGAGGACTGGATCCCACTGTTTCTCGCTGAAGCTGTATGCTTCCTGGAACAGCCTGGACCCACACTCTGCCCGAAGTAGTCTCAAGAGGCCTGTTCAATCCTGGGGTTCAAAGGTGGCTATTACTAATCATAACAACTGAACAAGCCTCTTGACCTGTGTGCACCTCAGTTTCCCCAGCTGCAAACACAGATGGTGCAGAGTCCTGTTACCAGGAGAGGTGGGATGGTGGGAGGAGCTGAGCGGACTCAGGGGAAGACTGGCTCCTGGCTCGTTCCTGCTCCCCACCCTTCCCACCCTCACATACCCTCCACACTGCACTCACCACCCGGCCCAGGGCACACCCCCGACGTCCCATCTCCTGGGGTGGCCGCACCCAGATACCTCGCCCCGGGACTCCCTCGCTCCAACCACAGCCTGGGAGGCAGGGGGGCACGTGATGGGGCAGGGTGTGCGGAGAGCTGCGGGAAGGGCCGTCCCGCTCTAGTGCCCTGCCTGAGCTGCTGGACCAGGGGACACAGGCGAGGCAGCTCTGAGTCACCGAGTGGGACTGACTCACCCGTCAGTCCGGGGACTGACACTCAGTCAGACCTCAGTGAGGTCACCCAGGTAACCTCTGACCACAGTGCCTGACACCTGTGCAGCCCCAGCCAGCCTCTTGACCCCGCCCAGGGTACCAGTGCCTGGAATGCCCTTTACCCGTCTCCCAGAAGCCTCTCCCAGCCTTCCTCCTCCTCTCCATCTTTGGCCCAGGGTCCTCCCCACCACCATCCCTCGACCACTTCTGGAACATTTTTTTAAGATTTTATTTACTTTGGAGCGAGAGCGAGAGCGCGCGCGCATGTGCTTGGGTGAGCTGGGGGAGGGACTGAGAGAGGGGGACAGACTCCCTGCTGAGTGTGGAGCGCCCCGCACAGCGCTCGGCGCCATCACACCACCCTGAGATCATGACCCGAGCCAAAATCAGGAGTCAGATGCTTAACTGACTGAGCCATCCAGGGGCCCCTCTTCTGGAAGATTCTTAAAAAAAAAAAAAAAAGATTTCATTTATTTATTTCAGAGAGAGAGAGAGCACAAGAGGGCGGGAGGGTCAGAGGGAGAAGCAGACTCCAGGATCATGACCAGAGCCCCAGGCAGCTACCCAGTAGCCCCCAGGAACCCCATTCTGGAACATTCTTTATACTCTGCAACCACTGTCCACGCCCGAGCCCAAGGCAGGATCTGCACCAACATCACTGCAAACTCCCAGGCGCTGAACTCTGAACACAGATCCGCTGCTCCTCTACCAGCTCCTTGGAAGCACAGAACGCCAGCCTCACAGACCCGCAGCGGCCTCCCTGGGGTTCTAAGCCCCTCCCCCCAACTGCACGCCTGCTCTCCTCACCACCTCCTTCCCCTCCTCCCCCTGGCCTTCAGTCCATCTCTCCTCCTCCGGCCCTGCAGACCTCAGCCAGCTCCTTCCTCCCCTCTACAGACTCAGGTGCCTCCCGCTCAGAATCACCAAGGCTCGGCCGCCCTTCACCCTTTGCTCCCCAAGCCTCTAGGCACCTGCTCTCCCTCCCCCCGAACCACGGAAGCCCTGCGGCCCAGCCCCAGCCTCCTCTCTCTGGTGTCTGCGTCTTTGTCAGAGCCCGAGGAGCTCGGAGAAACAGCTCAAGTCCCAGCTACCGGCTGTGCGGCCCCGGACTCCCTAAGCCCTCCGCAGCGCGGTCTTTCTTCCCAACGCGGCGATAGCCCGAGGACTTCACAGGGCTGCGGGGAGGGTGCTGCTGGCACGGGTTACATAGCCGCGTGTTCTCAGGGTGCGTGTGCGGGGGGCTCTGTCTGTGTCCCCGATTGCAGGAACTCAGAATCAGCGCGGCGGTTCAGGGCTGGCGCCCCGCATCACACTGGACGGTGGCAGTGACGGGTCGCCTGGAACCCTCCTCGACCAGCGGCTTCGGCCTGGCTGGGCCATCACCAGGGGCCTGGAGCTGCTGGAGCCATCTGGTCAACGCACATGGCGTTAGCAGGGTCGGGGAGCGCCCCCAGGGAGACAAGGATGGGGGGGCACCGCCCGGAGGGCACGCGGCTCTGCCGCCCTCCCAGCCACCAGAGGGAAGTGCGGCGAACTCGGGAGGGGGGGGGGAAGCAGAGCACGGACCTCGACCTGTGAGCTGCAATGATTCCGTTTCTCGCGGCTCCTTTCCTTCACCTCCCGGGCTTCCCTTTGCCCTCGCTCAGGCTGCCGCGGGTCTCCTGGGGCGCCCGGCCCTGGCTCGGCCTGCGGCCCCTCCGCGCCCCTCCCCCGGGCCCGAGCCACCAGGGGGGGCTCCGATGCCAAGCCCAGCCCCCATCCCCTCCAGGTCCTGACACTTCTCTGGCCCCGACGTGAGCTCCTGGCACTTCCCCTTCGTGCTGGGCTGGGGGCCGTCTTGGGGACAGGGGTCAGGGTGGAAACTGGCAGCGAGGTGGAAGCCGCAGGCAGGCAGGCCGGCTGTAAAGGAGGCCCCGGTTCCCGCCCTGGAGGTCTTCCCTCCCCAGTTGCCTGGTGACTCTCAGCAGGGGTGGCTTTGGCCCCAGGGGGCATTGGGCGGGTCTGGAAACACCTTTGTCCCAAGTGTTGCTCCTCAGCCTGCACCGAAGTAGCTGGCTCAAGATGGCGGCCGCGCCAAGGGTGAGACCCTGACCCTCGGCCTCTGATCTCTGCTTCTGGGGTTAGAGACACTCTTGAGGATCAGAGGGAGGCTTCGAACCCTTTGAGAAGAACCCGCAGGTGCACATGCAGTTGCTGCATTTAAAGCAGAATTTCTGGAGGTTCTTGCCACCCCCAGTGGCTGTCCGGGAGGAGGTTCCGGGCTGCGGTCCTGCCTGGAAGGCTCTGTGAGGTCCCCCTTCTTTACAGACGCCGTCCCTCTGCGTCCTCTTCTCCCTCGTCGTCGTTAACAGGAGGGAGGAAACTACCAGGGGCACTAGGAGTCGCAGGGAGGAGAGACACACTCTCTCACTCTGTCCTTCCGAAAGGAAGTGGGCTCTCTGCAGGAGGAATTGGAGAAAGGTTACTGCTCTGAACGGTGTCGCCCCTCCCGCGGCCCAGTCCCCAGCGCCCCCTGACGGGGAGGGGGGGCGGCTCAGGGCCCCGCCCCTGCTCACTGGTCTTGTTAGCCTTCCGTGTTTCTGGCATTTCTTGGCGTGGAGGTGAGAATGAAGAGGGACGGCAGGGGTCCCCACGGGTGTGGATCCTGAGCAGCTTGAGAAGGTTCACCGCCCAGGACACGGATGAGGGTGCGGGGACAGCTGACTTAAGAGCGGCGGCCCCGAGTGATGGGGGTGAGGGGGCAGTGGGGGCGCGAGTCCCCCCACTTGCCGGACCTGTACCTCATCCGCACGATGGCGAGCGGCCTCTTCCATGTGGGGCCCTCTTCAGAAGTCCGGTTCGGGCAGAGATGTGATCCTCCCTCTGTCCCCCGCCATCCTCAGCGGCATCCTGCGGACCCTTGAGCCCTCCAAAACTTGTAGGCCCCCAGAGCCCGGGCCACCTCCCCCTGGCCTGGCCTCCCCAGCAGGGCTGACACACACCCCTCAAAACATCAATCAAAATGAAAAGCTCCAAAGGGCGCTGCTGATAACAAGGTTTTAATAAAATAAAAAGGTCAAGTGCTTCCAATGCCCCAACGTACCCCATTCTGGTGTGGGGGAGGGACAGACCCCCCGGAGGGACCCCCCACACCCCAGTAGCACCAGGGATAGCACCATGAGAAAGATGAGGTCGCACCCGGCCTCCCTGAGACCCCCGGGCTGGTGAGGACGTGTCCCCGACGGCCCCCAGCCTGCCCTCCGCCCCGGACAGGCTCGGAGCTGGGGGCAAGCCCACTGCCCTCCATCGCACCATCTCTAGGCAGTACCACCCCCGGTCAGCTCCGCTGCCTCCTGAGGCCTGGGCCTCTCGGGAGATGCCACGGGGCGGCCCCCACCCCTTATGGCTTTGCTCCCTGGGCAGGAAGGAGGTGGGCGGGGAAGGGAGAAGCTCCCGCAGTCCTGAGGCTGGAGTTGGGGTAGGAGGGCAGCGGTGGCCAGGGCACCCCGCTGGGGTGGGGGTGGTTCAGGGCGCAGCCGTCACCAAGGGTCAGGGTCAGACCCCCGGGTGTCTCCGAACCGGCCCAGCCCAGGGCAGAGCTGTGCTGGGGCCAAGGGCCAGCTCCGTCCTGGAGATCCAACGCTTCCTCCTAGAGGTCAGTGAGTCCCCAAGAACTTGGGGCTCGGGGGGACACGAGGAGGGACTCCTTCCTCTCCTGGCCTGGGGCCTCCCTGTCCAGCCTTCACGGTCCGTCACCATTGACGTCCAGGTCAATGGAGCCGTGGCTGACCACCAGCCTCAGGCGCTTGGGTGGGGAGAAGGGGGCAAAGGCCAGGGCCTGCTTGGGGATGGGGGCAGGGCCTGGGGTCCCGGCAGTGGCGGGGGCGGCAGGTGGGGCCGGGGTCACCCTGCTCAGGTCCACACGCACCACATAAGGCAGCCCGTAGCGCCGGGCCCAGTGCCAGTCCTGCTGAGGGGCCCAGTGGGTGCGGGGGGCTGGGCCCAGGGCCACCAGGGCCTCTGCGCGCAGGCAGCAGCGGGGGCCGCAGCCGCCCCACTGGTGCAGGGAGACGCGGGCAGCGCGGAGAACTGGGGGTGCCGGGGCCCGCCGCGGCTGGGGTCGACGGCGCCTCCGGGGGCGCACCCGGAGCGGGGGCTGCGGCAGCCACTGGAGCCAGAGGGGCGAGGCGTCCGGGCGAGCGCCGCAGGGCAGGGGGCATCGGGGCTGGCAGGCTGCTGTGGAGGCCCGGGGGGCGGGCGAGAGAACGGAGCGTGAGCTGGGCTCGGGCAGGGCTCCCCCTGCCCGAGGACAGGAGGTGGCAGGACAGACAAGGGGCTGGGCTGGGGTGGGGGGGCTCACCACAGAACGGGTCCCAGCGCAGCGCAGAGAGGTGGGCACAGGCCCTGGGGCCCAGCGGGCGGCCCCCGTCCAGGCCCTGCTGCAGCCTCCGCTTGGTCTCCCGGAGCTCGTACTTGTCCAGGGGCCGGGGGGGCAGGGGTTCCCTGGGCCGCAGGCGGAAGGCTCCTTCGCCTTTCCTGGGGGGGCGGTGGGAGGGAGAGGGCAGGGAGCAGGCCCTGAGGAAGCAGGTCCGGGTCGCTGCCCTCGTCCCCAGGGCCCTCCCGGCGCCTCACCTCTCACACGTGTAGCACTCACAGTGCTCGTTCTTCTCACCGAAGAAGCCCTCCCCGTAGAAGCAGGTCACCTCATCGCCCGGCTCGATGTCCCGGAGCACCTTCACGCAGGCCGCGTTCCCGTCTGCGGGCACAAACTGGGGGCCCAGGCTGCTCAGCGCTGGTCCTGGGGGGCCGGTCCTGGGGGCTGCTGGCCTCCACCCCTCCTGGCCCAGCACACTCCCAGGGACGGGGCCTGGGGCAGGGACAGGGAGTGGCAGGGGCTGGGAGCCCAGAGCCCCCCGGGGGAGGGCACCGCTCCAGGGCCTGCCCTCTGCACCTGTTCCCTGACCTCCCGCCTATTTGCTGGCCTCCCCGCTCCCTGTGGGATGATGGCCCCCGGCGGTGCCCACTGCCTGCTGCCTCCTGCGCTCCTCCTCCGTCCCCAGACCCCGCAGAATCCCCACAACCTGCTTCCCGCCAGCCTGCACCCAGCGGCCAGGTCCAAGCTCTGCCAGTCTCCAAGCTCTGGCTCTTGGCCGTCGCCCCTCCAGTGCCCATCCACTCCGCAGCCCGTCTGGGATGGCTGCCCGCTAGCCCCTCCTGCCCCCTGCCCCTGAACTCTAGCCTGGGGTGGCTCTCACCACCCACCCGCCCGCCCTCCTGAGCCCTGGCCAACTGGCCAGAGCCTCGGTGCACAGCAGGGGCTTCTGTCCTTGTCCTCTCTATTCCCCCGGACTCTAGCTGGAGCAACCTCTCACTCCGTTACACACCAGGCCACACGCCAGCCTCTGGTCCCTCTCCTTCCGGCAAAGCCTGCGGCTTTTCGGCTGCCAGGCCATCTCAAAACCCACCCCCACGGTTCACCCATGGGGCTGCCTTGAGCTCCTCTGTGGCCCTTGAGGCCAGAGTCACCGTGCCGGCCTGCCTCCTGCCCTCCACTGAGGCGTATCCGTCTGGGAAGCCCTGACACACCCCGGTTTTCCAACACCGAGGAAAATCCTCGTCCTCCTTCAGCACCGGGTTCTGGCGGGACTTCTGGGCAGCTTCCCTGCTCCGCACGGGGCAGGGCTGCCGGGCCCTCAGGTGACTGGCCCTGCCTGGCGCCAGGCCGGGGCTCCACGTGCAGAGGCATTTCCTGTATCCCCATCATCGCCCTCCCCCTTCCAAGGGGCACAGCCATGCCTCTGGCCACGGCCCCCTTCCCCCAACTCTGACAGCTGCGGGCACAAACGGGGTCGTGGCTGGGGTGGGAGGCTCCGGGGACTTTCTGGCTAGTCATGTGTCCCTCCTCGGGGCCCCCTCGTTTTTCCCAGGCCTACTCTTTAGTGGGGGGGGTCCCCAAGTCTCACCTTGCAGTTGGGCTTGCAGTCTGGAGCATTGAGGGGAGGGCAGGGGAGAGAAGAGACTCAGGTTAGCAGAGGGCTGGGTGGCGGGGGGGGGGCGCCCCCATTCCTCCCCCTCCCCCTCCCCCCAGCCGCCCTCCCCCTCCCCCACCGTGGTTTATGAAGGCTGCGGGGCCCAGCCACAGCTGCGCGCTCCGCTTGCGGGTGGAGTACATGATGCTAAAGTCGTTCTCGCCGGCCCTCAGCAGCCCCTCGTCGGCCTCCCGCAGCTCCGCGATGCAGCCCACCAGCAGTTCCAGCTTCTCGTTCTTCTTCCTGCCCGGAGGCCAGGCCGTGGGGCTGTGAGCAGGGCCTCCGGCCACGGCCAGGGGCCGCCAGGGGCACCAGGCCTCCTGCGGGCGCCTCCGGCCACTGCGGTCCTCCTCCCTGGTTCGCCAATCCACCCGCCTTCCCGCGGCGCTTCCTGGATCCAGCGCCCCCCGACACAGGAGGTGCCCGGACGGGCACCCCTCCTGCTGTTGGCTCGCCCTGGGCTCGTCCTCCAGCCCCAAGTGGTCCTTCCGCCTGGACTCCCGAGAAGCCCCAGTAACTCCCCGCGAGCTGCCGCCCAGCACGCCCCCCTCCCCCCATGCTCCAGCAGACCCTCTGGCAGCCCTCTGCTTAGGCCCGGTTCCCAAGAACACTCAAAATTCCCTCGTGGCTCCCGAGGCACCGAGCAACTCTGGGCAGGACCTGTGTGTGTACCCGGCGACCACCCGCCTTCTGTCTACATCGTGTACAGCCGGCAGGGTCCGTCTTGCTCACTCTCTGTCCCTCACCCAGCAGCGGCCGCTCCTGCCCCGGCCTCCTGCCCCCTGGGCACAAGCAGTACTTCCCTAGCAGCCCCTGGAACCCTGGGGTCCCACGGCGTTCTCATCCCCCACCGGGGCTGCTGGAGGCGAAGAGGGTCTGTGGGACTGGGCCTGGCCTCAGCGCCGGAGGCCTCTCCCTGGTCTGTGGGGGTCTCCTCCCCAGCAGCCTCCGGGGCCCCGGTGTGGGAGCCCCGCCCTCTTACCAAGCTCTGGTAGACACGATCTTGGCCCCATTTGTCTCCATGGAGTAGCGTGTACAGGGCAGGATGGTAAAGCCGCTTTCAGGCAGGAAGGCTCGGAGGTAGCGATAGATCTGGGGGAGGTGAGGGGGTGGGCGGGGTGAAGAGCTGGGGCAGGGCCGTCCTCGGCCCTCTCTCTCCTGGGTCCTAGGCCTGCTCTGCCACTGACTCGCTGTGTGGTCTTGGGGGCCTCACTTCCCCTCTCGAGGTCTCAGTTTCCTCATCTGTCAAATGAAGCGGTTGTGCTCCAACTCAGCGGGCCCCCAGCTCTCCTCTCCTAGGATTCTCTGAGCTTCGTCTCAGATGGTCCCAATGGCTAGGAAGTTAGGGAGTCTCGGGGTGGGGGGGTGCTTCGCGGAGGGGCCTGGGGCCCCAGAGGCTCTGCCTGGCAGTGTGGAGGACCCAGGACAGGCCGAGGTGACAGGGAGGACACAGGGACTGAGGGTGGGGGAAGGGAAGGGCGCCCTCACGTGGGTCTTGAGGGCAGCCTCCTGCCGCGGGCCCCGGCTCTGGAAGTAGTGGGTCATCCAGCCTCCCAGCGTCAGGGCCCGGTACGCAGCCTCCAGGTCCCGCTGCCTCAGGAAGGCCTCCAGCGCTGAGCGCAGGTGGTGCTGTCGCCGCAGCGGGGGCACGGGGCTGGGGGAGAGGGCACGCCTGGGTCCCAGGGCCTTGGCCTATTCCCTCCGGGCCTTCCCGGGCCCCACCCCCACCCCCACTCGGGGCTGCCGGGCCGTGGAGGAAGGAAAGGGGTCCCCGCTGGGCCCCGGGTCCACCCTGTCCCAGGCCGCCTCACCTGACGTTCATCTTATGGGTGCGGAAGCCGAGGTAGGGGTCCAGGACAAGGCTGGTGGCAAGGTCGTCATTCTCACACAGCTCTCTGGCTGTCACTCTGTCAGGTCCCATGGTGCCCCACGGACCATGCTGCCTCCGGCCCAGAGCGGAGGGCGCAATGGAGGGGCAGGGGGAGCGCCCCGGGGCTCCCACTTCTGAGCTGCACAGGATTTGGCTAGCCTTTTGGTCTCCAGTCTCATCTACAAATCAGGGAGTAAAAGCAAGGCTGACTTCACAGGGCTCTCGGTGAGGACGGGATGCAACAAGTACTCGGACAGCGGGGAAGCCCCGAAAGAAATGCCAGTCATCCCAGTCATCGTCATGAGTATCTTCATGCTCTGGGGCACAGACACTGGTCCCCCGGGCACACGCGACCCACACATTCACACGCAGATTCCCTCATGCCCCTTCCCACCACGCAGGCGTGCGCGCGCGCACACACACACACACACACACACACTCGCACACTTCCTACCCGCCCAGGGAAGGCTGATTAACTGGCAGCCAGGGATAACCCTAAAGGCTTAGCCCAGCATGAGGTGGGAGTCAGAGGGAACCCATCTCCACCTCCAGCCCTCACCCGGGAAAGATCCAAGGCTTCCCACCGGCTAGGACACACTGTTCCTCCACCCACCCCCACGCTATTTGGCCTCAGCCTCCACCTCCCTCCTGCCCCCCATCCTTCCCCCAACAAGCAGCCCTCGGGAATCATCAGGAGGCTCTGGGTGAAGCCCCAGGCAGCCTGGAGGGGGGGGGTGAGGGGAGGGAGGGCGGAGTAGGGATCCCAGCACCTGCTCCCTCTCCAAGGATTCTGGGGGAGGGGGGGGCTCAGAGGACAAAGCGGGGGAAGGGGGGGAGAAAAGGAATGATATGGAGAGGCAGAACAGGTCTATGAAAAGGGGAGAAAGAAGGGAATTAGCAAAAGGAAACAAAACAAGACCCCTAACCCTGACGGCGGCGGAGGGCCGACCGGGCATCCAGACCGCGGTGCTTCAGGGAGAGTCCATGGGGGACCGCAGGGAAGGGGGAGCCGAAGAGGGATCAGCAGCTAGAGCTGGGGGGAAAGGGGTTCTAGAAAAGACAGGAAGGCTGGGGATAAATAAAGAGGGGGCGCTGCGAGAGGGCGCCGGGACAGAGCGGAAGCTGCAGAGAGGCATGTGGGTAAAGACAAAATACACAGACTGCACAGAGGGGAGCTGGGGCCGGGAGAAGGGCCGGGGTCGCCTGCTGGACACAGAACGCGGCGGGAAGGCCCGGGCATCAGGGGTGACCTCACGAAGGCCAGAGTGGAGACCTGGGGTCGAGCGCAGGTCCCGAGGAGGTGGAGGGGGGGCCTAGGGGTCCATAGCCGGGCTTGGAGAGGCTGAGAAGGGGCGCGTCCTGCGCGACCAGGGAGGAGCGAGCCTGGGGTCCAGGCAGAGACCTGGGCAGGCACTGAGGGTCCGGGGGCGGGGGCTGAGGTCCGCGGGGCGGCACTGGGGAAGCAGATAGGGGCCTGGCAGGCAGTGAGAGTGCAGGGGAAGGGCCTGAGGTCCAGGGAGGGGAGGGGAGAGTCGGAGGGCGACCCGAGGGGTCCGCTCAGGCCCGGGAGTGCGGGGAGGGGCCTGGGTGAGGAAGCACAGGGAAGGGGCTGGGCGCCCGCAGCAGCCTGAGGCCCGCCGAAGGGCCGGGAGACGTGGGCGCCTGGACACGAGGAGGGGCCGGGCGGGGCGGGGGACGGTCGGGGCTGGGGGCGACCGGGAGCCAAGGCGGCGCGGGCTGGGGGCCGTGAGGGGGCTCAGAAGTCGGGCCCCGCGCCGCCCCTCACCCGCTTCTCCTCCTCCGCCTCCTCCTCCTCAGGCACCCGCGCCGCCGCCGCCACCACCTCCCACTGCCTGCTCCAGCTCTCGTCAGACACGGCCGCCGCGCCTCCCGTCTGCGCCGGCGGGCCGCCCAGCCGCCGCCAGCCGGAGCTCCCATTGGCTGCAGCGGCCGCCACTCCTCAGTGGCTGGGCGCTGACGCCGCTCCCATTGGCCGAGTCCCGCTCGGCCCCTCCCCGCCGGCCCTCCGGTCCGTGCCCCTACGAAACCCCGCTCCGCCCTCGCCGCTGCCAAGCGCCGCCGACGGCGGCTAATGGCTCCCGTCGCTGTCCTTCCACCGCTGCCATGGGGACTTGCTCCGCCCACTGCCCGGAGTCGACGCCCTCATTGGCCGAGAGCGTCGTGGCTCCAGGCTAAACTCGGGTTTGGGTCAGGTTATTCGGGTCCAAGTGGAGAGGGGGCGGGCTCTGCCGGCTCCATAGCCCGCGTGTGATTGGCTGGCCCTGGAACGGCGCGTCCTTCCATGGGCTAAGGCCTCCGCCCGTCACCGTAGAGTCGCGACCGGCCCATTCTCTTTCTCCGGTGAAACCTTCGCCGACCGCCGGGAGAGAGCCGGGTCGCCCCGCCCGGCCTGCCGTTGCCGAGGCGACCAGAGTTTATTGACAGCTCTGCCCGGCTCCCAAGGGCGCTTCGCTACCGCTCTCTGCTCGACCGCATTCTCCGCCGCGAGTACCCGAGTTAATCTCGGGAGCACCCCCGAGAGCTCTGCGGGTGAACGAGTCGGAGAGGAGGAGCCTGAGGAGCGGAGCCTTTGGAGAGGGCTCCCGCGGGGCAGCCCCTCCCCCCGTCGGGGTCCCCAACCTGCTCCAATCCTGGAGGCGCACAGAATTAGCAATTCATCATAATTACGCCCGGAATAATGAGCTCCGCGCTTGGAGCGGGCGGTCTTTGTTTTGTGCGCTGCTGTGTATCTGGTGCGCTGGGAACAATGCCTGGCACGGAGTAGGTGCGTCCTTAATGTGTGCGGAGTGAATGAACGTGACGGTGAAGCTGACGGTCCCTGCGTCGCTCTGTAGCGTCGAGGAAGTGGCTTGCCCTCTCTGGCCCTCGCGTTCGCACACTGGTCCCTCTCTGAGGGTTTCTCCTTAACACCCTCCTAGGTGTCTTCTATCCGCGCTTCCAGCTTCCCTCCCCGCATCTCTGTTTATGCTGTTGCTTCCCCAGCTGGGACTACCCCTCCACCCCAGCTCCGAGACTGCTCCCCCCAACCGAGGACCCCTCCCGCCCCCCTCCAAGGATGGTCACAGCTCCAGAGCGGAGCAGCGGCCAGCAAGCAGAGAGGACTCTAAAATCTTAGCTCTGGGGCAAAGTCCTATCAGTATGTCTGAATCTTGGAAGTACAGCCCTTCTCTCTGCGGGTGTATAGAGAAACCCTCGCAAACGAGAGCAGGAAGGTAAGCTCCCAACAGTGTCGGTAGTGGTGAAAAGCTGGAAACGGCTTAAATGTCCCTCACAGGAAGAACGAGTAAATGGATCGTGACATATCCATACAGCAGCGAAAGGGAATGAACCGGCACTCCCTCTACCCACCAGGACAACCCCAAAGCGTGTTGCAAGTTGCGGAAGTCTGCATAGCGGAGTGTGGGAAGTTTTAAAACCCAGAACACGGGAGTTGTGGGTGGATGCGTGTTTTAAATGCGTATAAACATGCATAGGGTGACAAAAGGAGGGGCGAGGCCCTACCCGTGACCCCTGCAGGCAGGGCGGAAGGAATGCAATCAGGAAGCTACACAGGACATTGATATTTGTATCTTTTTTTTTTTTAAGTCCAGAGGTGGAAACCATGAGTTCGCTATATACACTGTTGTTTTTCTCTTGAGTCAAAAGATTTCATAATATGAATAAAAAATTGACCTGCTGGGCGCCTGGGTGGCTCAGGTTAGATCCCAAACTCCCACCTGGGGCTCCCTGCTCAGCAGGGAGTCTGCTTCTCTGCCCCTCCCCTGGCTCATTCTCTCTCTCTCTCTCTCTCACTCTCGCTCTCTCAAAAAAAAAAAAAGTAAAATCTTGAAAAAAAGGACTTGACCTGCTAATTCCACTTCTAGGGTTTTATTCGAAGGAAATAACTGACAAGTGTTAAGATATTTATATATAAGGATGTTTGCCTCAGTCTCGTTTAAAACAGGGGCCAGTGACTTTGCAAGTAGCCCTGTGAGGAAAGGGCTGTTATGACGCCCATTGTGCAGATGAGCAAAGTGAGGCTTACAGAGGGGATTGAATAGGCCAACAGACATCAGAGGTTTACTCTCAAACTTGGGGCTATGATACCCACCTAGCATCCCGTGGACTCTCAATCTCAGATGAGATGGAGGAGAGGCACCCCAGAGAAGGAATGGAGCTCGGACACAAGCTATAACATAGATGGACCGTGAGAATGTGCCAGGTAAAAGGAGCCAGATGCCGAAATTCACATATGGAATAATTCCATGTCTTTTTCTTTTTAGGGGCATCTGGGTGGCTCAGTGGGTTGGGCCTCTGCCTTCGGCTTGGGTCATGATCTCAGGGTCCTGGGATTGAGCCCCGCATCTGGCTCGCTGCTCGTGGGGAGCCTGCTTCCCCCTCTCTGTCTGCTTCTTTGCCTGCTTGTGATCTCGCTCTCTCTGTCAAATGAATAATTAAAATATAAAAAAAAAAAGAAATTAGAAATAGAAATGCCATATCATCCAACAATCCCATTTCTGGATATAAATCCAAAGAAAATGATTACTCTTGCAAAGAGAGATCTGCACTTTTGTGTTTATTGCAGCATTATTCACAACGCCCAAGATGTGGAAACCACCTGAGTATCTGTCAATGGATTGATGACCAAAAAAAAAAAAAAATGTTGGGTACGTATGTATGATGGATTATTATTCAGCTGTGAGGAAGGAGGAAATCCCGCCATTTGCAACTGTATGGAAGAAACTAGAGGGCATGCTGCTGCATGAGATAAGATACATAAAGGAAAACCTATACCGTATGATCTCACATGTATGTGGAATCTAAAAAGAGTTGACCTCCTGGGAACAGAGAGTGGGAAGGTGGTTACCAGGGGTTGGGGAGGGAAGGGGAGAGATTGCACAAAGGGTACAAACTTACACTTGTGAGATGGATGAATGACTACAGTTAACAATACTATGTTGTATACTTGGGGTTTGCTTAGAGAGTAGATCATAAGACACACACACAAAGGGTAACTGGGAGGTGAGGGATGTAGTAATGGGTGGATTGTGGTGATCACTTCACAGCGTGCACGTATATCGAGCCATTATACTGTATACTTTATTTTTTTTCAAAGATTTATTTATTTGTCAGAGAGTGAGAGAGAGCACGAGCAGGGGGAGCCGCAGGCAGAGGGAGAAACAGAGCAGGGAGCCGGATGTGGGACTCGATCCTAGCACCCGGGGATTGTGACCTGGGCCGAAGGCAGCCGCTTGACTGACTGAGCCACCAAGGCGTCCCTACTGTATACTTTAAATATATATAATTTCTGGTTGTGAACCTACAACTTTTGTTTGTGAATCGTACCCCAATAAAGCTGGGGAAAAATTAATGTTTGTGCGGGAAGTTGTCTCTCTGTTTTCCTGTATGACTTGTGTAATGACCAAATGTATAGAATAACAGAATAAAACATACTATATACTGTAGATTAGTGTATAAACACCAGCGTCCACACATATACCTATGTGTACGCATATGTACATACATAACTCTATACATCGTCATCATGCTCAAAATTCTGCAGTGAATTCACATCTTGGTGGTCAGCCTCCGAGACGGCCCCCAGGGACCATCTCCTCTATGAGACTCCACACCCATGGGCACACCCTCCCACTCTGGGTAGGGCTGAGCCAGTCCCATGCGAAGGACAGTGCAAATGTGATGGCCTATCCAAGGCCAGCTCACCAAGGACATGATGGCTTCCGTCCTTGCTATCTCTGGGACCACTCCTCTGGGGGAGCTCCGCGCCATTCTGAGAGCTCAAGGCCACCTTATGGAGAAGGCCACGTGGCCAGGAACCAAAGCTTTGTGGCAACAGCCACGGAGGAACTGAGGCTTCCTGCCAAGAGTTTGAGTGCCATGTCAGTGAGCCACCTGGAAACGATCCTCCTGTCTCCAGACTGTGTGTCCCCATCGACATCTTGATTACCATCTAAAGGGCAGCCCAAGCCGGAGTCAGCCAGCTAAGCTGTTCCTGAATTCTGGACCCACGAAATGGTGTGAGATGACAAATTCTTATTGTTTTATGCCACTATAGTTAATTGATAGGCACCTGGATTAAAATCCAACATCCTGGGCACCTGGGTGGCTCAGTTTTTAAGCATCTGCCTTCAGCTCAGGTCATGATCCAGGGTCCTGGGATTGAGCCCCCGCATCGGGCTCTCTGCTCAGCAGAGAGAGTCTGCTTCTCTCTCTCCCTCTTCCCCTCCCCCTGCTTATGCTCATTCTCTCGTGCTCGCTCTCTCTCAAATACATAAATAAAATTCTTATTTAAAAAAATCCAACAGGGATGCCTGGGTCCTGGGATCCAGTCCCACATGGGGCTCCCAGCTCAGAGAGAAGCCTGCTTCTCCCTCACCCTCTGCTTCTCCCCATACTCATGCACTCTGTGTGTGTGTGTATGTGTGTCTCAAATAAATAAATAAAATCTTAAAAAATGAAAGGAAGGAAGGAAGGAAGGAAGGAAGGAAGAAAGAAAGAAAGAAAGAAAGAAAGAAAGAAAGAAAGAAAGAAAGAAAGAAAAAAGAGATAAAGAAAAACTTGTACGTGAATGTTTATCACAGCATCATTCCTAATTAGCCAAAAGGTGGAACTAACCCAAACATCTACAACTGATAAATGAATAAACAAAACGTAGGAAGGAAATTGTGACACAGGCTACAGCACGGATGAGCCTTGAAAACATTCTGAAAGTGAAATAAGCCAGACACACACATAAAATTGTTGTATGATTCCACTGACATGAGGTTCCCGGAAGAGTCAAATTTATAGAGACAGAAAGTGTAATGATCGCTGCCAGGGGCTGAGGGAGGGGAAGTGGGGAGTTATTACTTAATGGGTAAAAATGTTTCTGTTTGAGATGATGAGAAAGTTCTGGAGATGGACGGTGGTGAAGGTTGCACAGCCGTGAGAATTTACGTTCCGTATATTTTACCATGATAAAAAAAAAAATCTAGAGAAAATTCATGTTCATGATGAAACACTGAAGGCTTTTTATTTGAAATCGGGGACAAGACAGGGAGGTCCCCTTTACCACTGCATTCAACGCTGTTCTGAAGACATAGCCAGGGCAGCGAGGCAAGAAAAAGAAAAGAAAAAAAGGTGTAAGAATTGAAAACAAAGATGGGGCTGGTGGCCATCCAGCCACCCATCCGGGGGCTCAGCCAGTTAAGTGTCTGACATGAACTCAGGTCATGATCCTGGGGTCCGGGGATTGAGCCCGAAATCAGGCTCCTTGCTCAGCAGGGAGCCTGCTTCTCCCTCTCCCTCAGCCTGAGGCTCCCCTACTTATTCTCACTCTCTCTCTGTCAAATAAATAAGTAAAATCTTTTAAAAAGATGCAGCAAAATGTGTGATATTTTTGCCCAAAGGAGCCCATCAGAGACTCAGAACCCAAGGTTTTTATTGATGGCTGATCATATAGACAATATCTGCCTAGAATGCACCAAAATTCCAGACTCCCAGAAGGAAAGCAGGCATTTAGCATTAACCACAGGGTTAACACAAACAGTCCAGGCACTCAGAATAGTTCAACAGCCAAGTCCCCAGACACCAGGCCAAGGCAAACCTTGCAAGCACAACAGCTCATTCAGATCTGCTATGTTAACCATTTTCTGCACAATGAACAAAATTCTAAAATAACAATTAAGTCAATATGGATTACAATAGTATCTATAAATATCCAGCAAGGGGAAATAAATTGAACGAAAGGTATCCAAAACTTCTTCAAAAAAAATCTGTAAAACCTTATTGAGAGACCTTAAAGAAGATCTAAAACCTGGAGATACATACCATGTTCATGGATCAGGAATGAGAAGGGAGATGGTGCGATGGGAGATTTAAGGAGAATGAAAATACGGGAAAGAATCGAATTTTAGAGTCAGACAGACCTATGCTCTGGTCCCAGCTCCTGCACTCAGTAGCTGAGTGATATTGGGCTGGCACAGTAGCCAAGGTGGATCTCCCTGGAAGAAAGAACTTAATTAGTTGTGAAGAGTGCCTTTGGAGGACAGCCCCAAGGTGCAGTACTGGCAATTACTATCTTGTTTGGATCAAGGTCATGTTCTTTTCTGGCAGCCCTCAACCATGACAGAGCATCACAGGTTGCCGGGGGGGGGAGGGGCAGAGGGAGAGGAAGATGGGGAGAGAAGCAGAATCCCTCCTGAGCTCCATCTCGTGACCCTGAGACCGTGACCAGAGCTGAAATCAAGAGTCAGACCCTTAACTCACTGAGCCACCCACGTGCCCCTCTTTTTCTTTTATAACTGAAGTAAAATTCACACACCACAGCATTCACCACTGTAACCATTTTAGAGGGTGTAATCTAGAGGCATTTAGTACAGTCCCACTATTGTGCAACTGCCCATCCTCTATCTGCTTCTGAGATATGGTCACCACCCCAAAAAGAAGGGATTAAGCAATCACTCCCATCCACCCCTCCCTCCAGCCCCTGGGAACCACCAGCCTACTTTCTGTTTCTATGGATCTGTGACAAGAAATCCTTGCAATTCCCCTCCCCTGTTGGCTGGCTGAGATTTCTCAGAGAGGTTCTTCTTACCCCTGCCTCCCTTCCCCCTCTTCTTCCAGAGGTGGCCCACCCACTTCCTGGCCCAGCCCTGCTCCCTCTCCCCTTTATCTCTCCCTGGCATTCCCCCCCCCCCCCCAAGGATCCGGAAGAGTCCTGGGGGCAGGAGGGGGGGTGAGGGGGGGCCCCCCCAGCCTGCACAGTGGGAGGGATCTAGTTCCAAATTGAAAGTGGCCCAGAGGACACAGGGATCCTGACCTGAGCTGAAGGCAGACGCTTAACCGACTGAGCCC
>CM052803.1:1923989-1993240 GCA_028533885.1 Nasua narica
TGGGTCTGAGGGAGGAGGGCCTGGGGACTGGACTCCTGGGTCTGAGGGAGGAGGGGCTGGAGGTCTGGACTCCTGGGTCTGAGGGAGGAGGGGGCTGGGTGTCCAGACTCCTGGGTCTGAGGGAGGAGGGCCTGGGGACTGGACTCCTGGGTCTGAGGGAGGAGGGGGTGGAGGTCTGGACTCCTGGGTCTGAGGGAGGAGGGCCTGGGGACTGGACTCCTGGGTCTGAGGGAGGAGGGGCTGGAGGTCTGGATTCCCAGGTCTGAGGGAGGAGGGCTGGGGGCCTGGACTCCTGGGTCTGAGTGAGGAGGGGGTGGGGGGCTGAACTCTTGGGTCTGAGGGAGGAGAGGGCTCGGGTTCTGGACTCCTGGTCTGAAGCAGAGGGAGTTAGAAGTCCTTGTTTCTGTGGGTAACAGAAGGAAAAGCTGTCCTTAAAAACCACTTTGATGTCTCCCTGTACTTCAGTTTTGCCCTTGCCGTGACCAACAGGTCTGTGAACCTCACCGAAGCTTTCCCCTACATCAGGTAGTTATGGCGCGGGCGGGGCGGTGGGGTGGGTGTGGGAGTGGGTTCCGAGGGAGAAGAGGAGGGGGCCTGGGTCCAAGGAGCCACAGGATGATCCTTCCTCTTCCCCAGCCTCTGCGGGTCTTACCCCCCTCAGAGCTGCATCTTCAGCCAGCTGCTCAACATGGGAGCCGCTATGGGTAAATAACTCTCGGCCCTTCCTGCTCAGGGCGGGACCCCCACCCCACCCCCACCCCACCCCCACCTCCACCCCAGCCAAGGGTGCCCCACCCCCGCCCCAGCCCCAGGGGTCCAAGCCCACCCCCCCAGATGTGGGAGTTAGGCCCCCACCCCTAGACGCCCAGTCTCTCCGCACCCCCTCCCCAGGAGTCCGGGCCCGGCTTGCCCGCCCACTTCCCTCTCCTCCCAGCCGCCTGGATCTGCATTATCCGTTACCACCAGCTCCGGGACTGGGGAGTCGGAAAATGGTTTAACCGGCTGATCCTGTGGACGGGGCTCCTGTGTGCCCTGGGCACCTCCGTGGTGGGCAACTTCCAGGTGAGACCGCATGGGCTCGTGGAGCTCCGCCAGCCGGCCGACCAGCCCGAGTCCGGGACTACAGCTCCCAGCAACCCCAGAGGCCGCTGGCTTCTCGTTGTGGGGCTCGTCCGCGCACGGCCTTCTGGGACTTGTATTTCTCTTGTGGTCTCCACCCGCGTGGGAGGCTCTTGGTGTAATTATTTCACTGAACCCTAGAAGATTGGGGTAATTTACTGCCATTCTTTACCCCTTTGCCCTTTTAATAATGAAATTACTCAGAGCCACTCATTCTTGCCACTTAGATGGAGCGTTCGCTCCGTGCGGGGAGCTAGGCTTTAGGCTGTGTAGGTTTTCCTCTATCGCAGTTAACAGCCCTAGCTAGACCCTTTCCGGTCAAATCCAACAGAGAGTTTTTTGGTTTTCGTTTTCATTTTAATCAGCTGGTTCGTGGTGGTCAGAAATGAACCCAGATTCATAGACTCCAGAAGTCCAATTCTTCACCTTGAAGTTCAGTAGATATTTGTAGAACAACAGAAGGGACAATGATTGGAGAAAGCCTATTGATACTTTTATATTGTTATTTAATTTTACTGTGTTGTCTCTGACTCCAAACCTTTCCGGATGAAAAGTACCACAGGATAGAGGCTGCCTTCCACTTGCTAAGAAAAATTCCCCATCACTCATTCGTTTATTCCTGAGCTCCTCAACTTTAATTTCTTAAAAAATGTTTTTCTTTTAAAAGATTTTTATTTGAGAGAGAGTGTGTGAGAGAGAGAGATCATGAGCAGGGAAGAGGGGTAGAGGGAGAAGCAGACTCCCTGCTGAGCGGGGAGCCTGATGGGGAAACTCCATTCCAGGACCCTGAGATCATGATCTCAGTCGAAAGCACACACTCAACCTACCGAGCCACCCAGGCGCCCCTCTTCTTAAAAGCATTATATTGCTCTCCTAAGGAGCCTTCTAAAGACATTTCCCGCTGGTCATCGCTTCCCATTAAACTTTTAATATTTAAAAAATATTAAATAGGGGCATCTGGGTGGCTCAGTGGGTAAGCCTCTGCCTTCGGCTTAGGTCATGATCTCAGGGTCCTGGGATTGAGCCCTGCATCAGGCTCTCTGCTCAGCGGGGAGCCTGCTTCCCCCTCTCTCTCTGCCTGCCTCTCTGCCTACTCTGTCAAATAAATAAATAAATAAAATCTTTAAAAAAGAAAAAAAAAAAGAACTTTTTGCCCTCCCCAAACCAATTTTCAGCCCCTTGGGGGGCAATATCAGCCCTCTCCCACCCCCGCTGAGAATGAAAGGTTTATTGCACTAGTATTTCCTGAGCGCCTACAATGTGCCAGGCCCTGTAGTAGGGAGTGAGGCCGCAGCGGTGAGCACAGTCTGTCGGGTGGGTCAAGGACCCCTCCCCTCATCACAGCCCTCGTGTCTCCCCCCCACCGCCGCCGCCCCCCCATCTATCTTCCTTTCAATTCTTGTCCCTTTTCTTCCCAGCAAAAGAACGAGCTGCGTGTGCACCTGATTGGGGCCTTCTTTGCCTTATTCATGGGCAATGCCTACTTTTGGCTCCAGCTTATTCTCCTCTGGTCAATGAGGAGACTGCCGCAGCCTGGGGCCCCCTGGATCGGGCCACTTCGTCTGGGTCTCTGCAGCCTCTGCACCATCCTCTTGGTGACCAGTATCCTTACCGGGGCCGGCAGCAGGGGGTCGGGTGGGGTCCTTCATTGGGGTGGGTCGGCTCCATGTAGCGCGCACTGCCCTGTGCTTTCTCGGCCTCAGTCTCCTCGGGACTAAAGTGTCCTGGACAGTGTCGGCCCCGAGGTCGGGCAACCTGGGATGAATTCCACGTCCCCCGAGTCGTAGCTGGGGGTTGGGGGGGTGACTCCACGGGCTGAACTTCTCAGTGTCTCCGCTCCTTCAGCTATCCAGCGTGGATGATAACGGGGTTGCCCCCGGAGCCAGAAAGAATGAAAGGAGTAAGGCGTGTGAGGGGCTTAGCTCGGTGCCCAGCACAGTAAGCTGCCAAGAAATACTGGGGAGGGCGGCGAGCGAGCGGCGGCAGTGTGTTTAGGGCGCCTGCCCTGTGCCAGGCATCGTGTTGGCAAAGACTGGAAACTGAGGTTCGGAGAGGGGGAGTCTCTTGGCCCAGATGCATCATGAAGTCCAACGGTGGTGCCCGTGGTGGCCAACAGGCAGGCAGGCGGCTTGCTCGGGCTCTCAGGGGCAGTCCGCGCCTGTTCCCCGCTCCTTGCTTGGCCTGTTGGCTCCTTGGTCCTGTTAGCAGCTCCCACTGGCCTTGGTGGGAGTGTGCACAGCCCAGAAACTGGCCAATGCCGCAAATCAGAGCTGGTTGTTAACCAGCCACCAGCGTGCCTACCGCTGGCTACAGACTCCACCCAACCCGGTTTTGAGTCACCCGGACCCAGATGCTCTTCGCCAACCTGGCACAACTCTGGGTGACTCAAATCACTGTGCTTCAGTTTCCCAATCTGTAAAACGGAGTTGTTTTGATCATAATAATGGTCATTACTGATAAAGAGTCCTGAGACGGGAGAAGCTGCAAACTTAGCCTTAGGGGGTGATCTCCGGGAGAATGGAGGGGAGGCCAGAAGGCTGCTGGTGTTGAGAAGAGCCTACCGGGAAACCAGTTTCTTCCCGGGGGCAATAAGGAGCCATGGGAAGCGTATGAACGGGGGAGGAACAAGGCCAATTGTGGGGGCAACCACCTTGTGTGTGGGTACGCTTGCCTCTCCTTTGCTCTGATTCATGGGATCAGGGGTGATGTCAGCCTTATCTACTGCCTAAAAGTCCTTGAATGAATGAAATAACGTCTCAACTAATCTGGGAGCGAGTGGGAGCTGGTGTGGCCGAGAAGCAGGAAGGTCGTGGTAGTCAGGGGTCCCAGGAAACCAGGGGCCTCTCCGCTAGTTTGAGCTCGGAGTGAGCGTGGGCTGGCAGTTGAAAAGGCTTTCAGGGGCGCTCGGTGGGCGAGTCTGAGCAAGAGGAACATGTGGGAAAGAGCCTCAGACAGGGAGGAGGGTGGCCCGCAGGGAAGGGCAGCTGTGTCGTGAGGGGGCACCCAGCCCCGGTGACCCAGCTCGGCTCCCGGATCCTTCCTGCTGCGTGTGGCCCTTGACCTTGGTGTAAAGTGATGATCCTCCACTTCTGGCCGCTGCGTTCGGCCTCCGCTGCCTGCGAGTGGGCCATCGCTATGCTGCTGTTCACGCTCTTTGGCCTGTTTGCTGTGGATTTTTCCTGCCTGGATGGCTGCACCCTGTGTCTCCAGCCAGGCCACCTCAGCCCCCCGCCGGCCTCCCCCATCTCCCTGCAGATCCCCCTGTGAACGGCGGTCCAGGCGGTGTGGTCTGGGCCCCCCTCTCACGCGCTGCCGTCAGGGCCACCCAGGAAGTGAGAGGCCAAGGCCAGCCAGCCATCCCTGCTCAAGGCTATTTATTATTATTATTATTAATTTTTTTTTTTTTTTTTTTTGCCGCCGGCGGAATCAGAGACACGGACGCAGGCAGGGTCACGCGAAACCAGAATTCCTTCCGGAGAGCAAATCCGTACAGAAGGTTGTGAGGGAAGGGGGAGAACCGGGGAAGGGGGGGCCTGGGAAGGAGGAGTTGGGGACACAAGGACAGATGGCCCTCTCTGTCCGGATCTGCTAAGCCACCCCAACCAGCCCCCGTCCCTCCCCCACCCCACCCCGCAGAGAGATTGATCAATAAATAAAATAATAAATTAATCAATAAATAAAATAGAAACAGCTCCCCCACCCTCAGTCCCCCCTAGAACCACCCCCCATTGGGCACGGCCCCCTGAGCCCCATCCCTGCAGGGCAAGGCCGGGTTTGTTGTGTCTCTCCCCTCCCTACATACTCCGTGGGCCCTATTTACAGATTCACAGTTGGGGGGCAGGGAAGGGGGGTGGAGGGGGCTCCCCTCCTTCCCCGGCCCCCTGGGGTCAGGGCAGAGGGGTCCCGTTGGTGGCCAGGAGCTTCTTGTCCTTAGCGGGGCCTCGGCGGGGAGAGCTGGTCAGCTCTGGGTCAGGGCGGCCGGGTGGGGGCTGCAGGCTTCTCGGTGGGGTGCCAGCAGGCCGAGTCTGGGCCCCGTTCTTCTCATCTGTGGAGAAGGAAGCAGTACGGCCTCAGGAACTTCAAGGCTGCCGAACCCCAAGGAACACGTTCCAGCAACATCGTGGTGAGGCCAAGGTCCTCTATTGCAGGGCCGGAAGCCTGGGGGGGCAGCTGCCAGGAGGACGCCCATGTGCACCCAGACCCAGCAAGGTCACGGACAGCAGGTGCATCCTGGGCCCCTCCAACCCCTGTGGCTTTGGAAACCAGGCCACGTTAGTCCCAGTGAGACCCAGAGGCCTGACTCCAGGGCGCATTGTCACAGACTGGCTATGACGCTATTTGCTAAGGGGACCCCTTGTCATAGCCGCAGATCACATTCAAGCCCCCAGTCATAGCCAGAGGTCCCCTTGCCTTCTGCTACCCTGGTTGATCAGGATAACGCTCCTTAGCGACAGGGCGCAGGGGCGCCTACAGGGAGTTGATCTGAACGAACACGGAGGGTTGACTGCCCTTCTCCAGAATACCACTCCAGAACTTTTGTTAGCAGGAAGTTCCACGACCCCACACAGAGACATCCTCTGGGGGATCCCTGGACGTGCTCTCCCTAGCCACGAGGCCTTCTCGGGGCGAGATGGCCCATGCCTAGAACAACCTCTCTGAGAACCTGCGACGGCGCCCACAGACCAAAGCCCTGGGGTCCTTGCTCAGCAGGAGGTCACCCCTCCAGCCCACAGGATAAAGGAGGGACACGTGGCCTTGGGCCCCTGCCTCCCACCTGCCAGGGCCTGCACGGAGGGCTGGTCGTGAGTGCTCAGCAGCTGTGCCTGGATGGTCTCCACCACTCGCTTGAACCGACGGCTGGGACCTGGAGGGGATACGGAGACAGACTGACTTGGGGACAGGGACAGGAAAGGCCCTACCACCCTGCAGAGCCCAGCAAAGGACTCTCCTCCTCTTGGGCTCAATCTCCTGTTCTGCGTTGGGGCCAGGTATAAATCCACGGTTTGCAAATGGGGCTGAGAAAGATTGGAGTTAAAATAACGATGGGTGTGGCTTTCTATTTATCTTGTTAGTTTCTAGGTGAGGCCATGAAGAGCCAGAAATATAAGAAAAATAAACAGGAAGTTAAAAAAAAATCTTAAAATCCAGGAAATCCTGCATATTAGCCTTTAAGGGAAAGGGAGAAAAAATAGAACGTAATTCATTTTAGTGGTAACATTGTGGCAGCCTGGTTTAGAGACTCTGTGGCATATTAAGACTGCTAACAAGGGTAGCAAACAGAAGCATCTCTCGTTATTCAGACTTTTGTCATCAGGGCTCAGGAACCAAGCTGAATTGGAAGCAAGACATTTCTGTGGTTTCCATCTCTGGTGCCAACTCTTGATTGGTCATGGCTGCCTGCAGTTTCTGAGGCTGTGGCAAAGCTCAGCAGGAAGAAGTGCTGTGATCGACTGGTGATGTCTGCTCTGGGTGCAGGAATGACATTGGACGGCAAGGAGCCACGTCTCTGCCCTTCTGCTGTACAGTCTTAACAAAGTAGACGATATCTGCACTTCAAGGTCTGCTGGGCTAGGTTGAGCCCAGTTTTGTCATGGTTTGCAGCGGGACTCTGTCAAGTCAATTTGCCTCAACAGGACTGTTTTCTCTTCTGTAAAGTGGGTGGGCACAAATACCTCAAAGGCTGCTGGGAAGCTTCAATGAAACAGTGCACGTAAAACATCCGGAACATCATAAATGTCCATGAAGGGGCGCCTGGGTGGCTCAGTCCATTAAGCGTCTGCCTTGGGCTCAGGTCATGAGCCCAGGGTTCTGGGATCAAGCCACGCATTGGGCTCCTGCTCAGTGGGGGGTCTGCCTATCCCTCTGCCCCTCCCCTGACTTGTGACCTGTTTCTCTTTCAAATAAATAAATACAATCTTAAAAAAAAAATCCATGAACTATTAATGAGAAAAGGGGGAAGGACAGAATGCAGGGATCTGAATGAGGAGGGGGCTCATGGAGTCAGTGCTAGCTGAGCACTATCTCCTCCTCCCTCCTGCTGCCCTCCAGGGTCACTCTCCCAGGTCAGCTGTCTTGAGCACCCCACACACCAGGGTGGAGGCAGTCTCTTGCCGAGGGAAGCTTACCGGAGATGAGCGTAAAGGTGACAGAGTAGATGCCGCCACCGCCACTGCCATCCCGTCGTGGGGAAGGCTCTGGACCCTCTGAGGAGCTGATGTCCACCTGGAATCGGACAGGCTTCTGGAAGACGGATGGGCCGCCACTGGCCTTGTACTCGGCCCTGAAGCTGGTCTGTGACAGCACACTGTGACTCAGGCTGGGGATCTGAGACAGGTGGGGGACAAAAGGAGGGGGTGATTCCACTGACTGGATTCCAGGAACTGGATAGCCAAGCCCAAGACGACTTCTGCCCAAGGAACTACAAGTTCCATCAGCCACCAGGGAAAAGAATAATAGAAAAGCCATTGGGAGCCCCCACTGCCTGTTGGGACTTGTAGTTTTCTCGACCAACTATAAACAGTATCAGAGAAATGGCTGGTAACAGGAACTCTCACATCTAGGCGTCAGCCCCTGGCTCCAGAATCACATGACACAAACTTCTCTGCCTCCACAAGTATTGCCGCATCTGTCTCAAAACCTGTAAGTCCCACTAGCTCCTAGAGCAAAGAACCAGAGGGCCCCATGGAAGGAGCCATTCTGTCTGCTAAACTCAGACCTGGTGGTCGGGGAATGGCAACTCACCAACAGTGTAGGGAGCTGTCCTTTGCACGACATCCAGGCCTCAGGGTCCAGAAAACCTCTCCACCTACCTGCCCCCTACAGTGACCCAACCCAACTCTGAACGGAAAACTACAGATCCCATGAGCCTCAGGAAGAAGTTAGGCCAGAGCAAAGGCAGCGGACCCCATGAGCTGCTGAGATTTGTAGTCCTGTGCTGGCCAGGCCACATGGAAACCCAGGCCCCTCACCGACAGGAAGGCATGGACAATGTCCGCTTTGATGCTGCTGAGAGGTTTGTCCTTTAGTACAAGGAATATTTGTTCTTCTTTGTCCAAGGAGATGAAGTTCCCAAACCAGGAGCGTTTTGCCAACCTGAGCGAAAGGGGATGGTGGGAGGTGGATTAGGAGGGGGCTCAGGGAGTAAATCCCTCCCTCCATCCTCTCACTTCCCTTCCCTGTCAGACTCACTCCGGAGAGGACTCTGGGGTCAAGCTGGACATCTCCTCGGCAGTGGGGACTGTGGGTGGGTTGGAGGAGAGTATAGTCAACATTTATCCATCATCCTGGGGTCCAGCACGCGGGCCAGCAGTCCCCTCCAAGCAGAGGTTCCAGATCCCAGGGCCCATTCACTTCCCAGTGGCTAGACCCCACAAGGCATGCTACCTGGTGGTCCTTCTGGGGATGCTAGCCCACCCATTAGACCACGCCCTCTGAGGGTGGAACTTGCTCGCCATGAGCCAATGGGAAGGTGAGCCAGGACACTGAAGGGAGGTATCCTTCAGAGAGGCTCCTCCTCCAGAGTTGGAAGTCCCACCCCCTGTTCCCAGCACCTGAATTTCTACTCCCAGCCCCATCTTCTCACAGGACACGGGAATCCAGACCCCCAGCCCTTGTGCCCTGGGGGGTCCCTGTACCCTGCATCTTGCGCCGGTGAAAGCGAGGGGAGCCCAGGAAGCTGTTGCGGATGGAGTTGAGACGACTCCTCCAGGCGGCTCCCCCGACGCCACCACCAGGGCTTGGGGGTGGCGTTGTTCCTGGTGTCCCGGTGGGGCTGGCCCGGGGCGTATGCAGGGGCGAATGCAAGGGGGTGCCCCCAGAGGAGCGCGGGGAGCCTGGGGGCCCAGGCAAGGGCGTGGAGCGGGCACTGGGGGGCGGGGGCTGCTCCCCGGCGCCCCCACCCCTGGGGCCTCGAGAAGGCAGCGTCTGCGTTTTGGAAGTGGGGGAGCCCCCGCCCCGAGCCTCATCTCCGGCTCCGGGCTCAGGTGAGAAGGAAAAGACTGGACTCTGTGGAAGAATGGGGCCAAGTGAGATGGCCGACTACAACTCCCAGGAGCCTCTAGGAACCCCATTCACACATACTCAGAGCTGGGTCCCGATGCATGCTGGAACTTGTAGTCCAATTATTCCTCCCCCAACCCACCTTGTTAGGGGACAAGGACTTTTTCTATCAAGCTCACTGACTAGCACAGTGACTGATACACAGCAGGCGCTCAATCAGCTTTTGTTAAGCGCATAAAGGAACCCTTGAAACCCTAAAAACCCAATCATATTGGAGGTGGAAATGAGCAGTGCACTAAAATACTTATGCGGCCTCAGGACTGGGGGCCCTTTAGGGACAAAGAAGCAATGCCCCAAGACTTCATGGGAATTGCAGTTTCTGCTGTTTAATCTTTGATCCAGTGTTCACCCTCTTACCCATCTTAATGAATCGGGGCTTACCCTTGGGCTGCTGAGAGGGCTGGAGGACAGACCGGTGGAGGCTCCACTGACACTACGGGATCTGTTTCCAGGAGAGATTTTTTTGTTTTTAAGTCAGGTATGTGGGTTTCGCAAGGCTCAGATGTCCTCTCCTTTCCACACGCCTTTGAGATGGGGACTTGAGGCCCAGAGAGGAGCCACGGAGGTGGAGCTGGGGCTAGAACCCTGAGCTCCCTCCCCACCCACATCTGGGGATCCACGGGAGGGCCAGGGGCTCTCACCTCTGACTGTGCTGGGCCATCTCCAGGGCCCGCCGGGTGGGCACTGGGGAGCCACCACCCCCAGCATCCGTGATGCTCAGAACTTCCATAGACTTCCGCTCTGGCCGCCGCTTCCCGTGTCTGCTCAGCATGGGGGAATCCACACGTTTCCGAGGGGGGTCTGAGGGTGGAGAGTTTCAACCTCATTCAGAAGCCGTCTTCATGGGGGGAGGGAGGAATGGAGGCCCAGAGCAGAGACTTTTGACAAGGTCACAGAGCAAGTCGGGGAGCCTACATCCAAAAGCTAGGGGCGCCTGGGTGGCTCAGTCAGTTGAGCATCTGCCTTCAGCTCAGGTCATGATCTCAAGGTCCTGGGATCGAGTCCCGCATCGGGCTCCCTGCTGGGTGGGGAGCCCGCTTTTCCCTCTGCCCCTCACTCTGCTGGTGCTCTCTCTCTCTCAAATAAATAAATGAAATTTTAAGCAAGACTAAAGTATAAACCCAGAAGCTAAGGGCCTGCAGCCCCTTTCCCCCTCTGGAGTCCGGGGTCTGGACCTCCAGCGCTGCCTTCTCACCGACATCATTCCGGGGTGGTAGGTCCTGGTCCTCACAGCTGGGATACCGCTCCTTCCGATCCAAAAGCAGATAATATATCATCTTTTCTTGGTTTTCCCTGATGGGGAAGGGGAGGGGAGGGGAGGAGAGGATTGGGGTCAGGAGTGGGGCTCCAGCCGTCTCACCCCATCCCTGCAGCTGTGGCTCTCTGGGGCTTGGTACACCCAGTATCCCTGCCTATGCTTCCATCTTCCTAGGCATGGACATGGGATTTTTTTGTGTCGGTGCACATCTGACCCTTATTTGACTTAGCCGTAATAATCCCTAATAAACGAGCACTTACTATATGCAAGCACTACGTGGGGCATGAAGTCTATCTCACAAGATATCACAAGATAGTTGTATCAAAGTATCAAAGCACAAGACACTTTGCAGCATCTTTTTTTCCACTGTTCCTACCGCCCCCTCGTGGTTGCTCCGGGAACAGCTCCACGTGGGAACTCTAAGCCACGCCCCCTCTAGCGGCGGGTGCCTCGCCCCAGGGAGTCTGCGCCTGCGTGGGGCCCGAGCGCGCCCTTCGCTGGCTGGGGCGCTGCGGCTGCTGGCCGGATGTCGGCTGCTGGTGTCTGTGCCTGGGGCAGGGGGCCTTACTCCTCGCTGCGCAGCTCGCGGTGCAGCCGCTCGCGATCCCTGAAACAACCCAGCGAAGCCATGCTTTCCAGGACGTCGGGGTCCAGCTCTCCGTTCGATGGCAGGCTCCGCATGGCCACCCGGCGGCCTGGGGCAGGCTCCAGGCAAGGGTCCGGCTCGTGTTTCCCGCCCCTGGGGAAGGGGAGAAATGTTAGAGGGGACCCAGCCTCCGGGATTCGAGCCCTCTCCACCCGCGACGCGGGTGGCCTGGGCCCCAACCTACTCCTCCCTTGGGAACCCGGGCATCCCGGTTCCCAACCTCTGCTCCGCCTGTATTCTCCTCCCCTAGGACCCAGAAATCCGAGTCCCTAGCCCCTCCTCATTGAGGAACCTTGGTATCCCACCCTCTAGCTGCTTCTCCTGCTGGGGACCCTTGATATTTGGGCCCCCTCCCTTTCTCCCCCAGGGAGCCGGGTGCTCAGTTGTCCCATACTCACAGGTACCAGGGGTGTTTCTGAATTTGTTCCAGCTGTGGCAGGGAGAGAAGCAGAAATGAGGCTGTGTGAAAACCGTGGGCCGCAAGGAAAGTCGATGAGATGGTGTTGGGGGTCCCTAACAGTGCCCCCTCCTCTCCACCAGGGGCAGGAATACAGCTTAGGTCTTCCCCTCGTGGCGACCACTGGGGACAGGCCTGGGACATCGCCCGCATGCACAGTGGCACCCCTCCCGCTGTGGGGGTCCTCCCCAGCTTGGAGTGGCGGGTTTTGCAGACCCTGGGCTGCAGCTCCTTCAGCGACCACACCCCTCGCCCCCAGCCATCACCCCAGGGGACTGACAGGCAGGTCCTAGAATTCCATTCTCGTGCCCCCCTAGATCCTGTCCTCATGACCCTCCGCTCCCCCAACTCACGCTGAGCCTTTTCTCAGGCTCCACTTCAATCATCCCTCTCAGGAGGCTCTGGCAGTCTGGAGGGATGAAGTGGGGCATATGGAAGACGCCCCGTTTCACCTTCTCCAGCAGCTGGCGGAGATTGTCGTCATCAAAGGGCAGAGCCCCCTGAATGAGAAACAACAGGACCCCTTACACAGAGCTTAGGATATCTCAGGCGAGCGCCTAAGCTGGACGCTGGACGCATCGGCACGTGTGGTCCTTACCTCAAGCGCCGGGAGGCAGGGGACTATTACTATCCCACTTTACAGATGGGGAAACTGAGGCATGGAGCGGTCCAGCAGCTGGCCCAAGGCCTCTGAGCTGGTAAGGGCCAGAGCAGGGGGCTTGGCAACAGACAAGCCGGGCCCCGGGCCTGAAGAGCTAGGGTCACAGCTTGGAGGGTGTATCTTAGAAACAGGCTTCTCCCTAGACCCGTTTCAGGAGGGGTGATCCTCACGCACTCATGAAACCAAAGGTGAGCATCCACTGTGGGTCAGGGGTCTCGTAGTGGGCAAAACCAGCCCTCGAGCTCCTACAGCTCACGCCCTAGACTGCGAGGCCCCGTGAGTGAAGGAACTTCTGCGGCTTCGTAGTGACGCAGGCACCCCCCTGTCCCCCAGGTTCTGATCTGGCTGTGAGGGATGGGGCGGGGGACCACACGAGGTCCCTGGCCCCATGGAGCTTTGTGTAGGACGTGCCCAGCACGCACGGATTAATAAACAGCAGCTGTTGAGTGGGTAGTGGGGAGGGCAAACAATAAAGGGACACGCGGGATGGGACAGGCAGGAGTCCATGCGAGGAGAAACCAGGAGCAGAGTGAGCAGATAGCTGGAGAGGGGAGCAGGGGAGTCGGGGAAGGGGGTCTTGGAGGAGACGATGCTGGACAAAAACTTGCAGGGGTGACAGCATGCATCTCTGAGGGCTTTTCCAGGTGTTGCCCCTGGTGTCATAGGCCTCTGGACAGAGGAGGCAGGGTGTAGGGGAGAGGGGGAGAGGGGCATCCCGCAATGCCGGTCTGGGGCCGGAATCCTGGATGAGACTTCCGCTTGTCTGTCTCATTCAGTCTGTGTGTTTGTCGTTGGCCTTGCCCCTGAACCCTCCACTTCCCAGCCTCCAGACCACGCCGCCCGCTCTGTTATAGGAGCCCAAACTAAGACACACTTCCTTTCAAAGATAGTGGATTCGTTCACCCGGACCGCGTGGCCAACGGCGTCGTAAGTGACGCTGGAAAGAAGCTCAACTAACACAGCTATTTTCTAGGCGACACTTCTCTCTGCCCTTGGGAACACACGGCGGCCCTCTTCTGGACCAGCGTTTAAACTCACCAACAAAACAGTGCAAAAAAGCAAAAAATCGTGGCACTCAATAGACCGCAAAAAACACACTTGTTTACAAGATGGACTGAAACCGGGGAGGCGGCGGGGGGAGAGCAGGGGGTCGCCTTGTGCCACTTTCAGCTGGAACACGTGTGCCGGGGACTCAACTTTTTCTCTGCTCTGCGCGCCTCTGGGAACGACTTCCAGAACACCAAGAGCGGCAGTGATCTGGAGGCTACAGGTAAACCGCAGGGGGTGTGCAGCTTCTCGGGTATGGAATATATCACTTATGAGGCTCAGCTCTAATAACAACAGTAACGAAGTGCTACCACTACTAATCCGGTGCCGCTCAAAAGGCTGACCGTGGGACATTCTGTGGCAAGGCTCGCGACTCCTGGAGCTCTAACTACCGGCCCTGGGCAGGCGAGGAAACGAGCCCGGAGAGGGGGAGCGGGGGTTTGAACTCAGCTGGATGGGCTCCAGAATCACCTGCTGCAGAAGGCTATAGGCCTGCAGTGTTGGAGCCTGCCTCTAGGGCGCGCCCCATCTTCCCTGGGGGAGCTGTGAGCCCCAGGCGTGCCTGGTCAGCCTCGGTCCCTCAGTGTCACCCAGGCTAGCAGTGACGAGACCACACACTGATCCAAGCCCTGCCGCTGGCCAGCAGTGTGCCTGTGGGCCAGTCCCGTCCCGTCTCTAGGGTTTTCAAGAGAAGTACGCGAGGTAATGTGCTTGGAACAGGGCCTGCAACAGAGTCAACCGCCCATTTGCTCGTGCCACGCGTGTTAACGAGGGCTGACTCCGTGCCAGCCCGGGTCACGGTGGCGAACTGACAGAATAAAACCCACAGAAACAAAAGCCCTGACTTCTGGGAGCTGATGATTTAGAAGGGAAGGAGACACCACGCAAGGAACTCACAACTCAATGCGCGATGGCAACTCTGATGATAGTCTCCAGGAAGGACAGAGCCTCCTCCCCCAGAGGGTCTGACCTCGTGAAGGGTGTGTGTGGGGGGGACAACAGGAGTGAAGAGAAGTCTAGGTGTGAGCTGGATGAGGGACTGGTAGGGATGGAAGAGTGTTCTAGGCAGAGAAGAGCAGGTGCAAAGGCCCTGGGGTAGAGCCAGGCTCATAGGCCTTGTCTGATTATGCTAGTTATTACCATGTTGCAACAAGATCCCTAGAACGGCCACTGTCCCAAGCTGTCCAGGGGCTCCTGGCCGCCATGTCCCTTTCTGGGACACCCTGGGGCAGCTCAGTGCTGTGACTCAGTGGTTAGCTCTGGGCACACAGCAGGGGCAGGGCGAGGGTGCTCCAGGGTCTTGGTCTGTTGGTTCCTACCTCCCCCCTTCCTGATACCAGTTAAATATTTGGAAGACAAGCCCTGAGGGGAAAGATGGAACTTACTTCATGTTCTGTGCTCCCACCAGGCAGGACTGTTCTAGAAAATGGGGCAGAAGAGGTGAGGGGCCTCTTACCACAAGCAAGGCAAAGAGAATGACTCCACAGCTCCACATATCCGCCCGGCGGCCGTCATACTTCTCCCCCTGGAAAGGAGAAGGCCCGGCCGTGACAGGGTCCCCCCACCATGCTCCCCCCACGCCTCCCTCCTCTCCACCGGCTCACTCACCTTAATCACCTCCGGACACGCGTAGTGGGGGGACCTGTGGGAGAGAGGCGGTGTGAGCCTCTGGCCGGCTTCTCGCCCCCTCCCTGGGACTACGGAGGCCAGGCCCCCACTCACCCACAGCTGGTCTCCAGGAGGCTGTCCCCCACCTGCAGGGACGCCATGCCAAAGTCTGCGATGCGGATGTTGTTTTTCTCGTCCAGAAGCAGGTTCTCGGGCTTCAGGTCTCTGTGGCTGAGACAGGCAGGTGGGGCTCAGGCCACTGCCCGCGTCCTGGTAGCCTAGGCCCCTCTTGTTCTCTCTCAATCCTCCCTCATCCAGGTAGGAGACCCCAGGCTGTGTATCATTTTATCCACAAATATCTGACTATCTGCCAGGTGAGATATTCTGAGCGAAGAGGGCTAATGTTGAGCTATGGAAATATCGAAATACTTCCATACTGAATAACAAAAAGAATATGGTCACCCCAAGCCAGTCACTGGTCCCTGGAGGGAAATTCATCAACTTTTAAGGGTTGATATCTGGGGGAGGGGGGAGAGGTGGCGCCCGAGGATTCTACAGTTTCTGTTGGAAGTGGTCAGTAACTGGGTCATACTTGCTGTTAAATGTTGACTATTGCCCCCTAGAGGTCAGTGCTTGTAACGTCAAGGTTTTCACTGGGTCTTGTCAATAGGGCCGTGTTGATACTTTAAATGGGCTGCCTTCCCATCACCAAGCTTTACCCCCACCTCTGAGTCCCTCCACCCTGACACCCACCCCAGCTCCAGTCCCCATCCCAGAGGGGGAAGGAGTGCAAACAAATGAGGCTGAAAGACGAGCTGAAGGCCATTTGGTGAGGAAGGCACAATCTTTCCATAGGGAAGTTCACATGCCAAAAAAACTGAACCTCAACCCTTGCCTCACGTCACACACAAAAATTAATTTGAAATGTATCCCAGGCCAGAGTACAAGAGCTAAAACTATATAATTTTCAGAAGAAAATATAGGAGGAAGCCTTAGAGACCTTGAGCTGCGCAAAGATTTATAGATAGAGCAGAAAAGGCATAAACTGTAAAAAACCAAAAAACAAAAAAATGACAAACTTGAATTTATCAGAATTTAAAATTTGCTTTTCACAAGACATTGCTATAAAAACACAAAATGAAGTGCCTAGCTAGCTCAATCGGAAGAGCATGTGACTTTTTTTTTCTTTTTTTAGAGATTTTATTTATTTGGGAGAGAGAGTGAGCGAGCACAAGTGGTGGGAGGAGTAGAGGGACAAGCAGATGACCCGCTGGGTGCAGAGCCCCACGTGGGGCTCGATTCCAGCGCCCCAAGATCATGACCTGAGCCAAAGTCAGACACATAACCAACTGAGCCACCCAGGTGCCCTGAGTCTGTGACTCTTGATCTCAGGGTCATAAGTTCGAGCCCCATGTTCAGTGTAGAGATTATTAACTAAATAAAAAAATTTTAGGGCCCCTGGGTGGCGCAGTTGGTTGAGCGACTGCCTTCGGCTCAGGTCATGATCCCGGAGTCCCGGGATCGAGTCCCACATCGGGCTCCCAGCTCCATGGGGAGTCCGCTTCTCACTCTGACCTTCTCTCTCTCACTCTCTCTCTTTCCTAATAAATAAATAAATAAAATCTTTAAAAAAAAATTTTAAAAAAATTTAAAAAAGTTAAAACTCAAAACTATGTCAGAAACTGGGAGAAGGTACTTGAAAAATATATAGTTAATAAATGATTTCTTCTTGGAATAAAGAACTCTTAGGAGGGATGCCTGAGAGGCTCAGTTGGTTAAGCATCTGCCTTTAGCTCAGGTCATGATCCTAGGGTCCTGAGATGGAGTCCTGGATTGCTCAGCAGGGAGCCTGCTTCTCCCCCTGCCTGCTGCTCCCCCTGCTTGTACTCATTCTCTCTCTCTGACAAATAAATAAAATCTTAAAAAAAAAAAGAACTCTTCGGAGTTATTCCTAGAGCTATCTCTTGTTCCTAGAATAAAGAATTCTTACAACTCAATAATAAGCAGACAACTCAATAAAAAATGGGCAAAGGACCTGAACAGACATTTTTCCAAGGAAGAGAAACAAATGGCCAATAAGCACATGAAAAGATGTTCTACAACATTAGTCATCAGGGAAATGCAAGTCAAAACCACAATGAGATACTACTTCATACCCACCAGGATGGCTATAATGAAAAAGTCAAATGATAACAAGTGTTGGCCAGGATGTACGGAGATGGGAACCCTCGTGGACCGCTGGCGGGGATGGTGAAGGGTACAGCTGCTTTGAAAAATGGTCTGGTGCTTCCTCAAAAGGCTAAGCAGAGTCTCTACATGACATAATTCCAGCCCCAGGGATATACCCGAGAATCAAAAACACAGGTACACGCCAAAACTTGTACTTGATCGTTCCCATGTCTGTATTATTTACAAGAGCCAAAAAGGAGAAACAATAAAGCGTCCATCCACTGGGGAACAGATAAACGAGATATGGCACAGCCACACGATGGAGTATTATTCAGCCACGAAAAGGAAGTATTGATACACATTACAACATGGAGGAACCCTGAAAACGTTTTGCTGAGTGGAAGAAGCCAGACACAGGCGACCACGTATAGTATGATTCCGTTTATACGAAATGTCCAGGATAGGCAAACCCATGGAGACAGAAAGCAGACTGGTGGTCGTCAGAGGCTGGAGGGGTGACTGCTTCATGGGTGCGAGCTGATGATTTTGGGGGCGAGGAAAATGTTCTGAAATTACATAGCAGCGATGCGCAACACGGGTTATACTTAAAACTGCAGAACTGTGTACTTTAAAAGGGTGAATTTTATGATATGTGATTTTTATCTCAATTTTTAAAAAGGAATAAAGATTTATTTTAGGGCTGCACCACCCTGGCTTCCAGTCAGCCTTGTGGGCAGTGCTCATCCCGGCCTCCCCTCAAGCTGCCCCCTCACCAGATGGAGTAGCTATGGCAGAAGTCCAGCGCCGACACGATCTGGCGGAAGAACTTCCGGGCCTCCTTGGGTGTCAATCTCCCCTTCTTTACCAGGTAGTCAAAGAGCTCCCCTCCAGAGACGTGCTCCAGAACCAGGTACCTGGGGGACGTGGAGGGGGCAGAGGGCTGGAAGGGGCATGTGGAGGACCAAAGAGCCTGCTCTCTCTCTTTCAAAAACCCCCAGACCCCAGCAGAAGACCTCCATCCCATTGGCCCTTGGAAGCAGAGTATCCCAATTCCCATGAGTCCCTGGGAGGAGGAGACTCCAGTTCCCATGAGTCCCTGGGAGGGGGAGACTCCAGTTCCCATGAGCCCCTGGGAAGAGGAGACTCCAATAGCCATGAGTCCCTAGGAGGAGGAGACTCCAATAGCCATGAGTCGCTGAGCAAGAGACTCCAAGTCCCATCAGCCTCTGGGAACCCAAAACTCAATTCCCCCCAGCTCTGGGCAGCAGAGACTCCCATGGCAACTTTAGGAGTATCAGTACTTTGGCTCCTAGTTATTTCTGGAGATAAGACAATTCTGTTAACGCCTGGAGGACAGAAACACCTCAATTCTCACAGGACCCTGGGAAATAAAGACACCTCCCTAAAATAAATAAAGACACCTTCCACAGGACCCAGGGAAATAAAGACACTCCCATTAGCTTCTGGAAAGCCAGGCCTTTCATTCCTATAAGCCTCAGGGATAAAAAAGAAAAAAAAAACAACTCAAATTCTCATTAATTCCCAGCAATAACAATTGCAGTGTGCACCAATCTAAGTCAACAACCATAAGGTAAAAGACTACAAGTCCCATCAGCTCCTAAGAGGTTTAAAACTCCCACCTCCCATAAGCCTCTGGGACATAGACTCCTAATTCCCATCAGCCACCTGGATCCTTAAGACTCCAAATCCCATCAGGCCCTGGGAAGCCCAAAGTCTGATTCCCATCAGCCCCTGGGAACAAAACCTCAATTTCTAGGAGCTCTTGGAAAGCTGATGGTCCTCTGTGAAGCCCAAACTCCCATGGGCCTCCCCCCATGCTTACCTAGATGGAGGAGTGGGAGTGATAGCTCCACCAGTTGGTGACAAAGCCCCAGCCTGCTGCCACACCTGGGGAAGCCTGAGGACTACAATTCCCATGAGCACTTGGGGCGGGCCGCTAACTGCCTGGGAAACCCTCCCCAGCATCTGATGGGTACTGGAGTCAGTTCATCCTGGGGACTATGTGGTGGGGGCAGAGGTCTGTCCCCTCACCCGCTGCCCAGCCCAGCTGTCCCTTGGGTCACCAGAGTCCAGACAAAGGCCTATTGTCTGTACCCTGGGCAGCTGGACTCCACTCTCCTCTTCCTGGGGGGTAATCAACTTGGAGATACGGGCTTAGAACTCCTAAGAAGGCCATTGTTGGGGTGTCCATCATATAGCACCCAGAGTTATGTGGGAGGAGGAGGGAGGCCTAGGAAGAAGCAGGAGTCACGGAGCCTCAGGCTTTGATAAGCCCCCATTGCCTCTCCAAAGACGAGCAGGGCGGGGAGCCGCCCTTAGCAATTTGGACCTGGTTGAGTACATCTGGATTATCTAGTAGGGAATGTTCCCTGCAGGGCCGCAGGGCGGGGGTCTGGGGCTAGGACAGAGGGGCCGGGGTGGACTGCTGTCCCCCACCAGGACGGCTGACGCTTGGTTGTCCTGTTGCTAGGGCACATTTGGCCCTTAGTGCCAGGCCACTGGGAACAAGGAGGATTATGTGTGTGCTGTGGATGTGTGTGTGGGAGGGTGCCCTGTGCAGGAGCCAAGGGACTGACCGGCCCTTCAGGGGCTCCAGGCGGGAGGGCTTAGGTTTCTCTAGGCCCCTCCAGGCCTTGTTTCCAGAAAGGTCCCACCCTAGGAACTTGGGGTGGGGGATGCATGAGGGGGCTGGGTGTCTATAAATACCTACAAATATTTCTTGTTCTCGTAGACGTCGTGTAGCTTGAGGACATGTGGGTGTTCAATGAGCTTCAGGATGGCGATCTCCCGCTCCACCTGGGGGTCAGCGGGGGACACAGGAATGCAGGTCAGCATGGCCTCCCTCGCTCCCCCCAGCCCCAAACGGACATCCTCCCTGAGCGCACACACACCTTCATCAGCACCGACTCAGACAGCTTCTCCCGGTTCACGATCTTGATGGCGACCTTCTGGCCCGTGATGCAGTGGACCCCGAGTTTAACCAGCCCTGGGGAAGCAGGGCTGAAAATGGGGGGGTGTGCTCCCAGAGCACTCTCCCAGCTCCCAAGTCCCTCGACTCCTCCTCCTCCTTTCCCTCCTGGCTCTTTAACAATGGCCCGAATCACCCTGACCTGAGCTCTGAGGGCTCTCTTCTTCCTGTTTTCCATAGACATAGACATTCTGGTCTGTCCCTTCTTTTTTTTTCCCCCTTAGGTAATCTCTACACCCATGTGAGGCTCGAACTCACAGCCCCGAGACCAACAGTCTCCACCAAGTGCTCCACCGACTGAGCTGGTCAGACGCCCCTGTTCTGTCCCTTCTGATTGTCCACCCTTCCGCAGCCGCCCCTGGTTCTCAGCCGGATTCTCTGTCCTTCTGGTGTGCCTTTTCAAGTCCATCTTTCCTCACCGTGTCTCCAAAATGTTGTCTTGCCGGCTGCCACCTTCAACCTCCCTCTCTCTCCTAGCCCATCACTTCCTTGAATTCTCTGCCCTTCAATCTTCTGGAAACTCCATGGCTCCCGAGGAATGTACTTTCACATTTGCCCCCTTCCCAGACTGTCCTCTTCCACCTCCTCCTAAGTCGTGACCTTTTTTGATTCCCTTCTTTGATCTGCTTTTAATAGCAGCTGTGGCCAGGAGTATGCCCATTTCCCAAGGGTAAGCCCCAAAGCCACAGACTCTAGAGTCCAGGCCCCAGGCCCTCCTCCCTCAGATCCGGGAGTCCAGGCCCCATGCCCCTTCCTCCCCCATAACTCAGGAATTCAGGTCAGTGACACCTTCACACTCTACCACTAGGATCTTGAGGTCTGAGCCTTTCCCCTTCCCTGGCGCCGTGGCCCTCAGCTTCACAAGAGATCCTGGGCCCATCCCTATAGGGCACAGGTGTGTCCTGCTTGACATCCACCCACCCTTCACCTGGCAGGAAAGAGGCCACGGCTGAGCCAGCGTTTAGCAACAGCAAAGGATGACCCCTGATCCCCCAACCGCTCCAGGGAGATTTGACTCGGGGATCCACCTTTCTACCTGTCTGTTCATGTTCCCCACGCTAAGCCAGCACGCTGGAGAAGGGGGGCACTGCTGCAGACCCCACCGCCTGAGCCTCACTGCCGGGCACCCGGACAGCCTGCCAGGGGAGCCCGAGGCCCTCCTCAGCCAGAGAGCGGTGCAGAGGGAAGCGGCCGCCCAGGGTGCACCCCCATCCCGCGGCGGCATACTGCAGCAAGGACCTCAGTGCCGCCACTCCTCTGCTGCAGGCCGGCCTCCGTTCCCCACCAAGGCCCTGGAGCCCCTCCAACTTCCAACCCCCGTGAGGTGGGAGCCTTCGGGCCTCAGCACCTCCCCCCAGGAGTCCAAGCCCCCAGCCCCCTCCATCCCAGGGACCCAGCAGACTGGACCCCAAGTCCCTTCTCTGTGAGGGACCCTGGGGTCTGGGCGATCAGCCCCTGCCCTTTGAATACCCGCGAGTCCCGCCCTCTGCCCCCCAGCTCTCCTGCCCCCACCCCAGGTGTCCCCTCCCCTGACTCACCTGTCTGTCCTTTGCCCAGTGTCTTCTCCAGCCGATATGGGCCCACATATTGGGCGTGCTGGGGTGGGTGTGGGTGTGGGTGCGGGAGGTGGTAGGCGGGGGAGCCCCCGCCCCCCTCCTTGGCCCCGGACGACATGGTGCCCTTGGTCCCGGTCCGACCGGCCCCCCGGCCGCCCCCCCTGCGGCAGGTCGCCGCGTCCCTCCGGTGGGGGCCGGCGACAGCTCCGTCCCGGCCCCCCCGGCTGCCCCCCACCTCTCCGGGGGTCCCCAGGGGGCTGGGCTGGGCCCCCCCAGTCGGCGGGCCGCGGAGCTGGGGGAGGGGGGGCTGGCCCGGGGGGGTCAGGCCCCGGGAGTCAGCATGGCCCGGGGGGGCTGCGCGGCCCCCCCTCCCCAGCCCGTCCCTGGCCGGCCCCCCCCTTCCTGCGCCTCCCCCCGCCGGGGGGGTCTGAGGTGCGGGCCGGCGGATGCTGCAGGCCGAGGTCCCCCCCACCCCCCCACGCGCCCTCTCTCCTCCGCCTCCTCCTCCTCTCCGCCTCCCCCCGCCACCTCGTCCTTTCTCTCCGGCACGCTGACATCACCATCCGGGGACTCCGGGCCCTTCCCCAAAGTTAACCCTTTCGGAGGGGGGAGGGGGAGCGGGGGCAGGGGGCGGGCCTGGGCGCCGGAGGGATGGAGAGGAGGTGGGAGGGTGCAGGGAGGGATGGAGGGACGCAGGAGGAGAGAGGATGAAGGAAAGGCGAGGGAGAGAGATGGAGAGCAAAGAGACCAGGGCCGAGATGGAGCTACACAAAGGGAGAGGAAGTCTAACATAGAGACGGGGACAAGAGACAGCTCTCTAGAGATGGAGACAAGCAGAGACAGCGCTGGTGCAAGACAGGGAATCGGGGCTGAGATGGGCAGAGACAGGAGAGCAGAACAGGAGGAAGAGCAGGAGAGACAGAGACAGGGAGATGGGAGAGAGTTGTAGGAAGGGCCCCAGCAGGAGAGAGTTGGTCGCGGAGAGGCAGAGAGGAGGGAAAAAGAGGGACCGAGCCAGCCAGAGAGATGGAGAGAGATGTACAGAAACGCAGATGTGAAGGGGAAGGGGAGAGAAGGCGAGGCAGAGAGACACAGGTGAGGGGAAAGAGACAGGGAGGAGGGGGGGAGAGATGGGGAAGAACAGAGAGATCGAGACAGGGAGGGAAGGATGTGGAGGTGAGTGAGGCACAGGGAGAGGAAGGACAGACAGAAGGGCAGAGGGTCAGAAAGAAAAGCGGAGAGAGATGGCAAGGGATTGGGGGGCAGGAAGGACAGACAGGTGGAGGGAGAGAGAGAGGCAGAGAGGGAGAGCTATGGCGAGGGGGGACCTTAAAAGAACAATGGTATACATACAGGTGCAGGGCACATGCTGGAGAACGCGGGGACAAAGAAAGAGGGTGACTAGCAGAGCCAGGGAAAGAATTTGGGAGTTGCTGAACCAAGACTCAAACGTGCTTCCCCAGGCCTCCTGCCCACTAGCATCAGGGGAATCCATTTCCACCCACAGCCCACGGTGTAGGTTCTCACATCATCTTGGTCCCACACTTCCATTTAGGATCCTCAATGCTCCTACAGAGAAACTTCCAGAACCCCCTCAGGTCCCTGTGTGATTTTTTTTAGACCCCTGAATATTCTCTGTGCCCAACGCAGGGTCTCCTCCATGTTCACGTGGGCTTCCATAGAATTCTATGTCCCCCCTAGGCACATCCATGGGTCTGTGCTTGGATAGATCTCCACAGAACCCAGGCCTCCCCTGTATGAGGTACCCAAAGGTGTTAGGCACCCCTTTCATCCCCGAGTTCCCCATAAAGTGGACCCAAGAGCTTCTAGTCTCCTAGTCAACCACTTTCATTCCATAAACCTTTACCGAGAGTCACATCTGACCTGGCATTGTTGTCTGAGTGGTGAGGGAACAGCAGCAAACCAGATCAACAAAGATCCCTGCCCTGTGGGGCTCTGAGGCGGTGATAAGCAAGATAAGCAAAATATACCGTATGTTTGATAGACAGTGCTAAAGAACAGATTAAAGCAGGGAGAGGGACAGGAATTATTTGTTGGGTGGAGTATGATTCTTGAAACGGTGCCAAAAAAGAATGCCCCAGTGAAGGGAACCCTGAAGGAAAATGAGGGTCAGAGCTGTGTGGACAAAGTAACTTCCATGCAGGGCAAGGCAAGTGCAAAGGTCCTGTGGTGGGAGTGAGCCTGGTGTGTTGTGGGACCATTGAAGGGCCTGCGTGGCCGGAGGGGAGCGAGTGAGGGGGAGAGAGAGAAAGTGAAGTGAAGACATAGACCACATAGGGCCTGAAAAGCAGGATAAGCATATGCCTGGTATTCTGTAATTATTAATGAGGTCTGCACTCTGAAGTATCTTGCTATAGATGGAAAATTGTGTGCTCACCCTACTTAGAAGGTCATTGTAGGGACTTTTATAGGATACCTGGGAGTTTTCATGTGGGCCACCTTTATGTTATGTGTATATTAATATATATAATGTTACACACAATTACATATGACATACACATATATGATATGGTATTATGCATGGTAGCATGCGGTACATAACCCAAATGGACTTGTACATCGGTGCATGTAAGTCTGGCAGGCTGAATGACAGTCTCCACAGATGCCCACACCCTCGCATCCTAATCCCCAGAACCGGGGGGATTATCACCTTATGTGACAAAAGGGACTTTGCAGACATGATTGAATTGAAGATCTCGAGATGGGAAGGGGATCCTGGCTATCTGGGAGGGCCCTAAAGGTAACCACAGGGGGAGGTGGGGGAGGAGGCAGGAGAGTCAGAGGAGAAGATGGGATGATGAGGGGAGCAGAAGCCAGAGCGATGCAGCCACAATCCAAGGAGCGTGGGTGGCCTCTAGAAGCCAGAAGAGCATCTGGAAGCAGATTTTTCTCCCAGAGCTTCCAGAAGGAACACAGCCCTGCTCACACCTTGCTTCTAACCCAGTAAGAACCATTTTCGACTTCTGACCACCAGAACTGTAAGATAATAAATCAGTGTTGTTTTAAGCCCTCCGGTTTTTCGTAATTTAAAGGTAGCAATAGAAAACTAATACAATAGGGTACGGGGTGGGGGTGGGAGCCCGGACCCCTGTCTGAGAGCTATTCAGTGCTGCAAACACGCGCACAGTGCACGCGGCTTTTATGTCGCCTTCCTGTTTCTGCCTCAAGTATAACAGGGGTGTGCCTGTTAGTATAACAGGGGACCCCACTGAGGGTGAGCACAGCCTTCTCCCGGCAGGGCGGGGCCTCTGATGAAGACCAGAACCAGGTTTCTTTACGCCCAGTTCAAGGCAAACACCTGTACAGCCCAGGCACATTCCCAGACCTAAACCCCAAAGTCGGTGCTCAGAGCGCATGAGCCTCGCAAAGCACCGCGCCTGGGCGTTTTGCTTCAGCTTTGGCCTTCAGGTATCCCCTCCCGTGCACGGGTCAGGACTCAGGGAGATTCCAAGAGGGGCAGTCTGGGTGGTAACAGGTGTCTGCAGAAGGCCTGCAGTGGGAACCAGCTAGCCCCCTTTGACGACTGGGGAAACTGAGACCAAGACAGGGGTGAGGTGGGCCAACAGTGCTTACATCAGATACGAGAGGTGAGAACCCAGAGCTCCAGTAAAAGATGGGCTAGGGGTCCAGGTGGAGGGGAAAAGCCCCAGGGCGAGGGACCTGCAAGACCTGCAAAGAAGGGGTGGGGCCTAACGGGGAGCGACCCGCTCACCAGCACGGGGCGGGGCTTAGGGGAGGGGCGGGGTTAAGCTGGGAGAGGCCGAAAGGCCTAGAACAGGGGCGGAGCCTGAGATGGCAGGGAGGGGCGGGGGCATAGGTGTGCGCGTGGCCCATCCGAGGCGGAGCTAGACTGCGGGGGCGGGGCGTACGCCAAAGCAGAGGTGGAGCTTGCAGGGAGGTCGAAGGGGCGGAGCTCATTAAGGGGCGGGATCCGGGTCGGGAGCGGAGTTTAGGCCGAGAGAGGGCGGGGGGCGGGGCCGAGAGCCTTTTCCGGCCAGGTTAGGGCTTCAGAGCCTGGCACGCGGTCTCAGCCTCAGGTACGGCCGCAGGTTGGGAGGGTGCAACTTCCGGGCGAGACCGGCGCATTTCCGGTCAAGATGGCGGCGCCCACCAGAGTCAGGTGCGGGCGACTCTGTCTTTAGGCGCGGCGGCAACTCGAGGCCCTGGGAAGGTGAGGCACGGGGAAGTGAGGTCCGCCCCGCTTTGGCTCCCCTCTTTGGAGAGGAAGGAGGAGATTTGTTGCTAAGACGGCCAAAGGGAGGACTTGTTGCTATGGAGGCAGGGCAGTGGGGTTGCTAAGAGACGGGAACGCATTTAGTGGAGGTGGGGGAGGGGGTTGCTAGGTGGAGTGGGTGGGGACTGTCGCGAGGGAGGAAGGCGGGGCTTATGACTTTGGGGAAGGGTCCCGTTGGCATGGAGGAAGCTGAGGGGGCTCTGGTTTGGGGTCATGGGGGGGCTCGGAGCTCCCCTAAAACGTCACCTTCTCGGCACACCCCCAGGAGTCGACCTGTCAGGACGCCAGAGCTACCTCAGCGGTGACCTCCCCCTACCCTACACACCGTCTTCCCTCCACAAACGGCCCATGGCGGACCAAGGCTCGGGGGGCAGCCGCCTCCCCCTGGCGCTGCCCTCAGCCTCCCAGGGCTGCTCATCAGGGGGCGGCGGCTCCTCGGCGGGGAACTCGGGCCATCCTCCGCCCCCGCGAAACCTCCAAGGCCTGCTGCAGATGGCTATCACGGCGGGCTCTGAGGAGCCAGACCCCCCTCCAGAACCCATGAGTGAGGAGGTAAAGGTGGGGACCCAGCGAAGTGGGGGGAGGGGTGCCCTGGGCAGGGGCGGAGTGCAGGGGTGAAGGCAGAGTAGTAGGCTGCATTGGTGCCAGATGGGTTATGGGCCACGAAGGTCGGAGCTCCCAAGTGTTCGGGAGGGCAGATCCCCCGCGCCGCGCGGGGATGCGGAGTAGCTTCGCGGTGAAGAGGAGGAGGGAGGGTTCTCAGAGCCAGGCAGTATCCAGCTCTGTGACCTTGGGCATATCGCTTCATCTTTCTGAGCGGAAAGGTCTTTTTTTTTAAAGATTCTATTTATTTGAGATACAGCAAGCACAAGCGGTGGGGAAGGGCAGAAAGAGAGGGAGAAGCAGACACCCCGCTGAGCAGGGGACCCCCCCCCTCCATGCGGAGCTCCATCCAAGGACCCCAGATCTTGACCTGAGCCAAAGGTAGACACTTAACCGACTGAGCCACCCAGGCACCCCTGAGCAGGGTCTTTATTTGCAAGCTGCTGATGATAATAAGAGTAGTGGGGGAATTTAATGGGGTATTTCTGAGGATCCACACAGTGCTGGGTACAGAGGCAGGGCCCCTGCAGGCAGCAGGCTGTTCTCGTGAAGACTTAGGTGTGACTTCAGGCTTTGTGCCTGGCCGACTGTGTGACCGTGGCATGTCACGACCTTTCTGGGCCTCAGTTTTTCTCGTCTGTGAAGTGGAGCTGACAATAACACTTACCCAGAGGGTTGTCTTGGAGATGAGTAGCAATATCTGTCTTATGTGCTGTTCACGTGACGATGGTGTTTCCATGAGACATCGCGCTAACCCAGTGACACCCATGATGTCACCTTTAGGACAATGAGGTTGGAACAGGCACAGAAAGACTAACATCTTGCCCAAATTGTTCCAGGACTTTGACTACAGAGCCCACATGTGAGCACTAACGGGCCTGGCGGAAAAAGAAAATTCAGTGGCCAACTCTCAGCTGTCATTTGGTTACTGACCTCCTCCTTGATCTCTTTCTTCATCTGGTTTCTAGAACAGCACAGTGTCCTGGTTTTCATCCTCACTCACTGGCTGTTCCCCGCTCCCCAGCCTCTGAATGATGGCACACACCAGGGCTCTTTCCTACCTCTGCGCCCTTCCTTTGTGATCTCATATCATGTTGAGATTTTATGCTGACGACTCTCCAGTTTATATCGCTAGGCCAGTATTTCTGATTTGAATCCCCTGGGGATATTTGACAACACATGGAGACGTGTTTCGTCGTCCCACTCGGGGTCGGGGGGGTGGGCTACTGGCATCTGGTGGGTAGAGACCAACGTCTTACCATGCTCAGGACATCGGCATCTCCCCCATGCCCCCCCCCCACCCCGAACCCCCCAGCTCAGAGTGTCAGTAGAGCCAGGGTTGAGAAAGCCAGGTCTAGCCTGGACCTCCTCCCTGAACTTCAGGCAGCCTACTCAGTATTTTACCTTAGGTGCGTAATAGATCCCTCAAACTTAACATGGTGGAAAATGAGCTCTAATCTCTGCTCCTCCTGCTCCATACCTTCTCGTACCATTTTCCCCATCTCCTTCTGGTTGCTCTGGACAGACCTGGGAGTCCCTTCTCTCACACCCCATAGCCAGTCTCTCGGTGAATCTAGTACCTAGGAAATTGACGTGGGAAAGATGCTCCGTGGGTGTCTGTTGATTGCGGCAACAGGGAGCTCTCAGATGTTGGCTGTTACAAGGAACAAGTGTTACTCGCGAATTCATTACTGATGGAGGTTTGCGTCTTGCCCCCACCGTCCTGCCCTGTCTCGTACGCCAGAGGCGTCAGTGGCTGCAGGAGGCTATGTCAGCTGCCTTCCGGGGCCAGCGGGAGGAAGTCGAGCAGATGAAGAACTGCCTTCGAGTGCTGTCCCAGCCTACACCGTCCTTGGCTGCCGAGGCTGAGCTGGCTGCCGACCAGCAGGAGCGTGAGGGGGCCCTGGAGCTGCTGGCCGACCTGTGTGAAAACATGGACAATGCTGCAGGTAAGCCCAGGCCCGCCCGCGGCCGCCCCTTGGTCTCCCTCTGTCTCTTCCCGCCTCCGTAGCCCCACATCCTGCTGTGGCTTAGCTCTTGTCCTTTCTCGGGGACCACACCACACTGTCGACCTCCTCCCCACCCTTCCGGCCTCCAGCCTCTCCCTCTCTGGTCTGGCTCCAGCTCAGGCCCCAGAAGAGACTCTTCTGTCTTCCTGCTTGGTCCCCTTGCCCTCAGGAGGGTCCCCTTGGCCTTCTCTCACCCCACCCTTCTGACTGCAGGTCTACCTCCTTGACGTTCTCCAAAACTGGTCATTTCTCCCTAGTCTCTTGGGAGTGCAATGTCACTCGCTAGGATATGAGTGAGGAGGTCGTGCTGGGTGGTATGGTCAGAGAAGGCCTCCCCAGGGGGTGCCAGCTGATCAGAGACCTGATGTGGTTGAGTGGGTTATGAGGTCAGCTCTGGAAAGGGCATTCCGGGCAGAGGGAATGGCCGGTGCAAAGGCCCTGAGGTGGGAACCTGCGTATGTGTGGGAACAGCAGGGAGGCCAGCGAGGCAGAGTGCAGTGAGTGAGGGGCTGGAGGTAGGAGGTGTTGCTAGGTTGCTGTGGATTTTGTTCTAAATGCCAAGGAGCTGATAGAAGGACGGCATTCCCCTTTCCTTTGGAGGGTCATGCTGTAGCCATTAAGGGTGTAGATGGGTCTTCCCTGGTTCTCTGGATGTTTCCTATAAGTAGAGTTGTAGACGTTGTGAGCTCTTGTGTCTGGCTTCCTTGAGTGTGACGTTTTCAAGGTTCTCCCACCTTGGAGCCTGTCTGGGAGCTTTATTCCCTCGCATGGCTAGTACTCCACATGTTTATGTTCTGAGCTGATGGGCATTTGGGTCCTTTCTCCCTGTGGTTATAGAGAATAATGTTGCTGTGAGCTTTGGTCCCAGCTTTCTGGGATTTGGGATATTTACGTCGCGGTGGACCTATGATAAGTCTGTGTCTAACTTTTTGAGGAACTGCCAAGCTCACTGGGTACCACTTTTTTTTTTTTTAAAGATTTTATTTATTTATTTATTAGGAAAGAGAGAGAGTGAGAGAGAGCAGGTCAGAGTGAGAAGCGGACTCCCCATGGAGCCGGGAGCCCGATGTGGGACTCGATCCCGGGACTCCGGGATCATGACCTGAGCCGAAGGCAGTTGCTCAACCAACTGCACCACCCAGGGGCCCTTTTTTTTTTTTTTTTTTTTTTACAAAAAGAGGTGGTGGGCTATAGTTTGCTGAGGCCTGGTCTAGGGGAAGTTCTGATTGTCACAAGGATTGGGGGGCAGTACTGGCATTTAGTGGGCTGGAGTCCAGGGCCCTAGCCCCCCAAATGTTGGCGATTTTGAGTCACGCTGACCTCGGAGGGACCCCTGGTTGAGCGCTTATCGGGACCCTCACTTGAGGCAGCACCCCCTTCCCTCCCCACCCCTGGGAGCCGGCCTGCCTCCTCCAGCCTCACCTGCTGTATTCGTGTGTGAGGGCTGCCATAGCCGCGGGGGCTGAAGCAGATACGTATTTTCTCAGGGTTCTGGAGGCTGGAAGTCTGAGATCCATGTGTGGGCGGGGCTGGTTTCTCCTGGGCGCTCTCTCCTTGCTTCGCAGGCAGCCGCCCTCTCCCTGTGTCCTCACATGGTCTTCCCTGTGTGCCTGTCTGTGTCCTCACGTCCTCTTAGCAGGGCACCAGTCTTCCCACCCGGATCAGCATCTACCCCGAGGACTCACTTTACCGGGATGATCTCTTCAAAGGCCCGGTCCCCAAATGCAGTCGCATCCTGAGGGACTTGGGGGTTGGGGCTTCCACATGCGAGTGCCCTTGGCGGGGGGAGGGGCGTGCAGAGCTCAGCCCGGACCAGCTGGACTCGCGCGGCCCCTCTCTCTGGCGCAGACTTCTGCCAGCTGTCGGGCATGCACCTGCTGGTGGGCCGGTACCTGGAGGCGGGGCCCGCGGGGCTGCGGTGGCGGGCGGCGCAGCTCATCGGCACGTGTAGCCAGAACGTGGCAGCCATCCAGGAGCAGGTGCTGGGCCTGGGCGCCCTGCGCAAGCTGCTGCGGCTGCTTGACCGGGACGCCTGTGACCTGGTGCGCGTGAAGGCCCTCTTCGCCATCTCCTGTGAGTGTCTGGGGCAGCCGGGGAGGGGCCGAGGGGGACGGCCGTCCTGGCTCACACATTCCCGTCGCCCTGAGACTGTGCTGGACGTGGGGGTCGGGGTGGAGAGCCCGCCAGCCCCTCGCCAGGCAGAGAGCCAGGTCCCGAGGACGCGGGAGCGCCACTCAGCTCCAGTGCTGCCCGCACGCCAGGGTCCGTGGCCTCTGCGCTGTCGACGCTCCCCGTGGCGCGGAGGGGCCTGGCCTCCACCTGTTAGACCGGTGGCCCTCACTCCTGCCCCCTCCTGGGGAGCAGGTGCCGGGACGGGGATGATGCCAGCACCTTGGGGCCTCTCTCTGTGCCAGGCCCCACGCCAAGCCCTGTGCGCCTGCTACCTTGTTTAGTCCACGTGCGCAGTCTCTGAGGTAGGGAGACTGGATCCACGTGGAGGAGGGTCCCGGTCAGGTCGCCTAGGTGAGAGCCCGGGGCACCCTGCAGAGTCCTGCGGATGTGGGGTCTGAGCCCAGGCAACGTTCTTCACCGTGATTCACCGTGAGCTGGGCCCCCGTCTGTGTGTGGGCCGTGCTGGGGGCCCCCACTGGACTGTTTGCTTTTTTTTTTTTTTTTTAAGATTTTTTTTTAAATATTTTTTTGTTAAAGATTTTATTTATTTAACACAGAGAGAACACAAGCAGGCAGAGAGGCAGGCAGAGGCAGAGAGAGGAGCAGGCCCCCTGCTGAGCAAGGAGCCCGATGTGGGACCCGATCCCAGGACGCTGGGATCATGACCTGAGCCGAAGGCAGCTGCTCAACCAACTGAGTCACCCAGGCATCCCTTTTTTTTTTTTTTATTTGACAGAGACACAGCAAGTGAGGGAACACAAACAGGAGGAGTGGGAGAGGGAGAAGCAGGCTTCCCTTCAAGCAGGGAGCCCGATGTGAGACTCAATCCCAGGACTCCGGGATCATGACCTGAGCCAAAGGCAATGCTTAACGACTGAGCCACCCAGGCGCCCCACTTTCCCAATGTTTGTGACACCGCATGTGTGTGTGAAGACGACCAGTTTTCTAACTCTGGACACCAGCTGAGTGTTCTACCATCCCATTCTGTTCCATTCTGACAGTGGCCCCGGGGATTGGCACATCTCCACAGGTTAAGGGCTCAGTTCTCCGAGACGGCCTCTGCTTCAGACACCCGTTGAAAGTTTGGGCCTTCTGGGGGCGCCTGGCTGGCTGAGTCCCCAGACCATGCAACTCTTGATCTCGGGGTTGTGAGTTTGAGCCCCATGTTGGGTGTGGTTTAACTTGAAAAAAAAAAAAAAAAGCTTGGGCTTCCTGTACTTCTTAGTCACATGGCCATATATATATCGGGCATTCCCGTGACCCCCTCCTCGGGTTCTATAATTTGCTGGAATAGCTTACAGAACTCAGGGAAGTACCTGTGTTTGGTGGCTTATTACCAAGGCTGTGGATGATCAGTCAGATGAAGATGGGCACAGGACGAGGTCTAGAAGGGTCCCGAGCATAGGAGCTTCTGTCCCTGAGGAGTTGGGGCACGCGCCTGTGTTTGCCAACCCAGAAGTCTTCTCAACCCCACCGTTGAGCGATTTTTATGGGGGCTTCCTCGTGGGGGCACGATGGATCGTTAATTGCACTCCTGTCCCTCTCCTGTCGCTGGAGGCTGGGAGGTGGGGCAGGAAGTTCCAAGTGTCTAATCCTGGCTTGGTGTTTCTGGTAAGTAAACCCCATCCGGGAGCCCACCCAGGGTGCCCTCACTGGAACGAAAGATGCTCCCATCATCCAGGAAGTTCCATGGGTTTTACAAGCTTGGTGTCGGGAATGGAGGCAAAGACCAAATACGTATTTGCCGTGTCTTGGTGGTCCTGGGAAAAGAACAGAGAGGCCGGAAAGGAATTCTGGCCAGAGTGAGAGAAAGAGTCCTAGAGTGGGTGGCGTCTGGAAGGTCACGTCCAAAACTCGGGAGACAGACAGATAGACAGACAGACGTTGGGTGGCTCAGCCACAAAGGATAGACAGACTCATGTCCCCAGAGGTACCAAGAGCCAGAGCGGGACGCGGGAGGGATGGAGCAGTGTGGTCTCCTAATAGCTGACATTTCTAATAGCTGACATTAATTACACCTCAATAAAAAAATACTTAGAAGTTAATGCTTATGAAGCACAGGCTGGTCGGTTGAAATCGATAGGCGGGAGTGATTCTGCTGTGGGTGGTGACAGTGACCTCGGGGGCCTTCTTTCTCTCTCTTGCCTCCCCCCAGGCCTGGTCCGGGAGCAGGAGGCTGGGCTACTGCAGTTTCTTCGCCTGGACGGCTTCTCGGTCTTGATGCGGGCCATGCAGCAGCAGGTGCAAAAGCTCAAGGTCAAGTCGGCGTTCCTGCTGCAGAACCTGCTGGTGGGCCACCCCGAACACAAAGGTGGGGCGGCCAGGGCAGGGGGCCCAGGGACGATCCCCAAGGGAGGGCGGGGGGAGGGGAAGGCCTGGGGGAGGAGTGTGGACTGCCCCTCTGACCCCCAAGACCCTTCCCCCAGGGACCCTGTGCTCCATGGGGATGGTCCAGCAGCTGGTGGCCCTGATCCGGACAGAACACAGCCCCTTCCATGAGCATGTGCTTGGAGCCCTGTGCAGGTATGCTGGGCCTCCGAGAGGACGAGGCCCGGGGCCGGTGCCCCCACCTCTCGGGCTGGCACCGCTGGGCTCCAGCCCCGCAGCCGCCTCCCCTCTAGGATTCAGGACTCGGGGCCTTTCCCACGGAGGGGGCAGGAATCATGCCGGCCCTCCCTGAGCATTCGTTTCCTCACGTGTCGGGGGCTGACCCAGCAGCCTGGGCAGAGGGGGAGTCTCTCTGACCCTGCTCCCCCCCCCCCCCCCACGGGACCAGCGGATTAGCGTCTGGAGGAGATGACAGAGTGGAGCAACCGCTCGAGCAGGTGGCAGCTCTGGCGTGCGGCTAGGGCTCCAGGCCGGGCTCTGCGCCGGGTGCCTTCGGGTGGGTTGGGGACCGCGAGAGGTGGGTATTGCAGATGGGGAAACTGAGGCCCGGTGCAAGGAACTGTCCCCCCATGGCTCCTCGGGGAGGGGCGGCCCTGTGCAGAGGGAGGTCCCAGGGATGGCTCTCCTGTCCCCGCAGCCTGGTGACAGACTTCCCCCAGGGCGTGCGGGAGTGCCGGGAGCCCGAGCTGGGCCTGGAGGAGCTGCTGCGTCACCGCTGCCAGCTGCTGCAGCAGCACGAGGAGTACCAGGTACGGCGGGGCCTCGGGCGGCCTGCGTCCGTGTCCCGTGCCTTCGCTCCCGTGTTTGTCCCGCTGTGGGTTCAGCCTGCGCTTGCCGTCCCCTCCCCTCCCCCGGGCCTCGGGCCACGCGAGCGCCGCAGGCCAGCAGGGGAACAGGGGAACGAGGAGCTCGGAGTATTTGAGGGGCTTAACAGAGTCGTTTGTTTATTATCCAAACTTTATAAGTATTTACATCCTAGCAGATATTTACTAATTATTTGATAGACAAGTCAACAGTAAAAGGCAGCCCATTAAACATTGAGTTTAATAAGAAATAATTAAGTAGATAATGAGTAAGAGATAAACAACTCAGATGGTTAATTACATAAGTGACAAGTGATAAAAAGCGCGTTAGATATTTAGGTAGATCAGTAACATATACGTGATCACTCAGATAACAAGATCATCAGTAACGAGGCAGCGATCGAGAGTGACTCGTCGAACATTCACGTACTTGAGTTATCTGAACGACAAAGTGGGTTAGCTGATGGAGGATGAAGTCCCGCCCAGATGTTGGGCTCAGCAGACGGTGGGCGGGGGGCCCTCCACGTCCTCGGACGTCTGCTCTACTCAGTCCATCCCTCTGTGACGTGGTCGCGAATTTCCCGAGAGCCGAGGAGCAGGGATGACCAGGAGAGGCGGCTGCCCACCCCCAGGTGCCTGGCCCAACCCCGTCACACGAACACGTGGAAATGCATGCTCGTGGGGTCTTCGGGGCCCCAGCCTGGCCCGGGGCTGAGGGGGTCCGCTGGGGAGGGCGCGTCTGTTCCCGGTGCTGCTGGCGTGCCAGACCCCGGGCAGCCCCCCGCCCCCCCCACCGTGTGGGAGGTCTCGTGCGAACTGGCCAACACTCCTTTTTTCTTTTCTTTTTTTCCTTCCAAAAAAATCATTCGCAACTTTGTCGGGGTATAATTGTCATAGAATAAGCTCCACTTGCTGGAAGTCTGCCACGTGAGAAGTTTAGACACGGCACACGCACCCGTGCAAACCTCCCCCTTCATCGCCCCCCATTCGTCAGGCGCCAGGCCCTGAGCTGGGTGCCGGGGATTTGGTGAGGGGCCGCAGGAGCCTGCCTTGGTTCCCATGGGGCCCGGGGTGGGGTGCGGGCAGAGGAGCACAGGAGCACGTATGGTACGTGTATGTGGCGGGGTTCGCATCGGTGTAATTCAGCATTCTGTTCCGTGCGGCGGGACGGCAGGAAGGTAGACCTACCGGGGAGGGAACCGCCCGTGAGTGTGTTTGTTCCCCACAGCTGCTGTGACAGTCCCGCAGACCGGGCGGTGTAGCCCAGAAACGGGCGTCTCACCTGTGCGGGGACTAGGAGCCTGATGTCAGGGCGTCAGCAGGGGCGCCCCCTCTGGAGGCTCTGGGGAAGAATCCTCCCTCTTGAGCTGCTAGTAGTTGCTGGCGGTCCTTGGCGTTCCGTGGCTTGCCGTATCATACGCCACTCCACTCTTTGCATGGTCTTCTTGGCTGTGTGTCTGTGTCTTGGATTAAATAGAGGTCTGCTTTAATTTCTTTTTTCTTTTTTTTAAGATTTTATTTATTTATTTGACAGAGATGACAAGTAGGCAGAGAGGCAGGCAGAGAGAGAGGGGGAAGCAGGCTCCCCTATGAGCAGAGAGCCCGATGCGGGGCTCAATCCCAGGACCCTGAGATCGTGACCTGAGCTGCAGGCAGAGGCTCTAACCCACTGAGCCACCCAGGTGCCCCTCTTATTTATTTATTTATTTTTTAAGATTTTATTTATTCATTTGAGAGCAAAAGAGAGCATGAGCGGGGAAGGGGCAGAGGGAGAGGAATAAGTGACTCAGGGCTAAATCCTGGGACCATAGGATCATGACCTGAGCTGAAGGCAGACACTTAACCCGCTGAGCCACCCAGGCACCCCAAGGTCTGCTTTATTTTTTAATTTTCTAAAGATTTTATTTATTTGAGAGAGAATGAGAGAGAAAGAGCATGAAAGAGGAGAAGGTCAGAGGGAGAAGCAGACTCCCTGCTGAGCAGGGAGCCCGATGCAGGGACTCGATCCTGGGAGTCCAGGATCATGACCTGAGCGGTAAGCAGTCACTTAACCAAGTGAGCCACCCAGGCACCCCCGGGATCTGCTTTAATCTCAGCATAACTGAGTAATGCAATTGGCATGGTATTCTGTAAGGTGATTCTGTCGTGACTTAGTCCTCTTTTGTATTTTTGTAGGTAAACTTAAGAGTTAAATTTCATGAGTGCTTTCTTGTGAAAAGGTCCTGTGGTCATGTGGTTCAAAATTCAAGATGCACAGGAGGGTAAACAGTGAGAAGTCTCTCTGCTGCTCCCCCCCCACCCCGCCCCGGGCCCTCACCACCCAGGACCTCCCCCAGTTCCGTGTGTGGCCTTCCTAAGATAGTCTGGGGACACAAGTAAATGTGCGCATAAATTCTTCTCCTCTTTTCTCTCTCCCTTTTGTGCAAAATCTACCTGTCCCGATCACTTTTCTGTCCTTGCCTCATTCCATTTCACAACATCTCAGGGAGGAGTGCAGAAGGAGTGTGTTGTGTGTTGGCGGCTTTTTCCTGTTTCCCTTTATAGCTGTAAGGTAGGTCATTTCTTTCGCGTCATGACCCCTCTTAACGGACACGCAGGTTGCTGCTACCAACTTTGCTGAAAGAATAACCCTTTACCTGTGTTTCTTTATATGCGTGAGTAAGTCTGTGCAGCAACCGCCAGGGAAAAGCTGGGTGAAGGTAGGTTAAAGGTGAAGTTACGGAGCTAAGGGCCATTTTTGCTAGGTTTTGCCGAGTTGCTATTTACAAAGGTTGAACCAGTTGTTTCTCCAACCATAAGAGTGCCCAAGGGGATGTCGAGCGTTTGACTTTTTTTTCCCAAGTTGATCGGTGAAAAGTAGTATTTTAGTCCAGTTTACATTTGTGTTTCTACTGTGAGTAAAGGTGGACAGCTTTCCTTTTTTGTGAGCCGTTCATTCATATCCTGTGCCCATTTGCCCACTGGCTGGTGGCTTTTGCAGTGGATTTCTTTTTTTTTTATTATTATTATTTTTTTTTATGCAGTGGATTTCTTAAAGCTCTTGAACTATTAAATATGTTAGCCCTTCCTGATGAGTTACAAAATTTTCACCCCACGTTGTCGTTTTTCTTTCGTGTTGTTTCTGGCATCTTTTTGCCACGCAGATACCTTTTATGTTCATGCGGTCCAACCTCTGAGTGCTTCTTTCTTGGTTTCTGGGGTTTGTACCCATGGAAGGGGTTTTAATTTTAAGTGGGGATTCGTAGGGGTCGGTCCTACCCAGTAGTTAGAAGGAGCCCAAGGGGGCTGAGGGGAAGACAGACCAATGGGGTGAGACGGTCTCTGGGGGGACCCGCGTTCTGGTTCAGTAATCCATGCACAGGTGAGGAGAGAAACAGGGCGCCGTGGATCTCCGCTGAAGTCAGAGAACCAGGGGAGGCTTCTGGGGCACGCAGCGGGGAGGGAAGAGAAGCCATCTCCGGGTGCAGACTGCCGGAAGCAGGGGTCCGCCGTGCACTCAGGCACTCAGCGCTGCTCCCATCCCCCCCCCCGCCCCCATCCAGGAGGAGCTGGAGTTCTGCGAAAAGCTGCTACAGACGTGTTTCTCCAGCCCGACGGATGACAGCATGGATCGGTGAAACCTGGCGGCTTGTCACCCCCTCTCCATGGGAAGCCCAGGCTCCCGAGGGGGAGCAGGGCCTTGTGGGTGTGCAGCCAGGGCGTGCCAGCCTGTCTCTGCTCAGCCCCCGGAAGGGGTGCGGGGGAAGGCGCCGGCTCCCCGGACCCCAGCCCTCACTGCGTTCCCCCTTCTGTGTTCACACTGTTCTTCTAATAAAGGTGTTTCTCCTCCTCCTGCTCTTTCACCGCGGCCTTGGTCAGCTCCCCTGGGGGGGCCTGGGGGGGAGGGACATGCTCTTAGGGGACCCTGGCAGAGGGCGGAGCTGGGGCAGAAGCATGCTGCTTCTCTAGACCCAGAGCCCTCGCCTCTCATCTCAGCCTCTCTCCACGGAGTGGGGGATACCCGCACTTCTTGTCGGCTTGTCTCTGGCTGTTCCATTTGAAGAACCCCCTGCCCTTGGCGCCCAGGCTGCCTGGCCTGAGGCGGAAGCCAGATTATTGGCCGGCATCCCGGGCTGATGCTGGGAGAAGGCGGGAGCAGGTGCACCCAGGGCTCTGTGTGCCCGGGGCCTGGGCCTCGGCCTCGTCCGAGTACAAAGCACCTAGCCCTCTCCAGCTTTCTCAGAGACGGGGGCAGTGAGACGGGGCCCCATCCCCTTCCCTAAATTCCTTGTCAGTTGAGCTAAAGGAGGTTTCATCATTTGTAACCAGGGCTCCCGGCCAGTGCCGTTTTTCAGATGAGGAATCCGAGCCCAGGGTGGTCGAACCGTGGGCAAAAGTTCACAAGCCAGGTTTCAGACAAAGCTGTGCTGCTCCTCCTCCTCCTGTATTCTGGTCTCCTAGCTCCATTTGATGTAGACGAATTCCTCTCATGTGGACTTGACTTATACTCCTGGGATCTGGGAGGGACCAGTGATTTTCACCTTTCTTCCCAAATTCAGGATAAATCGAAAGGCAGCTATGGGACTCGAGAATTGGAGATCCAGTATCACTTTTATTCTTTAGCGCCGATCAGAGGCAGTGGCTTTAGTCTTGCTTCTGATGCTAATGCCCAGCATTAGATGTGCCGGCCTCTCTGGTCCCAGGCAGCCCGGGACAAGCACAGACATTCCCGTGGGTGTAGCAAGCCAGACACTGGGCAGGCGGGCTCAGAGAGGGAGAGCTGCGGTGAGCCGCGATGCCCACCCAATCTGGCGAATTGTTCTTCAGTCCCTGGGAGGGGTGGAGCGGCCAGGGGAGAGACATTAAGCGGTTGAAGTTCCTCCCTGTGATGGCAACGTTGGGGAATGGGCGTTCCCACCAAGCACTTTAAGAAGCCCCTTCCAATCCTTTTTTTTTTTTTTAAAGATTTATTTATTTGGCTCAGTGGGTTAAAGCCTCTGCCTTCGGCTCAGGTCATGATCTCAGGGTCCTGGGATCGAGCCCCGCGTCAGGCTCTCTGCTCAGCAGGGAGCCTGCTTCCCCCCTCCCTCTGCCTGGCTCTCTGCCTACTTGTGATCTCTCTCTCTCTCTTGTCAAATAAATAAATAATATCTTTAGAAAAAAGACTTGTTTATTGGAGAGAGGGTGGGCGCACGTAAGCAGGGGCAGGGCAGGAGGGGTAGGGGGAGACTCTCGGGCTGACTCCCCACTGAACACATAGCTAGCTCCACGCGGGGCTTGATCCCACAACCCTGAGATCAGGACCTGAGCTGAAACCAAGAGTCCCACGCTTAACTGACTGAGCCCACCAGGTGCCCCGTCCCTACCAACTCTAATACACAGAAGAGTGTGGTTAACCTGCGAGTCCTGATGGGGTGGAGACAGAGATTTCAGTCCTTAAAGCTCCCGCGGCTTCCACCTTCTTCCAGACTCACCCTGTCAACCTCTCAGGTTTCATTTGGTGGTTGAATGGCTCCCCGTCCCTCAGTTCCCAACTTATGTGTTAAAATAATATGGCAGCTGCGTGATCATATTGGGGAGGAAAGCAAGCAAAATGCTAAGTAAAAGACAAAAGAACGTGACAGAGGAAAAGAGGACTGACTCAAGGAACAGAAGGACATGCCCCACGATTGCTTCAAGCTGAATAACAAGTAGAAACCTGGGTCCATATTAAAACAAAGCCTCAGATGAAAAGGTAAGATTGGGCCCCTGGGTGGCGCAGTTGGTTGAGCGACTGCCTTCGGCTCAGGTCATGGTCCCGGGGTCCCGGGATCGAGTCCCACATCGGGCTCCCAGCTCCATGGGGAGTCCGCTTCTCACTCTGACCTGCTCTCTCTCACTCTCTCTCTTTCCTAATAAATAAATAAATAAATCTTTAAAAAAAAAGAAAAGGTAAGATTGGCAAAACTAAGAAAACAGAGGACTGTGGTGGGTTGTTCAGGAAATATTTGCTCCCTCCCATTCCACCTCCATGAGAGCGGTAGACCCTCCCACCCCGCAGGGCGTGAGGTGCAAATGCCCGCCCCCTGACTTTGGGTTTCATCAAGTGCGATGTGCTTTGACCCGTCGGATAGTCGCAGATGTGAGGCAACCAGAAGGGCCTGACCTCCGGTGCTTCTGCCTTCCCTTATGCGATGGTGGCCTAGCTAGCCTAGACCGGGCAGCGTTGGAACCAGCCTCGCCGCCCTTCACAAAGGCAGCTCCAACCGTGAGCCCGACACAGCACCAGCAGGTAGCGGATACAAGGACCAAAAAACGTCCCATGCCACAAATACACGGGAAATAGCAAGGCCCAGAAGAGACAGGTGATAATCAGCGGATACAGGCGGGTATGGCAAAGATTATTCAAGCCAGGAGAGAGAAGCGAAGACATGTGAAGGACAAACGCATAATTGGCATCCTTGAAATGGAGAACAAACAACTAGTACAGGAAAATGTACTCAACCGTACGATTCAACAAAATGTCTCAGAAATATAAAAAGTCAGTCTGCAGGTTAAAACATGGAAGTTGGGGCGCCTGGGCGGCTCAGTCATTAAGCATTTGCCTTCGGCTTAGGTCATGATCCCAGGGTTGTGGGATCAAGCCCCGCATCGGGATCCCTGCTCAGCAGGAAGCCTTCTTCTCTCTCTCCCTCTCCCCCTGCTTGTGTTCCCTCTCTCGCTGTATCTCTCTGTCAAAATCTTTAAAAACAAAACAAAACATGGAAGTTGAGTCAGTACACGCACTCGGCTGTCTGATCATTACAGTGGGCCTTTAACATGGGCAAGGGGGGACCTGAAAGCTGGGGAAACTGAAGCAACAGTAAGACAAAGCCCGGGCAAAGGCGTGCAGGTGGGGCCCAAGTTGGCCTGCAGCGGGGAAGGCGTCAAGAACCGCGCGGGACCCGAGCTCGGACCCGAGCCTTGGCTGGAGAGAAAACACGCTGTGGATTCCCCAGGAGCTGGATCCTGGAGCCAAACCGAGACTATAATTGGACGAGACGGAGAAGAGAGCGGGAAGACAAATCCTGGAGAAGGATTTCCTCTGGTCTTTGGAACGGAGTCGTAGATAACGCCAGCGGCGTTCAGTGGCGGCGGCGAGCAGTGGCGCCTGCGCGTTGGGTTGTCTGGGTTGACTCGGGAGAGACCGTTGGCCCGAAGCAGCGCAAGCGCGTCTGTGGCCGTGGGCCGGCGGGGTTGGGGGGGAGGGTCCGGGCCTCCACGCGCACGCGCACTGCCGGGCCCGGGCGCGCGGCGTCCGCGCACCGGGACGGCGGCGAGTGGGCGGGGCTTCCTGCGTGCCCCTGCGCTAGGGGATTGTGGGATAGTGGCGGCCGGACCCCGGCGTCGGAGGCCCCGAGCGGACTGCACAGCCCGAAGACCCAGCCGGTTCGGGGAAAGGGGCGGCCAGGGAAGTGGGCCTCGGCTTCCGTCGGCCGCTGCTCTGCCCTGCGGCCTGTCTGGACTGCGGAGGGAAACGTCTTCCCTCACCGGCCTTTGCTTTCCCGCGCGGCGCCGGGCCGGGCCGGCCGGGGCGACTTCCCCGCCGAGGGCCTCCGTGGGCCTCGCGACCGCGCTGACCTCCCCTTGCCCCTCGGCCGCCGGCGGGTCCCGGACCCCCGCCTCCGTCCCCGGAACCGCGCGGCTCGGCGCACCGGGGCCCCCCTAGGCCCGAAGGCGCGTGCGCGAGCCCCCGCCGCCGCCCCCCGCCCCCTCATACCGGGCCCCTGAGCCGGGGCCGGAGCCGCCGGCAGCGGGGCGGGGGGGGCGCCCCGATGAGCCCCGAGTGCGAGGAGCCGCCGCCCCCCCGCGCAGGTGAGCGGCCGTCGCGGGGTCCCCTCGGTCCGCCGGACAGCCCCCGCCGCCCCGCCCCAAGTTCTGTAGTCTCCCGGCAGCAGCCCACCTCCCCATTCTTTCCTCCTGTCGGACTTCCCCTCCTCGGACCCAGCCCCACCGCCCTGGGACGTCTCCACCGTTTCGTCCCTGGCCCCCTCCCCGGGAGCACCCCCTTCCTGCTCTTGGCCTCCCCGGTCCGGGCCCGGGCCACAGCAGGGCAGTGGGGGCTCTTCCTACCCCCTACCCTGCTGAGCGTGTGCGGGGTGCTTGGGAAGCGGCCCCATTGCGGTGAGGGCCGGCGGCGGGAGGGGACACAAAGGCCCCGCCGGACAGTCACAATTAGTGGTGTTGTGATGGAGGTAGCTCAGGGCCCGCGGGCGACCGAGGAGGGGCCGGTGAGACCGGCTCAGCGCGGCGCTTGCTGTCTGGGAGGGACGGTAGGGCTTGACAGATGGAGAGTGGGAAGAGGGGCCTTCCGGGTGGAAGGAACAGCCCGTGCAAGTCTCTGAAGGTGGGGACCCGGGACTGGGCTGCAGGAGCGTGGGGAGGCGGGGACCTTGGTGCCGCTGCTTGTCCAGACCCTTGAATGACCCCTTCCGGTTAGGATCCTTTCTTGCGCACTCTTGTACACCCAGTGCCTGCGCCGAGGCCCCAGACGTGACAGGAACACCGGCCTGAAAGGCAAGATGTTTCTGGAAGGGAAGCTGTGTGAGGTGTGGTGTGGGGTTCGGAGTTGTAAAGAAACTTCAGTGGGGTGTAGACGGGTGCTGACGTCAGTGCTCATCTCCTGCGGTGGCTCTGGGGCTTCAGCGGGCTGTCGGGGGGGCGGGGGGGGGGCGGGAAGCCTGTAGCAGAATGCAAGGCCTAGGGTGTGCTCCAGGATCGGAAGCGGTGACGATGATTGCTGGGGTTAGGATTGTCTATTGCAGCGGTCCCAGGGCGGATTATCTCCCCCTGGGGACATTTGGCAATGGCAGGAGACAGCGGGGGTTACAGCGCAGGCCGTGCCCCTGGTCCCTGGTGGGTAGGGGCCGGGGATGCCGCTGGCTACCGCACAGTGCACAGGACCGCCCTCCACCGCAGGATTTTCCAGCCCTGAACGTCAGTAGTGCTGCGGGGGGGAACCCAGCCTTCTCAGCGGCTGTGTGTTCAGAGTTGTGTATTTTGACTGACTTTCGTGTTTTCCGTGATTTTCGTCGGGTCCCCTGCTGTTTCTCTGCATTAGAGGAGAACCTGCTGGTCCTCCCCGCCCCCCAGCACCAACCCTTTTTTTCAGGATCTGTGGAAAGTGACTTCAGCAGGTCGCTTTCCCCCTTCTGGCCTTCACTTTTTTTTTTTTTTTTTAATTAATTCAACAAGTATTTCTAGCTGTCGGCCTGGCCTTCTGCAGAGGGCGGCAGGTGACAGGAGAGGCGAAGCCCGTCGCTGCGCGCAGATGCTGTCCTAGGGTGGCCACGGAAGCTGTGGAAGCGTGGAGCAGGCCCCTAACGCAGTCAGGGGAGGCTTCCTGGAGGAAGTGGTGTCTGTGCTGAAGCCTGAAGGACCCAGGAGGAGCTCGTCAGGCTCGAAGAGCTGGAGGGGAGGCAGAGGGAGCAGCCAGCCAGGGCAGAGGCGAGGGTGCCCTCGAGCAGTCAGGTGTGGCGGGAGTTTTGAGCGCCATGCGGGTGGCCGCCAGAGATGAGGTGAGAGGGGCCTGGGAGCTGTGGTGAGAATGAGAGGCCTTCCTGGCCTCCCTGGCTCACCGGCTCCCTGGGGCAGGCTCAGCACGTGGGGAGTGGGGACACGCCCTCCTTTCCAGGCCGGAGCTCAGCGTTCTCTTTGAACACCGTTTTATAGGTCTTCCTGTGGGAGGTGCGGTCCTCCAGTCACCGTGAGGTGTCTCCCAGGGGAGGAGACAGGTTCGGTGCTGGTAGGACCTGGTCCAGGGCCCCAGGGATTAAATTTGGAGAGGCAGGGTTGGATCCTCGGCTGTTCTGACTTCGGGTCACCCTGGACCACCGAGTCTGCTTCTCTTGGTGTTCCAAGCTCTGTTTTGGGGTCTGTTCTTTCCCTTTCCTCCTTGGATCCTGTACCTGATCCAGGAGACGGTCCTGAATAAGAGTTCTCAGGTGTGTCTTCGGCCCTCGGCCTGAGGTCTACAGTCTAATTATTCTCTCTATTCCTAATTATTCCCTCTCCGGGGTTGGACCAGAGTGGCCACCTCCCCAGGGAGACTGTGCTCTGGGCCGTCCCCTACCTGGGGATCCCTCCCAGGCTTTCCCAAGCCATGGGAAAGTCCCAGCTCATCGTCCTCCGTGGCTCTGGCCAGGTCCGCCCCTTGTCCCACATGGGCGTCCTGCTGCCCACCTCGCTGCGTCTGTGCTGGGTTCTGCATCCAGCACACACACGGGGTCCTCCTCAGAGGTAATGGGGTCGCTGTTACTGTTATTCTGTTCTCAGAATCCAAGTCCCCTAGCCCAGACTTGGAGAACTGACTTTTGGCTGGGGCCCTTGAGGAGGGAGGTCTCACCGCCCTTGAACCTGTTATGCCCTGTGAGAGGCTGCGGCCAGCCTTTTGGTGGTGGGTTCTCTCCCCTCGTAGGGCTCACGTAGCCAGGGTCTCATTATAGCAGCCTGTGGGCCTGTGACGGCTGAAGGTGGCAGCCCAGGCAGCCACCTTGGAGGCCCTCCCAGAGGCCTCTGTGCCCTTGACCTCCACTTCCGGGTGCTTCGGGTTCAGGGCAGGCGAGGAAGGGGGTGGAAGATGAGGGACCTGGCAGGCGGAGCCGTGTCTGGAGAGACAGGCGGCCGTGGCGGCCACGGCAGGGCCATAGGGCCGGCGCCCTGGGAGCTGCAGCCAGGCCCCGTGCGAGCTGAGGTGGGGGCCGGCAGCTCTCAAAAGGGCAGCTGGTGTCAGAGCCTAACAACGACCCAGCAGAGCAGGGAACCCGTGGCGATGGTGCCAGGCTGGCGCAGGCAGAGGTCGTTCTCGTGTTTAATGGCTTCCCTTCTCGCTTACGGTTTCCCCTTCTTCCGTTTGTAGCCAGAGTCATGGTTTTCAAACTGCCGCTGAGAGCCAGTGCTAGTCACTTCCGCTTTCTTGAAGCTTGCTCCGAGGTGCCTGGCGTGGGGGCGGGGGGTGGGGTGGCGCCTGCCCGACTGTTTGAATGACCTGCAGGGCTCAGGCAGATGGGGGGGCAGTCTTTCTCCGGGTCCTTGGCGTTTAGAGCTGTCACCCCCAGGTTCTGGCTGGCTCTTCCCTCCTGCTAGTGGGTCCGGGCTTCCGTGCGGTACGGGCCACCTGCCTGAGCTGGCGGTCCTCACAGCGTGGTCCCCTTGCACAGACAGGGATGCCAAGCCTGGCCAGGTTCACCCCGTTAGAGAGTGAGAGTGGAACCCCCCTCCTGTCCGTTCTCTTCCCAGGGCTTCCGGCAAGTGCTGCTAAGTGGCAAGATGGGCTGGGCTGCCCGCCATTGAGAGCGTGTGTGCGTTTAGTTCTTGTGTATCGGCATCTTTGCTCCATGCAGAGCTTGCAGAGTGATGTTCATAGGGTCCCCACCACCGCTCGCTTGTATCTGATCCTGGCGGCCTTCTCCAAGTTTTGGAGGAACCACTTGAGGGAGAGCTTAAGGGGCTGCCCGGGTCTGAGGCCCCTGGAGCCCATACCCCGCACCACCCAGCACCCTCCTGTCTTACTGTGGGTGGCCCCACCTAGCACCCCCACACAAGCTCTCTGGAAGGCCCGCTTTGGGAAGGAAGCCCTGCCTGCCGTCCCAAGTGGACCTGCTGTTGGGGCTCAGGGGTGGTGCCCAGGGCCGGGGCCTTCTAAGTAGGCACTTTGGGAGTGGGCGGGTCTCAGCTCCTTCCGCCTGTAGTCAGGAGAGCAGGTGGGCGGGTCTCGCTTCTGCCTCTCAGTGGTCCATCCCTGTGGGAATCGTGCTCACGCTTCACCTCCTGGCCTCGGAGACTGGGGGCCCTGTGCCCACCCTGCCCCTCGGCCGTGGGCCCCCCACCTTAGCTCGGGGATGCGGGATGCCTCCCAGGGCGGGTGGGGGAGGGGAACTGGGGTGCACTTTGTGTGCCTCAGCCCTTCTGGCGGCTGCCGTCTTGTCGGCACTGCTGACTAGGACACAAGGCAGGGCCTGCGCCCGGCCCTGTCACCGCAGCCTCGGGCAACTTTGGTTTTGTTTTTGGTCATGGTTTTTGTTGAGATGTAATTCATACGTCAAGTGATTCATCTGTTTAAAGCTCATAAGTCAGTGGTTTCTGGCGTATTCCGAACCATGCAGCTCTCACCCTAGTGGGTTTTTTTCACTGAGGTGTAATTGACAAAATTATGTACAAGCAATTTCAGAACTTTTTTTTTTTTAGACTTGCTTTTCCCAGAAGACAATCCTGCACTTGTGAGCAGGTACTCCCGCCCCCAGGCCCTCGCAGTGCCTGCTGTCTGTTTGTCTGTCTGGATTTGCGTCTTCCAGACATTTTTTTTTTTAAAGATTTAATTGAGACAGAGACAGAGAGAGAGAGAGAGAGAGAATGAGAGGGGAGAGGTCAGAGGGAGAAGCAGGCTCCTCTCAGAGCAGGGAGCCCGATGTGGGACTCGATCCCGGGACTCCAGGATCATGACCTGAGCCGAAGGCAGTCGCCCAACCGAGCCACCCAGGCGCCTGTCTTCCAGACATTTCCCACGAACAGAGTCCGGCTGCATGCGGTTCTCGGTGACTGCTTCGTTCACGCTGTGTAGGTGGCCTTTTGAACCCTCTAGTGTCCTCATCGGGCATGAAGGTGTCCATGGTGGGAGGAGGTGGAGTGCTCCCTGCAGAGCTCCTGGGGCGGGGGGTGCCCTGGGTGGCGGCTGCCCCTGGAGGCAGGCGGTTCTGGTCCCCGCTTCAACCAGCTCAGGATGTGCGCCCGCGCCACGCGGGCCACCAGCGCCTGAGGCAGGGGCTCTGTCACGGCCTTGTTGTAAAATGAGGGGTTCATCAGCTGTGGAGGGCTTCCTGGGGAAGGTCTGGGGTCCTGGCACAAGGAGGAAGTTGCTGGTGTGCAAAGGAAGGTCACCGAGCACCTTAGGTTTGGGGGGATGGTGTTGGCTGGGCTTCTGGGGCAGTGGTGCTCCCTACCCCCCCCCCCCCCCCGCCACGGCCCGCCTGATGGCGGCTTACAGGTGGCTAGGGGGTGACTCGGTGGGAGCCATGCTCTGGCAGGGGTGTCGCTTGCTGCCTCCGAGAGGCAGGGGCCTGATAACACGTGGGGGGTGCGAAGAGGGTGCCCTTCTGCTGGTATTTCTTTTTTTTTTTTAAGATTTTATTTATTTATTCATGAGAGAGAGAGAGAGAGACAGAGAGAGAGAGAGAGAGAGGCAGAGAGGCAGGCAGAGGCAGAGGGAGAAGCGGAGTCCCCATCGAGTAGGGAGCCTGATGCGGGACTCTATCCCAGGACCCAGGGATCACCACCTGAGCCGGAGGCAGATGCTCAACCATCTGAGCCCCTGGGTGCCCTCTGCTGGTGTCTCTGAGGGAGAATGCATATGAGGTAGTGTGCTCGGAGCTGTCCCAGGGCTCCCTGCAGCCTGGGGACAGCGGTGCCTGTGTGGACTGTTGTCTGGTCGGGGCACGTGCGCTGTGTGCCGGCGGATCTGTCCTGCAGGTCGATGGGTGTGAGGTGGGGCCACAGGACGGCTTCATTCCCCCTGGGGTCACATGCTTGGCAGGAGACCCCAAAAAGGAGGAGGATCTCAGGACCGGGACGTCCCAGGCGGGCAAGGCGGCCAGAGCCAAGTTGCTGAGAAGAACCCAGGCGCGGGGCGCTCTGCAGCCGGAAAGGCCAGTGCGTCCAGTGCCGGCGAGGGCTGCAGGCAGGACGCGGAGGCCTGGGATTGTGGAGGGGCGCCCCGGGTGTCTGAGCACAGACTGGGGGTGCCGTCAGGTCCCAGTGCGTCTCTGCCGGGATGCCTGTGCAGCAGGATGCAGGGGGATGCGGGGGCACGGAGAGCCCAGGGCAGGGCCGGGGGAAGCCGCTGGATTTCTGGTGGCCGAGTGAGGGGCTGTGGGGGCCTGGGCCTCGGCTTCCTCCCTGCATCAGGAGGGGTCTCCTGACGAGCAAGGGCAGGAAGGAGCCAGCCTTGAGCTACGGGAGGTGCTGGCGGGTCAGAGCCTGGCCGATCCTCTCGGCAGCTGGGAGCCTCAGTGCGTCTCAGCTTCTGTAGCCGTGAGACTGTGGGACGGGGCCTCCGCGCCTTCTGTGGGGGTGCTGGTGAGTGGGCCGGGCTGGGCCGGTCCTGAGCGCACTGCCGACATCGCGGCCAGCGCGGCGTGCGGCTGTCCTGTCTGGGGTCACGGTAGTGTGCTGCCAGGAGGACGCCCTACGTGGTGGTGCTGGGGCGGCGATGGCACGCCGGAACCTCCTCCGGAGAGCCACGGGCTGGGGGGCACAGCTTGAGACGGCAGCCCCCGGGCGGCCTGGGAGGAGCCATGCTGTAGCTTGCTGGGGGCTGGAGGCTGGCTGGGGCCCTCGAGTCTCGAATGCAGAGACCCGAGGAGCCCTTTTGGGCTTTTGGCCAGGAGTGAATGTCGGGCACTCCAGTTTGTGTTTCAGAAAAGTGGCCCACCTGGGGTGAAGGGTGGGGGCTAAGGGGCCAGTCGCCGTGGGACGGGGTGCGGGGGCCTGCGGGATGTCCCCGCCGCCCCTGCCGGGGCCTGGCGCCTGCTGCTGTCCTCTGTGACTGTGAGTCCTCCAGTCCACCTGCCGTCGTCCTGGGCCAGGACCCAGGGTCCCAGCAGACTTATAGCCTTTGTTCCTGGTCACCGAGGGTAGGGAGGGCTGGTGCTGGAGCCTCAGAAGACCAGTCCTGCCCGAGGGCACACGTGCCCCCCCCCCCCCACTGGCTTTAAGTCCCGGCTGTTTCCTGCGTCGGGTCCGAGCTGCTCTCTGCTCCGGGCTGGTGCTCCATCGGGCCGACGGGTTTTCCGTGGTCGTGATGCGGGGCAGGCAGGGTGAGGGAGGGCACGTAGGAGAGGGACTGCCGTCCGTGGGTCCGGGTGGTGCCCGGTCTGTCCTCCGTGGCTTCTGCCTCACGCAGTCGTCACGAGGCAGGTGACGCGCGTGAGCTCTGTCCACACCCGTGTGTGTGGTGCTGGTGAGCCCCCAACTTCCCCTGGGGTGGGGTGCCGCTAGCCCCTCTGAGGGGCACGTGGGGGCCGTGAGCGGTGGACGGAGGGCTCGATGGCACGCGCAGGGCGGGCCTCGCGGCTGGTCTGGACTGGGAGCCTGTAGGCCTCTCCAGAGGGGCGGCCGAGTGCCTGTGCGGAGGGAGCACCTAGTGGATGCTCCTGGGGGGAGCTGGCCGCCTGTGCTGGGCCGGGCCAGGCACGCAGGGTCTCCGTGCCGGCCGGGGGTCAGAGCGCCACTCTGCAGGTGCTGGGGAACAGCCTTGTCCTCGTCCCCACTGAGTCACTGACCCTGTGCTGGTTCCTTTGGGCCCCAGTCAGTGGTGCTTCTGAAAGCCCCCCTCCCCCACTTTCCTCTTCCTTGTCCGGCCACTGGGTGGGGGGCGGGGTGTGTTTGTGTGTGTGTATGTGGCATCCAGGCAACGGCCACAGCCTGGGGACATCTTAGACTTCCCTCTGCCGCCGCCCCCACGCCCTGCACAGGGCATGGTGATTTTGCTGGGCTGGACGGCAGCCGCGTGCTGGCCGCCATGGGGCATTTGAATTTGTTGAGCAAATACAGATTGAAGTAAGTCTGACGCCGGAGGTTTCAGGATGAGCACGGCTCCAGCCCCGCTCCGGAGGGGGGGGTCCCTGCCCAGACAGGGGACAGGATGGCGATGGCTCCGCTCGCCGCTCTCCTTTGTGGGGTCTGGGGGCCTAGAGGTGGTCCGGGCAGGTGGCCTCCGCCGGGACGGGACCCCTAGACTACAGGGGGGCCCTTGCAGGCTGTCCCTGTCAGCGGGGCGCGGTGGCTGAGGTGGAGGGGGTGGGGCACGCCAGCCCGGAGTGTGACAGGCAGCCCTGCCCTCAGGGCGCCATGTTTTGGAAGTTTGACCTGCACACGAGCTCACACCTGGACACGCTGCTGGAGCGGGAGGACCTGAGCCTGCCCGAGCTCCTGGATGAGGAGGACGTGCTGCAGGAGTGCAAGGTCGTCAACCGCAAGCTGCTGGACTTCCTGCTGCAGCCGCCGCACCTGCAGGCCATGGTGGCCTGGGTCACCCAGGAGCCGCCGGCCAGTGGCGAGGAGCGGCTGCGCTACAAGTGAGCCCCCGCCCGTCCGGCCCTGGGCTGCCGCGACCCGCCGCTGGGGAGGAGGGCGGCTGTGGGGCCCGTGCGGGTTCTGATGGGGGCGAGGATGGCCAGCCCACTTCCCTTTCTGGATGTGAATCCCCCACCCCTCAGGTACCCCAGTGTGGCCTGCGAGATCCTGACCTCAGACGTGCCCCAGATCAATGATGCGCTGGGTGCAGACGAGTCCCTCCTCAACCGGCTCTATGGCTTCCTCCAGAGCAGCGGCAGCCTCAACCCGCTGCTGGCCAGCTTCTTCAGCAAGGTCATGGGCATCCTCATCAACCGCAAGACGGACCAGGTACAGCCCCCTGGGGCCGGGTGGGGTGGGGGGCATGCGGGGGGGCGGGCAGGGGCCGCGGAGCCTGCCGTGTGACACCTGCCGTGTGACACCTGCTGTCCCTCCCGTCCCAGCTTGTGTCCTTCCTGCGGAAGAAGGACGATTTCGTGGACCTGCTGCTGCAGCACATCGGCACGTCGGCCATCATGGACCTCCTGCTGCGTCTCCTCACCTGCGTGGAGCGGCCCCAGCTACGGCAGGACGTGGTCAACGTGAGCGCGGGGCCGGGGCGGGCTGGGGGGCCGCGGGCTGGGGCGGGGCTCAGACGCCCACCTCCCCTCTCACCCCCAGTGGCTCAACGAGGAGAAGATCGTGCAGCGGCTCATAGAGCAGATCCACCCGTCGAAGGATGACAATGTGAGTGACCCCTCCTCGCCCGCTGTCCCGCCTGTGGCCCGGCCTCCTGTGCCATGGCTGTTCTTCCCGCCAGCCTCGGCCCTCCTCCCTCCCCGGAAGGTGAACTCCCGAGGAGGGAAGGGTTTGGTGCTGGGTGTGCCCGTCCTAACAGGCTCGCACAGGCAGGGCTCCAGGGCTCCTGCCGCCGTAGGGAACGTGTCTCAGGAGCCAGGAGCTCACTCCTGCGTCTCCTGGTGGGTTGGGGGTCTGGCCGGGCTCTTCAGACTGCAGGCTCCAGCCTGGCCCCCTTGCTGCCAGCCTTCTAGGGTCCCCTTCCCCGCTCCCCTTCCCTTCCCCGCACCCCTGCGGACTGGGACCTGGCTGCTTCCTGAGGCTCTTATGCCTGGGCACACCCTGCTCGTCCTTCAGCGAATCTGCGCAGCGGCCCCACGTTCTCGCTGCAGCTGGGGGGGTCTCGCCTTGTCTTCCGGGCTGCTGGCTTACAGAGGTCCTCCGGTGCGGGTACTTACCTCAGGCATCCTGCCCGTAGGGGAGGACCACGCAGGCCCAGGGGCAGGGGCCCGTGTCCTGGATGCGTCTGGGGTCTGGATGGGTCTGGGCCCTGCGGGCTGCCCTATAGGGTTAGACTCAGAGTTCTGCTCCCATTTCTTTCTTGGTGACACCTAGACCAGCTCTACCGAGATAGAGATCACGTCCATACGGGCCAGCTGTTTAACACAGCGTGCGTGGGCTCTTAGCGTATTCACGGAATTGTCTGCTTATTATCGTGTGGGTTTGGGAATGTTTTTTTATTACTCCCAAAAGGCAATCCTGTGCCCCTTAGCTCTCCTTGTCCATTCCCCTCGGGGGCCCCCGGCCCCCCAGTGTGCACTCTGTGTCCGGGTTTGCGTCTGCTGTATCTGCCGTGTAAATGCAGTCACACCGTACCCGGTGTCCATGTCCGGCCTCAGCCTCAGCCCTGTTGTCCCCTGTGCTCCATCCCGGTGCTCCATCCGCCCCGAGGCTGGGGTGCGCTCACGGCCGCTTCTCCGCTCGCCCGCCGGAGGACGTCAGGGTCGTCCCTCCTCGGGCTGCAGCCGATGCTGTGGGCGGTGGGTGTGCCCCTTCTCAGAAAGCTGTCCTGGCTTTCCCGGTTCCTCGCCGTCTCTCCTCTCCCAGTGTTTGGTGCCTTGTGTCTCTTCCCTCGGCACCCGCGTCCCTGTGTCTGTGTGACTCTCCGCTCCCGTGGGGCCCTGAAGCAGGCTGCGGCGGGCCCAGCCCCTCTCTGTCCCCGCAGCAACATTCCAACGCGTCCCAGTCCCTGTGCGACATCATCCGCCTGAGCCGGGAGCAGATGATCCAGGTGCAGGACAGCCCGGAGCCGGACCAGCTGCTGGCCACCCTGGAGAAGTGGGTCCACGGTTCCCACACCTGGGGCGGGAGGCTGTCCGGGGCGCTCCCCGTGCCCCCTCCCGGGACCCCTGCCCCGACCCACCCTTCTGCCCTGGCCTGGCCCCGCCACAGGCAGGAGACGATCGAGCAGCTCCTGAGCAACATGCTGGAGGGGGAGCAGAGCCGGTCCGTCGTCGTGAGCGGGATCCAGGTGCTGCTGACCCTGCTGGAGCCCAGAAGGCCGAGGTGAGGGGGGCCAGCCTCCCCCGGCGGCCATGCCATCCCTCGGAGCCCTGCCTTTCCGTTTAGAGGGGAAGGTCATGGGGCCCTTGCAGGGACGCAGCCTCTAAAAGTGGTCTCCCTTCTAGGGGGTCACCGGGGTCCCGGGAGAGGAATGCTCCGTGCTTGTGTGAGGCCCGTACGCCGCCTGTGGCTTGGAGCTGCCTCTCTGAACCCAGGGCCCTCTAGGCGGGCCGCTGCCCTTCCCCGGGGAGCAGCTGCTCCGGCCCTGCCCGGCGTGTCCCGCACACAGCCCCGCCTCCTGTGCCCTCCTGCAGGTCCGAGTCCGTGACCGTGAACAACTTCTTCAGCAGCGTGGACGGGCAGCTGGAGCTCCTGGCCCAGGCGACCTTGGACAGCACCACATCCAGCGTGGGCGTCCTGCACGCCCTGCGCCCGCGGCTTGGCCGTTTCCACCAGCTCCTGCGGGAGCCCCCTGAGGTGGGCCGGGCGGCCGAGGAGGGGGGGGGCGTGGTTCTGGGCGCCACTGAGCCTCCCCTGTGCCCATAGCTGGAGCCGCTGCGAACCACGTGGGGCAGCCTGGCCCCGCCGCTGGGCAACACCCGGCTGCACGTGGTCAAGCTGCTGGCCAGTGCGTTGAGCGCCAACGATGCGACCCTGACCCAAGAGCTCCTAGCGCTGGACGTGCCCAACACCCTGCTGGTGCGGAGCGCGGGCCGTGGGCGGGGGGGCGGGGGGCGGGGGTGCAGAGGGCCTCTGGTGCCAGCCTGCGCTGCGCCCCCCAGGACCTCTTCTTCCACTATATGTTCAACAACTTCCTGCACGCCCAAGTGGAGCTGTGCATCAGTGCCATGCTGAGCGCCGGGCCTCCGTCCGACAGCAGCCTCGAGATTCCCGCCCCGAACCCCGTCGTGAAACACGTGAGCTGGGGCTCCTACGTCCCCCTCCCTGTCCTGCTGCCGGTGCTCACCGGGTGGGGGCCAGGGGCTCAGCCTTGTCCTTGGGTCTGTCTGGGAGAAACGGGGATGCCGTGCAGGTGGGTGCGGAGACAGGGTGTCCTCTGGGCCACGGCCACCGCGCGGGGGGAGGGGTCTCAGGGGGGAGCTGTCCAGCAGCGTGGCCCCTGTGGTGGGCGTCAGTGAGCAGGGGGCCGGGGGCGGGGTGGGGTGGTGGGACGACTTCAGGTTTGCTGTGTCCGCGGAGGCAGGGGTGGAGCGAGCCGCCCAGACTCAGGGGCCGGCAGCAGGCTGTCTGGGGCGCCCCGGCCCCGCCCCCACGCCCGCTCTGCTCCCTCAGCTGCTGCAGCAGTGCCGCCTGGTGGAGCGCATCCTGAGCTCCTGGGAGGAGAACGACCTCGTGCAGTGAGTGCGGGGGTCTGCCTGCAGGGGGTGGGGGGCCGGGGCGCGCGGGGCCACGTCCAGCTGTGGCTCCGGTCTCGCCCAGGTCTGCTGGGGGCCCCCGCAAAGGCTACATGGGACATCTGACAAGACTGGCCAACGCCCTGGTGCAGAGCACGGAGAAGGGGCCCAACGCCGGGCAGCTGGGGCAGCTGCTGAAGGGTGAGGGGCGGGGAGCGTCTGGCCCGGGGGCTGGGGCAGGGGGTGCAGGGGTGCAGGCCGAGGAGCCCCTCACGCCCTCTCTCCCCTGCACTGAGCAGAACTGCCTGGGGAGCAGCTGGAGCAGTGGGAGGCCTTCGTGTCTGGACCCCTGGCGGAGACCAACAAGAAGAACACAGTGGACCTGGTGAGGCCCCCCAGCCCACTGTGGCGGTCCCCCTCCGCCTGCACCTCCCTGCAGCTGCACCCTGGCTAGCCTGGCCCTCACCCCCTGCCCGCCCCCCTGCCCCAGGTGAGCACCCACCACCTGCACTCCTCCAGCGACGATGAAGACGACCGGCTCAAGGAATTCAACTTCCCCGAGGAGGCGGTGCTGCAGCAGGTGGGCTGGGGGGCGGGGGGCGGGGGGCCCTGCCCTGCCTGGCCGGCCCCACTCGCCCCTGACCGCTGCCTCTCCATAGGCCTTCATGGACTTCCAGATGCAGCGCATGACCTCAGCCTTCATTGATCACTTTGGCTTCAACGACGAGGAGTTCGGGGAGCAGGAGGAGAGTGTGAAGTGAGTATGCTCTTCTGTGGGAGGGCGGGGGTCCTCGCCGGCCCCGGGCCTCCTGCCAGCCTGCCTGTGTCCTCTCTGCTTCCCCCTGCGGCTTGCCTGCCTGTCAGAGTGGCCGGCCCTGCTCCTCAGTCCCCTCCTTGGGGGGCAGTGGCTGAGGGTCTGGAGGGGAGCCTGGGTTGGGGCGGGGAGCAAGGTGGCCAGGCTGTGGTCGGGGGAAGCTTACCCTGAGAGGCCCCTGCAGGAAGGGCCGTTGGACAGAAGGGGTTACTCTGAGGGAGTTGGGGTGCCCTGAGAGAAGAGGGAAGGACCAGCAGAGAGCAGGACAGGAGCGTTCCTACTGTGACAGTGCAGGAAGCCAGGGGAGGAGGACCTGCAGGCCCCTTGGGCAGGGTCCGGGGACAGGCATGAGGGGCCTTAGCGGCCCCTGGGGTCCCTGTCGGCGTCCGCTTCATTGCGGTAGCTGTGTGCCGGGCCCATTTCGGGCACATTTCCATCGTGCGCCCGCCATCCCCGTGTGCTCAGGGCTCAGGAGCCTTGTTACAGCGGGGAGACCGAGGCACATGCGGGAGTGGATCGCCCCTGTGCGGCACAGTGGTCAGCTGCTGGTCCGTCTTCCTGGACAGAGGTCGCCCTTGGGGGCAGACGCGAGCTCTGTGTCCGCCGGGGCTCTGCTCAGCCCGGTGCTCGGTGCGCGGAAGGCCCCAGAGCAGACCCTGCCCGAGGGAGGACGGACCAACCACTGGGTGGGCGCCGTGGGCACAGCCAGCCGTCCTTGGGGGTGACACCGTTGCCGCTTCTGTCATGGGGCTCCCAGCGGGGTTATATAATCCCTCGAAAGCCACGAAGCTCTCTAGAATGGAAAGTAGGTGAATGTGTTTATAGTTCTGGGGCTGAAGATACGGCCCCACGGGGCCCGTGTCCCCAGAGCTGGCCACCCCGCCCTGACTCGTGGGCCGCGCCCAGCTCTGGCCCTGCTCCGGGCGGCTCTGGGGGTCGCGTTCTGGGAGGAGGGGTTGAGAGGTGGTGGTGTGGACGCCAAGGCTGCCCTCGGCTCGTTGACTCCTGCTTGTCCTGCTTGTCCCTTTGTGGCCAAGCGTTTCCTGAATTCAGTAAAGGTAGAACTCGGGGGCAGACGCGGACCCTCTCGCAGACAGCCAGACTGCCGGCCCGAGGACACGAGTCAGGCTGTGGAAGGAGTGTTGGCCGGGTTCCCGTCAGGAGCTCGTGTCCGTGGGTAGCGCGGGAATTGTGCTGCTCTGAGGCTTTCCCGGACGGTGGAGCCCTGGGAGCTGGCTGTCGCTGGCCCCGTGGAAGACTGCGGGTCTCCCTGCCCTTGGGCCCTTGAGTCCAGAATCCCAGCCGCAGGCCGGGCATCTTTGGGGGGCGAGCTGCGTGCACTGCGGGGGCAGGAGGACGGCCACGCCCTGGTGGGTGGTGGCCCATGGGCTCCTTCAGTGTTGTTTCTTGGACTTGGAGGCCCAGAGCTTTGGGCAGCGTGGGACAGAGGTGGGAACCGACTGCTGAGCCACACACATTTGTGGCTCGATTGTCGGCTGCTGCCCCACTGGCTGCCTCCCAGTGAGCCCCGAACCCTCGCTCTCAGGACGTGGGCGCCTGGATGGTGGCCTTCAGTGCTGATGGCACCTTGTCCGGATGGATGGTGTCTGTGTCTCAGGCAGAGAGGAGAAGAGCTCCACGGCCTGCCTGGGGCTGCCCCGCCAGCTGCGCCGGTCTGAGGCCGGTGTCCCTTCGGGGCGCCCCGGCGACGGTGGAGACGGGCGTGTGGCACATCTGTGCTGGACCTCCGCTGCCAGCCTGCTGGTCGGGCAGCTGCGCGGACGCCCAGAGTGGGTCACGGGTGCTGACGGGAGACCACGGATGACGGGCCGGGGATAAGCTGTGGCCCGTCGGTGGGTTTGCAGCTGCAGGCCTGAGAGCAGCCGGGGTGCGCCGAGCAGGCGCAGGAGAAGCTGCCGCCCCCTCCTCACTGCCTCGGTGCCTCTCTCCTAGCGCGCCTTTTGACAAGACCGCCAACATCACCTTCTCCCTCAACGCCGACGATGAGAATGTGAGTGCTGCCCGTCCTGGTGGTGTGGGGTCGGGCAGGGGGGACACGCGTAGACCATGCCGCCCTGCATCCTGCAGCCCAACGCCAGCCTGCTGGAGATCTGCTACAAGGACCGCATCCAGCAGTTTGATGACGAGGAGGACGAGGACGAGGAGGAGGGCCAGGGCTCCGGGGAGTCTGACGAGGAGGATGGCGCCTGGCAGGGCAGCCAGCTGGCCAGGGGAGCCCGTCGGGGCCAGCCCCTGGGCGTGCGGTGAGTCCGTGAGGCCTGCTTGTCCCCAGCCCAAGTGAGGAGGGAAGTGGGGCGGGAGCGCATCTCAGCTCGGCTGACCCGGGCGGACCTAACAGCTTGTGTGCGGCCGGCCCCTCTCCCCTCCCCGGTCAGCTCGCACTCGGGCTTCCTTCTAGCATCGGGGAGCCGGGCTCAGCGCGGGCAAGCTGCCGCCGGCTCTTCGTCCGCCTGTGGCGCTGGCTGGCCCTGCGGTCCCCGACTCGGTGGGCTCTGCCCCCACGGCACGCACCGGCGTCGGCATCCCACCCCACCCATGCCACTGTGCCCCCGAGGCTGGCGCAGGCCTGCCCTGTCCCACTCGTGAGTCCGCCGCCCTGGCCGCTCGTCTCGTGTCACTCCCACCCGCTGGCTGGCCCAGCCGGTGAGCCCACGGCCACCGCTCACCCTGTGTTCTTCTCCGAGAGCGGGATGGTGCTCGCTCTTGCTCTAAGCTTCTTTTTTTAAAGATTTTATTTGGCAGAGAGAGAGGGAGAACACAAGCAGAGGGAGAGGCAGAGGGGGAAGTAGACTCCTTGCTGAGCAGGGAGCCCAACGCTGGGCTCGATCCCAGGATCCTGGGATCATGACCTCAGCCGAAGGCAGACGCTTAACCGACTGAGCCCCCCAGGAGTCCCATGCTCTTCACTTCTTGATCCTATTTTGAGCAAAGTTCTCGTGTGTGCTGTGAGGTGGGGCCCGGCCTCCTCCTGCGTGTGCGAATGCCGCGTCCCAGCGCCTCTCGTTGGAGACATCGGCCTCTCCCCACCGAGGGAGGGTGCGGCTTGCCTTCTGGCCTCTGGGCCCGCTGGTCTTTCTGCCGGGCCTCCCTGTCTCGGCATCTGTTGTAGTAAGTTTTGAAATCAGGAAGTGAGTCCTCCGGCGTGGTCGTCTGCTGGGGGTCCCTGGAGATTCCGTGGGACCGTTGGCATCAGCCCATTAACTTCGACAAGGAAGCCGGCTGGGATCGGGAGGGCTGGCCCTGAACCTCTAGGTTGGCCCTGTCTTCCAGTCCCTGAGCGGGGAACATCTTTCCGTTTACTTAGAGCCTTTTTTTTTAGAGAGTAAGGTCTATACTTTCTCTGTCTAAGCTTTTTTGTGTATCTTACGTAAGCGGAATTTTGAGATTGCTTCCGGCGTAGAGAAGCACGGCAGGCGTTTGCACGTCAGCGTCGAGCCCGGCAGAGCTCCCCCGCCACGGCGGCTGACGGTTCCCTGGGGCCTCCCCGCTGCAGTCAGGCCCTGTGCAGACGGGGTCTGCCTCCTTTTCCAGTCCGGACGCTTTCCGCGTCCTGGGGTTGCCTTCTCGCGGTCCCGTGCGGAGGCGGCAGCGGGCTCCCGTCTTGCTCCTGACCTCGGGGGCAGTTGCTCTTCTGGCGCTGACGGGATGTGGGCTCGGGTTTGGGAGATGCTCCCTCCTCTCCCGTTTGCGGAGTGTCTTTGTTGATCCTCAGCTACGGTCAGCGACGCGCACGTGGGCTCCTTGCCCGCAGTAACCGGAGAGACAGCACACTGGGTGTGCCCAGCCGTGCCCGGTTGGTGGCCACGTGGGCCGGGTGGGCCGTTCCCGGCTCGGGCTTGGCGTCGGGCCGCGTTTGGACTCTGGTGGTGGAGCGCGTGCGGGTCGTTGCTCTCGGTCCCTGCGAGCTTGCAGGCGGGGGGAGAGCGGCAGGCGGGCTCAGCCCTCAGGCGGAGCCCCCAGGACGCGGCGGGCTCCCCGTGGAGGGCTCCTTCCTGCCTTCCCACGCCCTGGGTCCAGCGAGGTCCTGGCCGGCCTGTCCTGCGGCTTCCCCGCTGTCCCCTCTGCTCCATCCCTCGCGTCAGCGCAGCTGCTGACGGGCGGTGTCCGGGCAGGAGCGGAGGCAGCACAGACAGCGAGGAGGACGACGAGGAGGACGAAGAGGACGAGGACGACGGCGATGGCCGTGTGGCTGGTGGGGGCGCCGGGCCCCCCACTTACCCTGGCCCCGGCCCCCAGCCTCCAGGTGGCTGAATGCCCGGGGGGGGGCGGCGGGGTGCGCCCGGGCTCCCGGCCTCCTGGGCTCACCTCCCTCGCCCCGCCCCTGCCCAGGCTCCAGTCGCACAGCCGCCTTTGACCCAGTGCCTACAGACGCCCTGACCGGCCCCCGAGACTCTGGGGAGAAGGAACCGAGCCCTGGACTCCTCGCCCCACAGGGGCCCCTGGGCGTACCCCGGGACCTCCCCGCCCTGAGCCCGGCCGGCTCTGCGGCCCGCTCCGCCCCGCAGCTCAGGTAAGGCCACCGGCGGGCGCCCGGGCCCGGGGTCCCTCGGGCTGGATGCTGACCCCAGCTGGCCCTCGGGCTGCTTCTCTTGTGCCCCAGGTCTCAGGACCCCGCGTCCCCTTCAGCACCTCAGGAAGCCCCAGACGGCAGCGAAGTAGCGGAGCCCTCGGGTGAGTGAGTGCTGCTGACCAGCCCGCCCACTCTCCCTGCTGTCCCCCGTCCTTGCGCACCTATGGGGGCCGGAGCAAGGCGCCCGGCCAGCTCCGCCCTCGCTGAGCCTCGCATCTCCCGGCCTCTCTCCGCACAGCCCCCTGCCAGGCCTTGGTCAGCGTCGGGGACCTCCAGGCCACACTCAGAGGGACATGCTCCACCCCCAGCTCCTTGGACAGGTAACGGGCTGGGAAGCAGTTGCTCTCGGGGACTCCTGATGGGACCCCCCAGGTGTGCCCCACTGTCTCGGGGCCTCGTGGCAGCTGAGGGTCCATTGTTGTCCCCACGCTCACGTGTGGGTGCCCTAGAGGCCCCCCCAAGCCCGGGGCTCCCTGCTCAGCCCCAGGGGTAGAAAGGCTTCCAGGAGGGGGCAGGCCGTGTGCGGAGCGCACGCCCCAGCCGGCCCTGAGCTCCTCCTGCCTGGGTGGCTTCCTGGGACTCTGATGGGAGGGACCACCCTGGGCCGAGCGCCTCTTCCTGCGGGCACAGAGGGGTTTAGGGGTCAGGAGGGGGTCGGGGACGATGACTTGCTGATGCCCCTCCCCCCACAGTGCAACCGGAGACCCTGCTACCTCGGTCCCAGCCCCCGGGGCCTGCCAGCACCCCCAGGCCACAGAGGGGGAGAGGAGCCCGGAGCCCTCAGGCCCCCCCCGAAGCCAGAGGTGAGCACAGGGTGGCCTCTCTGCGGCTGGTGACCTGTGGGGGAGCCCCTGACCTTTCTGTGTTCCTCTCCCCCGATAGTGCCCAGGCCCTCGAGCCGCCTCCGACGCCCAACGGCTCTGCCCCGGGAGGGCCAGCGCCCCTGGGCTCCCAGTGAGTGGCAAGGGCTGCGTGGGTAGGAGGTGGGCTGGGAGGGGCTGGGGGGGGCTTCAGGGGGCAGCGGGTCCCTCACGCGGGTCTCCCTCTTGGTTCCCAGGTAACTGCCTGGTCCCGGTGGTGGCGGCTAACTCCTCTGTACTCCACATGGACCCTGCCCGAGTGGGGGCAGGGCGGGTCCCACGATGGTCCTGTTACCCCATCACCCCCTCCCCCCCGTCTGCCCCCACGTACCCTCCTCTGTACTCCCAGGAGCCTAGCGCCAGGGACACAGGCCCTCGTCCACCCCCATTTGCACTGAGAAAAGAAATTACGGAGTTTTGTCTCCAAGAATAAAGAAACAGAGTTGAGTAGAGAGAAAGGAGAGAGAGAGAGAGATCTATATTATATATTATATATGGAGAGAGCGAGCGGGTGGGTGGAGAGCCAGGAGGAGGCCCGGCCGGGCGGGGCAGCGGGTGGGACCTTGCATCCTTTCTTGCGGGGCTGTGTAGGGGTCCCGAGGCCGGCCGTCATCCACCCTCCTCTCCACCACGCCCCCAGCCTCCGGTGCAGTGCCCACTCCCGCACTCGGCTCAGGCCCGCCTCCAGGGGGCGCCCGAGTGGGGGCCGTGCCTTTGCCCAAACCCTTGCCCTGGACCCTGCACTTTGACCCAGGCTGGGAGCTAAAGGACCCTCTGCCTGGCCCTGCTGGCTCTGTGGGAGTTGGCGGTCCCCGTCCAAGGGAGTCTCTCGGTGACATTCCCGGGGGGCCCAGTGCACTCACTGAGACCGCCCCCCCACACCTCCCACGGACCCCGGAGCCGGGTGGAGGCGGTTGGCAGGGGTCCGGCTGGGGTCCCCTTCCCATACCCAAGGGTCTGGGGTCCAGCCCAGCTGCCAAGTGACCTTGTCCCAGCTCCCTCTTCCCAGGCTGGCGTGAGTGTGCGTGTGTTCGTGCCGAGCTTCTATTTCATATCGCAAATATAAATAAATAAAGACCGTTTAAGATTCCTGCTCAGACTTTGAGTTCCAGGACCTGGGGGGTGGACTGGGCTGTCCCCGCCCTCTGCCCTCAGGCCTTGAGTTCCAGGACCTGGGGGGGGACCTGGGCTGTCCCCGCGCCCTGGCCTCGGGCTTTGAGTTCCAGGACCTGGGGGGGGACCTGGGCTGTCCCCGCGCCCTGGCCTCGGGCTTTGAGTTCCAGGACCTGGGGGGGGGACCTGGGCTGTCCCCGCGCCCTGGCCTCAGGCTTTGAGTTCCAGGACCTGGGGGGGGGACCTGGGCTGTCCCCGCGCCCTGCCCTCGGGACCCCAGGCCTTCCCTCAGCCGCAGGGTGCAGTTGGGCTCCTGGATCTGCTCTGCTGAGGGTAGGGTCGCTTGTGCTCAGACCAGGAAAGGATGTCCGGGAGGAGAAGCAGAGCCCTGCCCAGTCTTCTCTGTGGCCCGGTCTCCACGAGCTGTCTTCTGGCGTCTGTTCCGTGCCCCCAGCCTTGTGTGTCCTGGGCCCACACACCCTCCAGGAGGTGGCAGGCCAGCCTCCAGCCTTGAGGGTGAGATGGCCGGGCGATCTTGCGGAACTGACGTGCCCTGAGTCTCCTGCCGTGGAGCCGGGGGCATCTGGCAGCCCCCAAGGTAGGTGGGGCCAAGTACGCTCGTAGGGTGTGCTCGGAAAGCGATGGCCAGTGCGCAGTGAGGACCTCGTGGAACAGCACTGGCATGTGTTCCTTTGGTGTGTGTGTGGGAGGGGTCCCTCGGAGGGGGGGTCGGTGGAGGCCGCCGTGGTGGGGGTACTGATGGCCAGAGCCCAGGAGGGGGTGGGGGTGGGGGCTGGGCATCCTGTCCCGTACTCTTGCCAGACTGATGGCACACCCCCCGCCCCTGCCCCAGAGTCCCAGGTGCAGGGGAGGCTGTAGGAATCCCACACTGGGTCCCTCCTGGTTGGTGGGGCATGAGACAATGGGAGGGCCGTTTATGGCCTCACACATCCTGGGCAGCTGGTGGGGAGCCCAGTCTGGGGTGCAGGGTGCTGGTGGGGAGGAGGGACCCCTGGGTTCCCAGTGGGCACCTTATCAGTGGTGCCAGGCGGGGCCATCCCCAGGGTGGGGGCAGCATCTCCCTGGGCCCTGTTATCAGCCCCAGAGTCCACAGGACGCTCCTCGGGTTAACGTGTAACCACACGCTGTCCCCTCCACCCCCAGAGCCACCCGTGCCCACAGAGGCACCACTCTGGGGGTCATAGGCCGACATGGACGCCCAGGAAGAGGGTCTACCCGGGAAGCCTTGCTTCTCAGCTCAAGTGAGAGACGCCAGGGGTGGGAAGGGGTCAGGCTTGGGCGTCGGGGAACCCGAGCAGCCTGCGGGAATTGGGGGGCCCTGCCCTCAGGAGTCTGGGTTCCTTGCAGGCCGTGACTTGGGTTCCTGGGTGGGGGTATAGTGGCAGCCCCACAACCTGAGTCCTGGCTGCAGGGTGCCTGCCCCCCGGGGACTCACTGACCCCCTTGTCTCCCAAAGCAGCCGCGCCTGTGCCTGCGGTTGAGCCCCTTCTTCGTCACCTGTGCTGCCTACTTCCTCCTCTGGATTCCTCAAGACCAGCCATCCTGGGTCGGCGCCCTCGTCAAGTGCCTGCCGGTGCTGTGCCTGGCATGGTCCCTGCAGGCCATGCACGGGGGCAAAGGCTACCGTAGGCTCTTGCAGGGGGCCCTTCTGTGCTCGGCCGTGGGCGATGCCTGCCTCATCTGGCCTGACACCTTCCTCTCTGGTGAGCGGAGAGGCACGGGCGCCTGTGGACCCCTGGCCGAATGCCAGCCCCTGCTCTCACAGAGCCGGTCTTCCCCTGGGGCGGGGGGGGGGGGGGTCAGGCCGCAGAGCTTTAGAAGGTGTGAGCGGCCTGGAGGGACAGAGAGGGGAGCTTCGGGCGCCACGGCCTGCAGTAGCTGGTGGAGGATGGCCGCGCCAAGGAGGTCACATCTTAAAAGAGAGCACAGGAGCTCAGACAGGGGGACCAGCAAGTGCAAAGGCCCTGGGGTGGGCAGAACGGGTGGGTGGGTGGGTGGAGCCGAGTGAGGAGCAGAGCGAAATGGGGAGCTGGCCGACAGTGGCAAGCAGTGTAAGGACGGAAGGCAAGGGTGCATTTTAAGGTCACTCTGGGGCCAAGGGCAGGGAGAGGGGAGGCTGCACAGGGAGGTCGATGCGGGGGGGTGTGGCCTCGTGGACACCGCTGCTGGGGTGGGCCTTCCCCTTGGGCTCTGCGCTGGAGGCGGCCACCAGGGAGCCACGGGTCCTGTTTCCTTTAGGCGTGGCCGCCTTCACTGCAGCCCACCTGCTCTACCTCGGGGCCTTCGGCCTCGCTCCGCTGCGGCCGGGCCTCCTGCTGCCCATCGCCCTGGTCTCCCTGCCATACTACGGCCTCCTGCTGCTCCACCTCCCAGCCGGCATGGTCCCGGCGCTGGCGACCTACGCCCTGGTCCTGGCCTCCATGCTGTGGCGCGGCCTGGCCAGGGGCGGGAGCGTCTGCTGGGGGGCGTTGTTCTTCGCGCTCTCAGACATGGTGCTGGCCTGGGACGCCTTTGCCCAGCCGCTGCCGCATGCCCGCCTCGTGGTCATGACCACCTACTATGCTGCCCAGCTCTTCATCACCCTGTCGGCCTTCCAGAGCCCCCGGCTCAAGACCCACTGACCAGGGGCCTGGACGGCTGACGGCGCCTCCCAGCCTCCAGCAAGGCCCCGGGCCCCCCAGACCGGCCCCCGCAGATGGGACGCAAGCCCCAGGCTCCTGGACTCCTGCCTGCAGGTGCGGCTCGGGCCCGACGAGAAGCGTCTGTGGAAACCCCCACATCCACCACCAAGTCCCCACGGCTGCCTTCCCTCTGTTCTGACCGCAGCCTCCCACCTGCCTCCCCTGGGTACCTGCCCCCTTCCCTATGGCCCTGATCTAGTTCATGCCCAAGTAAAGCAGACACTGAAACAGCGACATTTCCATTATTTGGGGAGGGACCTTGGGGGAGGGATGCTCACAATATCAGCAAAGCATTGTTTTTTATTTTTTTAATTTTAATTGTATTTTAAAAAAATTTTTATTTATTTGAGAGCGAGAGAGGGAGACAGCAAGAGAGAGCACGAGCAGGGGGAGCAGCAGGCAGAGAGAGAAGCAGACTTCCCGCTGAGCAGAGGGCCCGATGCAGGACTCGATCCCAGGACCCCAGGACCATGACCCGAGCCGAAGGCAGACGCTTGCTTAACTACTGAGCCACCCAGGTGCCCCCCCTTTTTTTTATTTTTGAAAAAACCTTTATTTACTTAGAGAGTGAGCAGGGGGGAAGGGCAGAGGGAGAGAATCTTAAGCAGACCCCCTGCTGAGCGCAGAGCCTGATGCAGGGGTTGATCTCATGACCCTGGGATCATGACTCGAGCAGAAACCAAGAGTCCCCTTAACCAACTGGGCCACCCAGGTGCCCCATTTGTTTTCTGAAGCCACCCAGCTCCGCTGGAACCATTTTCACATGCATGATTCAGGGACCTGAAGTCCATCCACAGGGTTAGGCCCTGAATCTGTTCTTTATGGTTATTCCTGTGGTAACCTCGCAGTGAGCCGGACCCTGGTCACCCATTTGTACGTGTCTGATTCAGCATTGCTGACTATGCGTGGGCCCTGGGATCGTGGAGCCTCCCAGTGTTCCCAGGTCAGGGTGTGTCCAGCCCTCCGTGACTTCTGCACACAGATGAACCCAGGGGGAAGCGCCTCACGAGATCATCTCACGCGATCATCTCACGCGTACACATCCGGAGATCACAGGGAGGGCCCTGCCAAGCCAGGACACCCCAGATGGGGCTGAGTTTTAGGGCTTGGGAGGAAGATGGAGAGGGGGAGTCACCACCACCTGCGCTAAGTGAGCATGAGGTTGCCCATGAGCACTCAGAAAACATGCCTGTACACACGTGTGTTATGCTAATGAAGCTTACGCCTGCCATTGTGCATTTAGGGACATTTACAGCGGAGGGGAGACTTCTCCACCCACGCCGGGGACTTAGGAACTCTCACATCTGAGGGGAGACTTCTCCACTCACCCCGGGGGCTTAGGGACTCTCACAGCAGAGGGGAGACTTCTCCACCCACGATGGGGGCTTAGGGACTCTTACAGCAGAGGGGAGACTTCTTTTAAGTTTTTATTTTAATTCCAGTGTAGTTGACACAATGTAATACTAGTTCTAGGTCCACAGTATAGTGGCCTAGCACTTCCACACGTTCCCCCACCCCCCAGCCCATCAGGACGGTAGGGGAGGGAGGGGAAGGGGCACTTGCTTCATCCCTATCGCCTCGCTCCGCCTCCCCCACCCCCTCCCTTCTGGGCACCTGGGGTTGATTCTCTGTAGTTAGGACTCTGTTGTGTGGTTTGCCTCTCTCTTTCTCTCTTTTCCCCTTGCTCGTTTGTTTTGTGTCTTAAATCCCACGGATCAGTGGGATCACACAGTGTTTGTAGAATTTCTCTGACTGCACCCTCCGACCCCCTCCACGACCTTGCAAATGGCAAGATCACAATCTTTCTGACCGCCGCATAATATTCCATATGTGCCCCGCCTTCAACCACCCGTGGACCCGTCGGCTCTCTCCCTACTGGGCTGCCACTGCTGCTGTAACCATTGGGGGGCGTGTGCCCCTTTGACTCTGTGCTTCTGTGTTCTCTGAGCTCACCCCTGCTTTTCAATCCCTGCCCCACCTCAGGCCACCGCGTGGGAGGGCGTTGGGCCACGTGAGGCTCGCCGCTGTGGCACAACCCTGGGCAGGGGTGGGGAGATCTGGGGGGGGTGCGCCCTGCTCCCCCCAACCTCAGAGACCCAGCATTGCCTTCCATGCGCCCCGGCCTCATGCCCACGCGGGGGTCGTGCCCGCAGGCTCCGCTGCCCAGGTCCCCAGCGCTCTGTCAGCCGTCAGGAGCCAGGGCTCGTGACACACTAACGGGGGTGGGGGTGGAGTGAAGGGAGCTCCCTCCTAGAACGCCGCCCAGCACACCTCCCACCCAGTGGAAAGGACCAAGGAGGGACATTTCCTGGGAACAAGTAGGTCCAGTCTCCTAACAACGGTGAACTTTGTAACCTGGCATCTTTGGCAGTCATCGCCGCTGTGCTGTGACCCTGTTCTGTGCGAGGTCGTTTCTACTCCATCCCAGAAAAAAATGCCCTGGCCGTGTATTTGCTGAGATCCTCTTCACGTTCCATCCAACTGTGCCGGGAGCAGGGCGCCAGGCGGGCTCAGTGGGTGGGGCCAGGCGGGCTCAGTGGGTGGGGCCAGGCGGGCTCAGTGGGTGGGGCCTGGCGGGCTCAGTGGGTGGGGCCTGGTGCTCTTGACCTCAAGGCGATGAGTTCAAGCCCCATGTTGGGCATAGAGCCTACTTAGAAAAAAAAAAAACAGTATGGACGTTAGTGGTTTATGGTATATTCACAGAGTTGGGCAACCATCACCACAATCAATGCTGAGCCTTCATCACCCCGAAAAGAGCCCGTGCCCTCCAGTCTCACCTCCCCGACCACTCGTGCCCTCCCGCCCAGCAGAGTTCATCTTCAGATGTGCTCCCGGATCATTTGGGATTCCGGTTGTTGTTGGCATCTCACAATGATACGTGGTTACGACCCCACCCATCCCGGTGTGTGGGCTCCCTGACCCAGGCTGGGCTCCTACCCTTCACATCCCTCAGGTGGCGACTCCGTCCCACAGGACTGCTCCCCACCCCCGGCCAGTCCACGTCCTCACTGTCACCTGGGCTTCTGACCCACGGGATTCAGATGAAAGGTTTCCACCAGCCCCTCCTAGGGTTTGGTTAACCAACTAGCGCAGCTCACAGAACTTGGGAAAGCCTTCCACTTACAGATCGCCCGCCTGTGGCCAAAGGGTCCAACTCAGGAACAGCCAGATGGTAGAGATGCTCACGGCCCGGTGCGGGAGGTGCGGGAGGAGTGCGTGGGGCTCCCTCAGCCTCTCCCCTGCCGCCAGGTGCTCGCTGACCTGGCTGGCTGATGTGAAGTCCAGACTAGGCTGGGGCCCTGCAAACTTGACCCCCAGCTCAGGGTCACCCCCTCCCGTCCCTGTTCCACACACAGCTCTGGCCACACCCAAGGACTCTCGGATCCCCTGAGTTGTCCCAGGTCTCCCCTCGCCCTCCCCCCACCACCAGCCTTCCTCTTCTTGTGCCACCTTCCCAATGCCATTCTCCACTCACCGAATCCTACACGCTGGAGACTCAGCCTTGGGGCAGACTCGGCGCTCCCGCCGTGCCCGGTGCTGCCCCAGTCATGGCGCATTCGAGATGGCGAACGCATATGGATTTAGCTCCCGAAGGAGCCAAACGGGGAGAGGTAAGCACAGAGGAGAGGGACCACCGGCCACGGGACAGTACAGTACAGGGACAGTAAAACTGGTGAGAAGCTCAGGGGACATGGAAGGGAGTCGGGGACTGGTGGCGGCGGGGGACAAGGTCCGCGGCTGGCGGGGGCCAGGGCTGGGGAGGCCGTAGAAGGAGTGGCTGAAACACCAGAACTCCAGGGTCCCCGGTCCTGGGGCCAGAAGGCCCCAATCCGGGCATCAGTAGGCTGGGTTCCTGCTGTGGGAGCCCGCAGGTGTCACACTCTGGAAACCGTGGACCTGGGGTGCTGGGGTGGCTCTGTGCGTTGAGCGTCTGTCTCTTGACTTCAGCTCAGGTCATGATCTCGGGGTCCTCGGATCGAGCCCCACGTCCGGCTCCCTGCTCTCTCTCGCTCTCTCTCTCTCTCTCTCCCTCTCCCTCTGCCTCTCCACCCCACCCAGGCTCTCTCTCTCTCTCTCCAAATAAATAAGTAAATCTTTAAAAGAAAGGAAAAAGAAATGGCAGACTTCTAACAATGGAGGACAGACCCGTGGTTGTCGGGAGATAAAGGTTGGGGACAGTCAAATGTAGAAGGGGGTGGCTCGAGGTAGTTTCTCCGTGACAGGGCAGGGCCCTATCATGACTGTGGTGGCAGTGGCTCCACAATTCTTTGCATAGATTAAAATTGCACAGCACTAACACACACACACACACACACACACACACACACACACGCACACACACAAATGCTTTAAAAACAACTGTGAAACCTGAGAAAGGAGGTCTGGAGTCCTGGCAATAGTATCGAACCACTATCGAGTTCCTGCCTTTGATACTGTATTTTATGTGTGTGACATGTTCCCCGGGGCGGTGGGGGTTAGTGGGACAAAACTCACAGGGGGCCTCTTGTACTATTTTTTTGCAACTTCCTGGGAGCCTCTAATAATTTCAAAATAAATCGTTTAAGAAAATGTAGAACTTTGTTCATCAAAAACACAAAAAAACCCCACCAAAGACGAGCTATTTCTCTTCCCCCTTCTTCTTCCTCTCCCTCTTCCTTCCTTCCTTCCTCCCTCTTTAGGGACATGTCCGTCCTAAAGCCATTCGGTGGGAAGGAGCCACGTAGGTGGTCACGAATGGTGGTGGTGATGGGAACAGGCAGGGGTCCACTGTGGGGTGTCAGGTGCAAGCAGGGGGGGCATGGGGAAGGTGTTCCCGTGGTGGGTGGCCCCGTGTGCAGAGTCAGACCGAGCAGATGATAAGGGTCTTTGCGTGGGCGGGGAGCAGGGGGCGCGGAGAAGGAAGTAGACCGCATATAGGAGGCTTGCTCATAGAAATACGTTCATTGGTCTACGCAGCCTAGATGGACCCTATCAGAGAAAGGAGTTCACGACACAGGAGGAGTTCGTGATAGAGAAGTGAGTGAGCTCCGCGTGAGACGATGGCCAGTGTCATTGGTCATTAAGGAAATGCCGGTCAAAACCAGGAGGTACCACCTGACGCCCATTAGGCTGGCGACGGTCAAAAAGAAAATCGGCGGTGTTGGCCAGGGTGGGGGAAAGGGGAGCCCTCGGGCACTGCTGGCGGGGATGTAACGTGGAGCACCCGCGGTGGAAAACAGCATGGCGGTTCCCCAAATAACTAAACACGGAATTCCTGTATGATCGAGCAATTCCGCTTCTGGGTAAATACCCCAAATACCTGAAGGCAGGGTCCCGAAGAGATGGTTGTAAGCCCCGTTCCAAGAAGTGGGAGCAACGCAGGCATCATCAACACGCGAGTGAATAAACAAAATGGGGGGCTATCTCGGATTCGTATGTAGAGTAGAAAATTACTCCCCAGCTGGTGGGGAGTTGTCCCAAGCCTCACTGATGGCGCCCCGCCTCCTCCACCCCCACTGCTGACAAAGGAGCTTGGACTGCTCCCCGCCGACCCTCCTGGGGGTTCCTCCTGGAGGACGTGTGGGCGTCCCCTGCAGAGCGGATGAGAACCTCCCACTGCAGCCCACGCGGGGT
>CM052803.1:1993740-2019910 GCA_028533885.1 Nasua narica
CCCCAGCCCCTCCTCCCTCCTCCCTCAGACCCAGGAGTCCAGGCCCCCAGCTCCTCCTCCCTCAGACCCAGAGTCCAGACCCCCAGCCCCTCCTCCCTCAGACCCAGGAGTCCAGGCCCCCAGCCCCTCCTCCCTCAGACCCAGGAGTCCAGGCCCCCAGCCCTTCCTCCCTCAGCCCCGAGAGCCCAGGAGCCCAGCCCCCTCCTCCCTCAGACCAGGTGTCTGACTCCTGGTTCCCAGCCTCTATATCTTCCCCAGTTTCCACCCTATTGATTGTTCTCTTGCCTGGAGTCTTCCAAGGTGATATTTTCCAGGAAGTATAACCATTAGTTATATGTCCTGACCTTACAGGTAGAGCTGACCGCAGCTCCTGGCTTCCCAGAGCCCTGCCCCTGCCACACTCCTCTTCCTGCCCCCCAGCACCCAGAAAAGATAGAGAACCATTGCGGTGACCTTTGTTAGAGCAGAGTCTGGGGCGGAGACACCTCACTGTGTCCCCCGTCTCCGTCAGGCCCTGAGATGCTCGGGGTGGGGGGCAGAGTACTGAAGGGTCTCAGACCAGGCCCTCCCAGTGCCGCAGTCTCCCCTGGGTCAGGGAGGTGAGGCTCCAAATCCGACTCTTCCCTCTGGGTTCTCCCAGGGCCTGTGCAGCTGGATAGGGTCCAGGACCGCTGGTGAGTGACTCCCCTGAGTGTATCCCATACGCGGAGGGGAGGGCGCACTGAATCCCCCTGAGCTCCGGTGTGGGGGGTGGTCTCAGGGAGGGCGGGGTGATTCGTAGCCGGTGCGGATGGATGTGGTCCTTCCTGGACTCAGGGCAAGAGCTGGGGCTAACGGAAGGGACGGTACCGAGCCGCTCCCCGCTCACTATGGGCCCGCCCTCCCGAATCTCAGCCCTCCAGCCCGTCAGAAACCTGAGCGTGAAGGGCCGGACCAATAGCTCCATCACCCTGAGCTGGACGGAGCCGGATTCGCCGGCCCCTCAGACCTACCTGTACTGGACCCAGTGGGCTGGTGCCGACGGCACAACTGGGAACGATAGCACGCCCGACACCAGGGTCCTGGTGGATGGACTGCAGGCCGGGTCCGAGTACACATTTACCGTGTGGGTGTTGCTCAACGGAAGCAGCAGCTCCCCGGAGACTTGCAACGGCTCCACGGGTGAGAGGCCGCCGCCGCTCCTGTTCTTGGTGGGGTGACAGGTGGGGGTGGAGCATTGGCAGGACAAAGGCGCAGACGCTCCGGCCCACGTCTCCTTGGGTCTCGTGGAGCAGGAGGTGAAGAAAGAACAACCCGGAAGGGCTCTGAGCCCTCACACAGACCCAAAGACGCGGGCGTCTCTCCTTCGCAGCCAGGGCCGTGTGGGGAGCACAGGCATGTGGCCTCGGCCCCGGGGGGATTAGGTGTGTGGAACGTGGACCCCCCCCGCCCCGGGTCTTCTCCTGGTCCCCAGACGTGTCACAGTCTTGAGGGTGGAGCTCAGACCATCAGCGCCACCGCCTTGATCTGGGAGGTGCCTCTGGGCCCTGGCCCTCAGGCCCAGTGACTGGAGAGGAAGATAGAACGGAGACCCAGCACTCAGCCGACCTCAGTCTCCCAGTGGAGGGACCCAAAACTGAGGCCTTGTACGGTGTCTCGGCGTGGGCAGAAAGGAATGAGGTGCCGGGCTCCAGACAGAACCTCGGCAGCTCCTCGTGGACCAGCATCAGTGCCCACGCTCTGGTTTGATGAGAGGTTAAGGACCGGCCCGGACGGCGTCTCCTCCGGGTTCTGGGGTCCAGCCGTCGTCTCTACGACCTCACTGCGCCAGGCCCGACCCCGGAGCTGGCAGGAGAGTCGTGGCCATCCCTGGGTAGGGCCTTTCCAGGGTCTGCCGCCGAGCTTAGGGCTGCAGGAGTCCCGGCCTCTCTGGGTCCCATTTCTAGGAAGTCTTCCTCAACGAGCCCGGCTGCACGGGGAGGCTGCGTTCTGGGCTCTTGTGGATCAGGGATCGGAAGCCCTGACCCTCTGCTCCCCCTGCCAGTCCCCAATGTAGTGACGAGTCTCGGGATGCGGGACCGGACCAGCAGCTCCATCACCTTGAGCTGGACAGCTCCTGTGGGCCCGGATCATCCTTCCTACACCTACAGGGTCTCGTGGGCCAGGGAGGGCACCACGGCCACTGGAACCCAGGACACCCCGGATACCAGGCTCACGCTGACGCAACTGGAGGCTGGGAGTCTGTACGTCGTCACCGTCCGGGCAGAGAGGAACGGGGTCAGCAGTGACGGCAGGACACTCACTGAAGCCACGGGTGAGACTCAGGCTGGTTCTAGACAGACCCAGTACCACGGAGATGGGGGAAGGAGAGGACTGGGGAGACTTGGGTGACCCCATCTAGCCTCATCGGACCTCGAGCTTGTAGGTCTGCTTCTAGGAGGAGTCTGTCCTCAGCAGCCAGGGATTTCGGTTATGAGGCCGTCTTTGGGGATGAAGAGAGCCCCGGACCGCCCAGCACCACCCTCGGGAACCAACAAAGGCAGAAGACAGAAGGGCATGCCGCGTCCCACTGTATTCGCTGAACCCAAAGGGGCCCACCTCTCAGCCCGTACATGGCGGGCCCCAAGTGTGAGACAGGAACCAGGATTATGCCAGGAACTAGGTTCCCTGTGGGTGGACGGAATCTGGAACTCTTTAGTCTCTGGCCACTTGGGCTAAGAAGACTGAGATCCACGGCTCCGTCTAGAAAGGAGTGTCCAGAGTGAGGACAGACCCTGCCTCAAGCCGCTCTTTTGGGGAGACAGTGCTGGGGGGACCCAGGCCTAGAGACTCAGGACAGAGAGGCCCGGAGCGGTCTTGGTCCCCAGCTGGCCTCTTCTCTGTGGTTCACACTTCCTAGGAAGTAGACTTATCTGGTGACCAAGCAATCAGGGGACGTGCGCTGGCTTGGGATAGAGGGTCCTTGAGGCTACACCCCCTTGACTTCTGTCCCCATTCGTCAGCTCCCAACAGGGTCACGGATCTGCACAAGGAAGCTCAGACCAACAGCTCCATCACCCTGGGGTGGAAGCCCCCCACGGACCCTCACTCTCAGACCTACACATACTGGGTCCAGTGGGCCGCTGAGGGGCATCCCCAAGGAGACCAAGACCCCCAAGGACATCAGGCCAACCAGACAGGCGGGACCAATGAGACCTCCTATGAGGTGCAGGCCCTGGAACCCGGGACTCTGTACAACTTCAGCGTGTGGGCAGAGAGGAACAACGTGGCCAGTTCTGCACAGGGCCTCCTTGAATCCACAGGTGAGATGGGCCCCCTTGTACCTGGTAGGGGCTTCGCTCGGACCTGGGGGCAGTGGGAGGTGAGAGGACTCCAAGTCCCATCAGGTCATGGGGTCATGGCTTCATAAGCTGCAATGATACAGAGCACCCAAGGGCTCATGGGAGTTGTAGTGTGAAGGGGTCTGTTGTGTGTCCCTTTGGGGAGGACAGACTATGAGACAGGAAGAGGGGTTTGGGTTCTGGAAAGGAGAGGATGGACTAGTTCTCAGAATCAGCGCCACGGGTGGGAAGTAGGGGTGGGTGGGGGGATGGAAAGCCACATTGCATGGCTCCTACTGATTCCTCCTGTCCTCTCCATTCAGCCCCGAGCCCGGTCACCATCACCTCCTGCATCAGCACCTCTGGGGGCCACGGGGTCATCTTGACCTGGTCCTGCCCCCGGGGAGGCTACGAGGCCTTTGAGTTGCAGGTGGGTGGACAGCGGGACTCCCAAAACAGGTCCTCCTGTGGGCAGAGGGTGCCCGTGTGGGGTCTCTGGCCAGCCCAGACCTACCCAGCCATTGTCACGACCATCTGGGATGGAATGAGGGCCCCATCTGCCTCTGTGACCTGCCACACTGAGAACACAGGTAGGTCGAGCCCCACGGGGATGGGAGCTACAGGGACCCCGTCGGCTCTGTTGGGAGGCTCTGTTGGGAGGCAGTCTCCGTCACCCAAGGGGTCCCGTGTGTTGGTCTGTTTGCTTGCTTTCTGCCTTCTCTCAAACAGCTTTATTGAGAGGTAATTCACATACCATACAACGCACCCGCTTAAAGTACACAGCTCGTGGTTCTAGAATATCCCCAGTGCTGTGCCACCCCATTACCTTCCCGTAGAACGTGTTCCTTACCCACCCAAGAAAGGTTGCCCCCTTAAGCCATCACCCCTTGATCTTCCCATTTCCCCACCAACCTAGCCTAGGGAATCTCAAATTCATACCTTCTGTCTCTATAGATTTGCTCATTTAGGACTTTTCCTAAAAACACAGTCAAACAACACGTGGTCTTCTGTGGCTGACTTCTCTCACTTGGTATAACGTTTCTAAGGCCCATCAGTATCGAAGCATGTGTCGGTGATCTGCTCCCCTTCTTTTCGCCCAGTAATACTCCATCGTACGGGAAGACCACGTTTTGTTTCTCACTCTGTCTGTGGATGGAGAGGCTGGGTGGTTTCCACGTTTTGGCTAATATGAGTAAGGCTGCTATGAACATTCATGTACGTGATTCGGTGCAGACACATGTCTTTGTTTCTCTTGGGAATCTATACCCAGAAGAGGCCTCATGGGTAACAAACGGGCAACTCCGTGTTTATCCTTTGGAGCCCTGCCGGGATTTTTTTCCAAGGTGGCTACACCATTTTCTGCTCATCCCTGGGGTATTTTGGAGAAGTTTGAGCCTCATACTCAGGAAATCTCTGATCGTATACCTTTGACTGTGGTCCTAGGCATCACTGTGCCCCTCAGTCACTTCCTACGAATCGGGACCTCTTATAGGGTTGGGTCTCTGATCTGGGAAGAGACGACGCGTCGGGGCAATGATAAATGGATGCTAGTCACACCTGGCTTCTCTGGATCCTGCTGCTGGGGAGGGTCTCTTGCTTAGCATGTAGGGTCCCTGGGGTACCAGGTCCACGAGGGAAGTGTGTCAGACCCCACCGGGCCTGTTGACGGGTCCCAGTCGCCGAGACTGTGGGGAAGCTGCAGCCTGGGGCCACCACAGCTGATGGCGGTGGGCTGTGGGCTGGAGTCTGTGCCAGGACCCAGGGTCTAAGGACAGATCCTGGGAGATCTGCGCCCCTTAGAGCCTGGGACCCAGACCTCGCTGAGGACCATTAGCGTAGGCCAAGGAGGGGCCGAGTCACTCCAGCAACCAGGCCGCCCGAGCCAATGATGTCTTTGGACAGGCTCCAGGGGAAGGTTGGGTGGGAGGTGGGGCTCTATCCAGAGGCCTCCTCCTCTCCCTCGCTGCCCTCACATCTGCCCTGCGGGCCCTCTGGTCACAGTCTGCACCAGGACGGCAGTAGGAGAGACAGGGTACCCGTGGATGAGGCCAGCTCTAACGGTCCCCCTGCCCCTTCTCCCAGGGGTCATCGTGGGAGCCGTTGTCGGTGTCATCCTATTTCTCATCCTGGTGGGTCTGCTGATTTTCTTCCTGAAGAAAAGGTGGGATTCTGCATGGGGCTGGAGGGGCGGGGGACTGGGGGGGGGTGTAAGGATCCCCGGTTCCAGCCCCACACCCTGGGCCTTCTGCTGCAATGTCTTTTTTTCCAGGCACAAGAAAAGCCAGAGGGAACCAGCACCCAGGGGTCTGGTCGCCAGGTAAACAGAAGGTGTTGGGGAGCATCGGGAAGAATCGCCGGCAGGTCAAATCAAGGGGTGTTCGCTGGTCACTGGAGAGGTCAGAGGGAGGCTCAGTGAACCCGCGCACATAGTGCCCTCTGCCCCAAGGTCCGCAAGCCTTGCGTGCTTCCCACACCCCGGCCTAGCGGCTTTGGAGTCAGTCCCAGTTCCAGCCCTGGGACTTTACGCTTCCTGCAACCTATTCACTGAACCCCTGTAACGTGTCAGGCACTCTTCTAGGGACACAGGACACAGTGAACTAGACAAAGATTCCTGCCCTCATGGAGCTTATGTTCGAGCACAAGAAGTCCTTAATAAACAAGATCCTGGTGGTTGTGACTTTTAATATAGACAATAGAGCAAGAGGTGGGGATAGGATAGAAGAATATTTCAGATTGGGTGTTAAAATTAGAGAAAATTGTAGATAGGTGTCGAGGAAAAGCTGGACTAAGAAGTCTACTGAGAGGAAGTCATTTGTGCACAGACTCATGTGAAGAAGGTCTTGGGAAAGGGCCTTCCAGGCAGAGGGACCAGCAAGTGCAAAGGCCCTGCGGCAGGGGCATGCTGGCAGTGTTTTGAGAATGTTGGTATCTCTGAGACTGAGCCAGGTGGATGAAGAGGGTAGGGTAGGAAATGAGGTCAGAGGGGTATCAGGTGAGGTCAGATCAGCGAGGGCCTTCCAGATACAAGTGAGGAGTTTGATTTTATCCCGAAATGAGAGTTTTTGAAGGGCTTTGAATAGACTCAGTGACCCAATCTAACCTACTTATAAAGCAAAGGCAAGAGTCGAGAGACAGAGGAAGTGGTGTGTAATGACCCAAACAAGAGGTGGTTGTTTTGGACCAGGAAGTGGTTAGAAGTAGTCGTATTCGAGATACGGTCTGGGTGTTTAAACAAGAGGTCTGGCTAAAGAATGGGCGTGTGGTGTGGGAGCCAGCGAGGGCTTAAGGGTGAGCCCAGGGAATTCAGCCTGAGCCACAGGAAGACAGGAGTCGCCATTGCTTGGGATGGAGTGACTCCGGGAGGCAGGTTTGGGGGAAAGTACCAGCTGCCGAGCTGTGGACACATTAAAGTTTGGGTCGCTTAGGTGACCTCCATGCAGAGACGCTTCTGACAGCTGAATGAACGGTTCAAGAGGAGCTTTGTGCAAATGTCTTCATGGCTCCAAGTCTTCTTTAGTTTGAGTCAGTAATCATCAACTCTCTGTGTTAGAAGGACCCCCAGGGATTGAGAGAGGAGAAGCGCAAAGTTGGGAGAACAGCCCAAATGGGCTGACCGAGAAAGGAGGTGTAAACTGAGGGAGGGGCATGCAAAGCAGATGCCTGAGGCGTGGGGAAGGGTGATGTCCGGTGCGTGCCGTGCCATCAAAGCTTTCTGGCTGGTGGCCCTCCCCTGGTAAAGTCGACGTCTCCCACCTCCCTCTGCGGCATCGGCGACGAATCATGAATCTGGGCATTCACGGGGGTCCCAAGCCTGGGCCTCTCTCTATGTTGAGCACGTTGCTGTCTGCAACTTCTCTATCTGTGTCCGGATGTCCTCGTGAGAATCCTCTGGGACGTCAGGTGCAGGTTCCAGGAGGCGGGGGTGGGGGCGGGGGGTGGGGGGCACATGGATGGGAAGCTCAGGAGAGCGAGCAGGAGGGACTAGTGAGGGGGGAGAGCTCAAAGGGGAAGCCTGGGGAGTGGACCAAATCCCGTAAGAAGTCCGTGGGCAGTGAGGCGATGGGCTTGGAGACAGACCCTCAGGACCGTCCCCCTTGTCTCATGGATGCAGGAAGAGGGGCCCATGGAGGAAAAGGAGATGCAGCGGCCAGGGGCCTGGAGGTGGAGGCCGCAGGGGAGGGGGTCCAGGAGGAAGGGAGGAGCGGTGGGCAGGGCTACCCGCTGCTAAGTGGTCTCCCCACGGACCGACTGAGAGGGGGCCTTTGGAAATGGAGAGCAGGAGGCATGTAGGATCGGGGGACTCTGGGAAAAGAAGTCCTTCCCCCGGGGGAGCGGTGCTGCAGACACCAGGCCTTGGGGAAGTTTGAACGTGCGTGGGCGTTTGAACACGTTTTGTTGCTGTTTAGGCGTGATAAAGCCAAAGGGTCGAGAGACGGCCACCACTGAAAACATAGGCTATGAGACCCGCGGGTCCCAAGAGAGGGGGACGCAGGATAGCCCTCGGGGCTACACAGGGAAGCACCGGGCTCAGCCAGGAGGTAGGGGACACGGGGGAAATGCGGGCAAGAGCCTCGATCGTGGTTTCTGTGGGAAGGAAGGGGCACCACTAGGCCCCCAGGCTTGGAGGGAACCGCTTCGGTGAGCTCTGGGGTGCAGGGGCTGCCCCTGGGCGCCGAGGGCAGGGGCATAGTGGCCCAGAGCGTGAGACCCCATGGCGTGTGTGTGTTGGTTTAACCACGGCTCAAGACGTGGGACACGCTGGCCTCCGGCCGGGGCCTCCGAACCGGGTCAAGACAGTGCTCAGACAGCTCTCTCGCAGGGAGAAGCGAGAAGGGGCTGGAGCTGGAGTTACGGGGTCCAGAGCCTCTCTGTTCGTACAGAAGAGAGATCACTAGCGTTTCCCAGCCACAGGGAAAGAGGCAGGAACGCAGGCGAGAAGGAAGAAGTGATGCTAGAGAGGGTAGAGGGAATTGGAGCCCGGGAGCAGCGGAGTGGCCCGAAATGGGACACGACGCACGTCTTTCCTTTTTATAATTAACAACAAAACAAAACAAAACTTTAATTGCGGTCGGATACACATGACGCAGCATTTACCGTCGTACCCGTCTCCAGGTGTCCGAGGCCTTTAGGACATTCACGCCGTCGTACAGAACTTCCCATCTTGCAGAACTGAAACTCTGCCCCCACAAAAGGCTCTCTCCCCCTCCCCCTCCCCCAGCGCTTGGCTCCACCGGCGACCTTCTGTCCCTAGGAACCTGACTGCTCTAGGGACCTCCTCGAAGTGACTCATCAGTGTTTGATGAGTGAAAGTGACTTTCTTTCTTTCCGAGATTTTATTAATTTGAGAGAGAGAGCACGAGAGAGCACAAGCAGGGAAAACTGCAGAAGGAGGAGAAGCAGGCTCCCTGCTGAGCAAGGAGCCCGATGTTGGGCTCGATCCCAAGACCCGGGGATCCCGACCTGAGCCGAAGGCAGACACTTAACCGACTGAGCCAGCCAGGTGTCCCCAGAATGTCCTTCCTTTTTAGGGCGGGATAATATTCCAATGCACGGACCCCATTTTGTCCGTCCGTGTTGCGCCGATGAACCCAGTGACGAGTGAGTGAGTGGGGGACGAAGGGTAGTGGACTCCGGGCCGCTTCTGCCTTTGCTCTTTGGATAAGGCTGCTGTGAACATGCGTGCACACTGTTCCCTTCGAGACCCCGCTTTCCGCTCGGGAGCGGAACGGGTAAATCAGACATGCCGTCTTGATCCAGCAAGACCCCTTCCGAGGACTCGTGTGCAGGAAACGGGACCGCTGTCTTGGCGAGGCATGCAGGTCCCCATGTTCCCTGCAGCCTTATGTGTGCCGGCCGAGATTCGGAGACGCCGAAGCGGCCACCGATGGGTGAGTGTGTGAGGAAAAGGGGGCAGATGTATAACGAAGTATGATGCGGCCCTGAAAAAGGAAGGAACTCCTGGCGTTGGTGACACGGTGAGCGGAACCCGAGGACGTGATACTGAGTGAGAGAAGTCAGACAGAGAAAGAGAAATTCTGCATGGCATCACTCGTAGGCGATGAAGGCGATGAACCAACAACTGAGTTCATAGAAACCGCGACCAGAGGGTGATTGTCAGAGGCAATGGGTGGAGGTCGGGTGAGTAGGGTGAAGGGGATCAGAAGGCGCAAACTTCCAGTTATAAGAGGAACAGGTCCTGGGGATGCTAAGAAACAAAACAAGGGGCGCCTGGGTGGCTCAGTCGTTGCGCGTCTGCCTTTGGCTCAAGTCGTGATCTGAGGGTCCTGGGGTTGAGCCCCGCGTCGGGCTCCCTGCTCAGCGGGAAGCCTGCTTCCCCCTCTCCCCCTCCCCCTGCTTGTGTTCCCCCTTCGATGTCAAATTAGAAAGAAAAGAAAGAAAGAAAGACATGACAACAACCAGGAAAAAAAAAAAAAAGAGGGGGAGCTTTTCTTTCCTCCCAAGAGCACAGGACTGGAGGAGGTGAAATTCTGCCCCCTTCCCACAGCCTCTCAGAGGACATCCTGGTGGAAGACTTCGCTGACCACGTCAGGAAAAACGAGAAGGACAGCAGTCGTGGCTTCGAGGAGGAGTACCAGGTGGGCGGGAAGCGAGGGGGCAGAGCTGAGCCCCTCGAGCCCTCCCCAGAGCTCAGACCTCGTCACACCCTTTGGGTTTAAACTAAAGCAGGGCACCTGTCTTGTTCGCCGATGCAGACAGGAGCTTCTGTTTCTGCGTCCCCGAAATTTTACACTGTGACGGGCCCTCGGGTCAGTCCTGAAGGAACACCCGGGTTTTCCCCTGACGCATCTTCTCTCCCCTGCCTCTCCGGCCCCCACTGTCCCCCAGACCTTCCCACGTGCCCTGCGGGGATGGGGGTACGCAGGCCTTATTGTTGTGGGTGCTGGGGAATTCCAGGGCGTGGGGGTGAGTGGGGTGGTGCTGAACGGAGGTACCGAATTCCAATGCCTGCTCACCTCCCCTCTGCCTCTGCCCCCAGCAATTGTCTCTGGAGACCCACCGCCAGTCTCAAATGGTGGCCTCGGCCCCCGAAAACAGCGCCAAGAACCGCTACAGAAACGTGCTCCCCTGTGAGTCTTCAGCCCCTGCTGACTTCATCCCCAGCTGTGACTTTGTCAACACCGGTCCCTGTCCCCCATCCCCCACCCCACCTGGGGACACCAAGCTCCTGCCCCCGAGAGGTGGGCGCCGGTCCTTCTTAGAGCTCCCGGTGCCCGTCTGCCGTCCGTGTGACTTCTGTCCCTGGGTCTCTTCCCCGCCCGCCCCTCTCTGCTTCACTGACCGTGGCCTCTTCCCCCAGATGACTGGTCCCGGGTGCCCCTGAAAGCCGTGCAGGAGGAACCAGGCTCCGACTACATCAACGCCAGCTTCATGCCTGTAAGGTGGCGGCCGGGAGCCGAGAGGGCGCTGGGCGACGCCAAGACGGGAGGGACTGGAGCCTGTTTCCCTCCGCCAGGGTCTCGAGAACCCCCGGGAGTTCATCGCAGCCCAGGGCCCCCTGCCCCAGACGGTGGGTGACTTCTGGCGTCTGGTGTGGGAGCAGCAGAGCCGCACCCTCGTTATGCTGACCAACTGTATGGAATCCGGCCAGGTGCCAGCCCTGAGCTCGAGTGCACGGCCCATCCCGGACACAGACCCCGCTGTCCCCCAGCCCGGGTCCCGCTGAGTCCCTCCATGTGACGGCAGCCTCCTCCCGTCGCCCCAGCCCATCCCTTGGTCCATATAACCCACTCACCTGGAGAAGGGAGGGATCCCCCTGGCTGGAATGGGGTCTTACCTCCTCACCAGGCGCTGAATGCAAGCGCCCCAGTGTAGACAGGCACCGGGATAGGTTGTCTGGGGCCACCTGTTCTCTGACCTCCCAGTTTGCCCCCAGGTGAAGTGCGAGCATTACTGGCCTCTCGACGCCAAGCCCTGCACACATGGGCACCTACAGGTGACGCTGGAGGGCGAGGAGGTGCTGGAGGACTGGACAATCCGAGAGCTGACGCTCCAGCACGTGAGTCCGCAGTACCTGGCCGCCCCCTACCCCCCCGCCCACGGTCACTTCCTCCCCCGGCCTCCGCACCTCCCAGCCCCTCCCGGAGCCGAGCCCTCTGTCACCCTGGCAGGGGACCTCAGTGTGCCCAGGGATGCCCCCCGGGGGTACTGAGGTCTCCCTCCCCAACCCACCCTCCCTCTAGATGCAAGAGCAGAAAACGCTCCTGGTGCGGCAGTTCCATTATGTGACCTGGCCAGACCACGGCGTCCCCTACTCCCCAGACCCCATGCTGACCTTCCGGAAGGTGCTGCGGCAGTGGCTGGACCAGACTGGGGGGGGAGGCCCCCCCATTGTGCACTGCAGGTGAGGACCCCCTCGCATGAGAGCAGCGCCCCTGGGGGACTCAGGAGCCTAGGTTAGTGGGTCCTTGGGCGTCTCTGCAGGAGAAGGAAGGAGGAGGCAAGGATGAGGGACAGTGAGGCAGACAGACAGGAAGATGGGGCGACAAGATGGGAAAGCCAGATGGAAAGGTCAAGGAGGGGAACGCAGCAGGGGGGACAAGGGAGGGAGCAGTGAAGGGCAGGAGGGACAAGCAGCTGGTGGTTTTGAGCAGCATTTGAAACACCTCCAACAAGTGCCGGGGACCCCGCTCCGTCCGCCATTCTCCCGACATTGAGCTTGACGCCTCTGAGAGGAGATTCCGGCGGGGAATCGAGGAGCACGCTCCAGAGCGGCCGATGGCCTCTGAAATGGGACTCTGGCTGCAGGGACAGCCTCGGTCTCCCTGGTCCGCAGGGCAGCCTCATGACCGAAGGGGTTTCCTCCCCGCTGCAGAGCTGGGGAAACCCGGTCAGAAAGCTGAAGTCTTGGGTTCAAGGCCCGTTGGAAGGGGCCGAACTGATACCCGGGTTGGCCCTCTTAAACTCTGTGCTGAAGTGTGTCCCAACACCTGCTCTGTGCCCAGAGAGCACCCCTGGAGGGGTGCCCAGCAAGGGGTCAGCCTCCCTCCCCCCAAGCACAGAAGGGACGGGTACAGACTAGTCGCAGGGACTAACTTGAACCGTAAAAAGGAATGAAGTATGGATTCATTCAGTGATGTGGAGGAACTTTGACAACCTGATGCTGAGTGAAAGAAGCCAGACCCATGGGGCGCCTGGGTGGTTCGGTGGGTTGAAGCCTCTGCCTTCGGCTCAGGTCATGATCTCGGGGTCCTGGGATCGAGCCCCACATCGGGCTCTCTGCTCAGCGGGGAGCCTGCTTCCCCCTCTCTCTCTCTCTGCCTGCCTCTCTGCCTGCTTGTGATCTTTCCCCCTCTGTCAAATAAATAAATAAAATCTTAAAAAAGAAGAAGAAGAAGCAGCAGCAGCAGCCGCCGCCGCCGCCGCCGCCGCCAGACACAAAAAGTCCCCCATCGTCAGATCCCATTTGCAGGAGATGTCCAGGATAGGAAGCTCCCCAGAGCCGGGAGATAGCGCGGTGGTCACCAGGGGCTGTCTTCAGGGCAGGGCGGCTGCTTAATGGCACCGGGTCTCCTTCCGGGGAGATGGAAGTGTCTGGGCACTAATTAGATCTGGCGGTCCCACAGCACCGTGAATGTCCTAAATGCCACTGAATTGATTTCTTTAAAATGGTTAGTAGGATGTTTAAACATTTTATTTATTTATTTGACAGAGAAAGAGCACAAGTAGGCAGAGAGGCAGGCAGATGGAAAGGGAGAAGCAGGCTCCCCGCTGAGCAGGGAGCCCGATGTGGGGCTCCATCCCAGGACCCTGAGATCATGACCCGAGTCGAAGGCAGACGCTTAACCAACTGAGCCAACCAGTGGCTCAGTTAAAATTTCTTAACCAGTTAAAATTAAAAAAAAAAAATTTTTTTTTTTTTTTTTTTAAAGACTCAGCTTGGGAGTTCCTTTTCTCAAGTGTGAACTCCAGCTCTGTGGTTTATCATCCACGTGACCCAGGATAGACAAGTGACCTCATGGCCTTCAGCCTCCATTTCCCCATCTCTACAATGGGTGTGCTGGCAGCTCCAACTTCTCAAGGCTGGGGAAAGTGTAAAGGGCATGCCGGGCACTTGAGGCAGGTCCTAGCAGACAGAAGGAACTCCAGGCATACTCACACGCCGTGGCTTCTCACTCCATTCAGTAATCCCCGTTTACACTGTATCCCCCAGAACGCTATCTTCCCGGATAATACCCCGATCCTGGGGGCTCCAAACATAGATCCCTCTGGTCAGTCCAGACTCCCCCTCCCTGTGGCCCGACCCCTTCTTGTCCCTGTCTAGTGCTGGCGTGGGCCGCACGGGCACCCTTATTGCCCTGGACGTCCTGCTGAGGCAGCTGGACCGGGATCAACGTGTGGGACCCTTCAGCTACGTGCGGAAGATGAGGGAAAGCCGGCCTCTGATGGTGCAGACTGAGGTGATGGGGCTCCTGAGGGCACAGGGCGGGGGGCTTTGGGGGGGAGGAGGCCAAGGCTCACCCCTCTGCCCTGTGCCCCTCCCCAGGCCCAGTATGTCTTCCTACACCAGTGCATCCTGCGATTTCTCCAGCAGTCAGGCCGAGTCCCAACAGACAACGGGGTTGCGTATGAGAACCCTCTGTATGAGAGTGTCTGAGCCTCAGGAGGGCTGAGACCCCAGCCCGGCTAGACTCAAACTCTGGATCCCTACTTCAGCCCAGATTCCTGGAGTCCTGGGACAGCACAGGGCTGAGGTCCCAGACTCCGGGGTATTGCAGGGGGAGAAGGGGCCCGGCAGCCTAAACTGTTTCCCTGGAGGAGAAAAGGCAGGTGGGAGCAGGTATCCTGGACTCTTGGTTCCTCCGAGGAAGGAGGGATGGGAGCTAGGATTTCCTCATTCTTTGAGGGAGGAGGAGGCTGGGGGCTCAGGCTGCAGGGTCTTAGAGAAAGAAGCTGGATTCTGAGGAAGAAATTAGAGCCTGGAATTCCAGTGACCCTAGGAGCAAGGGCAGTCAGGATCCATGCCATGTTTTATTCCAGAAACCGAATCAGTCTCCTAGTATCTGAGGTTTCCCTGCACCCCACTGCTTGTACATATCTTTTTCTTCTATCCCATAATTTATTAAATCACTATTTTCCCCAGAGACGCTTGCTATAGTGGATTTCTGGGTCTGGTGTGAGAGAAGGGCTGGATTCCTGATGCTCAGGTACTGAGGTTAATGTCTTGGGAGAGAGAAGCTAGAGGGACCCATAGTTTGGCATCCCCCCCAAAAAAGTGTTTGGATAGTCGAGTCTCTCACAGAGGGTTGGAAGTCCACACTTGTGTCCAGAGTCTGGGCAGTGTGGACACTATTTGCTGAAGCTAGGCGCATAGGGCTTTGCTTCCTGGGCCTGGTGCTGGGGAACCGAGAGGGTGGGGTGATGTCTGGGGCCGATTTACTGGAGACTTTCGGCTGGATATCTGACTACTTGGGTCTCCGGAGGGAGGCTCCAGGGTCCTCCGACAGGGTATCCCGGCGGGGAGGGGGATCCGGGTGGGGAGAGGGGGCCTGGATGCCAGACAGCTGGATCAGAAAGCAGAAAATCCTCGGGGACCAGGATAAATATCCGTGGGCACCCTAGTGGTTCCTGGCTGGGGGCGGGACGAGGGGCGGGACAGGGCTCTCCCTGTACCCGGGATCTAACACGCACGCGCGCGCGCACACACACACACACACACACACACACACACTCGCGGGCCGGCTCCGCTCTGGCGCGCTCCCGCCCCACCGAGCGCAGCGATCAGCACCCAGGACAGCGCCACCCGCCCGCATGCGGGGGCGGGGTCCGGGCGGGGCCGGCGCCTGGGTGTCTCCTGCGAGGGTCCAGCTCAGCCGCGGAGCAGGTAGGAGCCTCTGGGACGCCCTTCCTAAGCCCCCTCCTCATCCCCATCCCTAGAGAGACGAGGCTTCGGTGTGTGTGGTGGGGAGGGCCCTGGGGAGGGACCGACCAAGGGAGTGGGAGGACTGGAGCCTGAAATGGGGAGATTGGGATTTAGAGACAGGTGTGGAGACAAAGAGCAGAGGAGAGGGCGGAGCAGGCAGGCAGCGAGACTGGGGGACCCCTGGAGTCACAGACCAGACCACAGGCCGAGGACAAGGGAGACACAGACAGGGGCGCGGCGAGAGGCAGGTGGGGGAATGGACAGAAAAAGGGAGTGGAGAGGGAGGTGCGGAGGCCGAGGCAGTCACGAGGACAGGTGTGAACACAGAGCTCGGGATGCGCGGGAGAGATAGCAGGCCGGGAAGGATGTGCGCCCCCCATTACCCCCTTCCATCCCCACTCCTGGCCGTGGCAGCAGGGAGCTCGCGGCCCGAGCGGGAGAGGGCGGGGAGCCCGAGTCACTGCCCGCAGGGCCAGATGTGCAGGGAGGAGCCAGCCGAGGGCGCGTGGACCGACGGGCGAGGCCGCCCTCTCCCCACGCTCGGTCTGCGCGGGGCCCGGGGCTGGGGTCCTGACCCAGCGAGCAGCGAGCCTGCGGCGCCTGGACTCTGCATCTGTACGTCAGCCCCGCCCGTTGTCTTGGCAACAGCCCGTTGCCAGGGCAACCCTCGTAGCTCCCGCCCCGCCCCGCCCGAACCAGCCACCCGTTGCTCGGGGCAACCCAGGGCCCCGGTTCCCACGCCCGCCTTCGCCCACTTCTGGCTCAGGCCCGCGGGGATGGGCACGGAAGGGGTAGAGGTCGGAGGGACTCCTGCGGGGCCTTTAGAGGGCTGGGGCGTCCCTGTGGGATGGAACTACGTCCTGGAACCCACGTCTGGCGCCGGCCCTCTACCGCGGGGAGGCTGACACTACAACCCCCAACATGCCTCGCGGCTGCTGACTGAGTCCTGTGCGGCCGGCCGCCCAGGGTGCCGACGGGAATTGGAGTTCTTCGTTGTTCGGAGGCTTCAATGAGTGCACGGGGCGGGCATGGGGGGGCTAGGGGTCTTGGGTGTCTCCGCAGAAAGGACCGTGAGACCCCGCCGTCATGTTCTCGGAGCCCCCAACCCCAGGGCCTCCAGCGCCCGACGCGCCTCCTGACTCAAGTCGCATCGGCCCTAGCCCCGGTGAGCCAGCCTCGGGGCAGGAGCCGAGGGAAAGCTCTGCTGGGATTCCCAGGGGCGGGGTTCGGACAGGTGTACTCGGCCGGCGGGCGGGAAAATCCGGGTGGCATTGCAGTTGGAATCCTGGGCTCGACACTAAGTGAAATGGAAAAGGAGCAGGTTGGCAAGAAATCGAGAACCAGATCAAAGAGTGTGGAATGGAATGGGATCTTGGGACTGTGAATCCGAAGATCCACCTCTGCCTTCTTTTAAAGATAGGGAAATTGAAAGATAGGGAGGCCGGGGGGAGGGGGGGGCGGGGCTTCTAAACGCGTCCGGAGGCGAGCAGAAATGAGGGTGGAAGGGGAGGGCGAATTAACAGGCGAGAAGATCTGGAGGGTGTCAGGCTAGAATAGGGCATCAGATCGCTTTATAGGTGAGAGCAAGTTGGAAGGAAAACAGGGCAATAAAACGGAGTGGAAATGGCCAGAGGGAAAACGAGGCCAGGATTCCAGCTTCCGCGTGTAATTCGGAGTGAATCAACCGGCTTGCTTCCTAGGGCCTCAATGAGTGTTGTCTCCACGCCCTCTGCAGTACCCCCCTGGGCCCTGGCCGCAATCGTTCTGGTCTCAGGCCTCCTCGTGTTTGGCTGCTGTTTCTGTGTCTACCGGAAGCGCTGTCGGAGGCGGTTGGGCAAGAAGAACCAGGCCCAAGCCCAGGTCCACCTTCAGGAAGTGAAGGAGCTGGGCCTGAGTTACATAGACAAGGTGCGACCTGGCCCCGCCCCTCTGCCCTGCCCCCGTCCTGCACCCTTGGCCCAGCAGCCTCAGTCCCTGCCCTCTTCCCTCCCATGCCCACCTTCTGGCTCGTCTCCGGTGGGTGCTTAGCCCTGACCTGGACCCTAGGGATCTGGAGATGGGCCGGATCTAGTCCCTGTTCCTGAGAACCAGTCTGGTGGGGAAGTCAGACCCTCACACAGACATTCACAGCACAGGGTGGTATGTGCCCCCTGAGGGGGACAGCCCAGAGCATGTGCGGGTGCAGAGAAACCACCTGATCGCCTGGACAGTCCAAGGATGCTTCTCAGTCGAGGTGTCTTCTGTGCGGAGACCCAAGGAACACACAGAGTTTGCCCAGGATAGAGAGGTGACATTGCAGCTCGAGGGAAGAGCGTGTGCTGGGGCCTGGAATCCAGACCCCGGCATTTCACAATAGCTGGAGCACCGATGGCAAATAGACTGCCCTCTCGAGTGGGTGTCTGAAGAGCTCAGTAGTATCCACATCATGGGGGCAACTGGGAACCATAGAAGGCCCGTGTGCAGCCGAGGAATAGGGTCACATGGCTGTTGGAATGAATGCTCTGGAACCCAGGTGGAGGACAGATTTGGGGCAAGGAGGCCAGGGAGGAGGCTGGTGTGGCATCCCCAGGAGAAGGTAAGAAACATGAGTTGGAAGAGGCCACTGGAGTGGAAAATGAAAGCTTATGGGGTCAAGGTCTGAGTGCAGAGTGAAATGGTGCTCCCCTGGGAGCCAGGAAGTCCCAGATTCCCACCCCAGAGGAACCAATCCGCAGCTCTGTGACCTGGGGGAATTCACTATCCTTCTTTGAGCCTCAAGTGTGTGGTCTGTAACCAGTATTTCCTCTCCTCCTTGGTCAACAAATAGCTGTTGTAATGATCACCCATAAGGCAGGTCCTCTAGGGTCCTGGTGTCCAGCCTCCATCCCTGTCCCTCAAGCCAGCGACGTCCAAAGACCACCTGCGTCAGACTCACCTCAGGTTCTTGCAGAAACACAAATTTTACCACATTTCTCAGGGGAATTCTGATTCGTGTTGAATTTTGAAAATGGGAGGCTTAGGTTAAGGAGAACTCTTGTTCTAGCGTAGAATGGCAAATACAGGGTAAAGACACTATTCCTCCTCCATGTTTTTCTGTGGCAAAATCACTAGTCAACACATCAATTGGGCGACAACCCCGGTACCTCCATTCGCATGTGAAATAAAATATTCTGCATCCTTCTTGCAGGCAACAAGGTGCTAACAGCACCTGCCTTTCTAGTCTAGGCATGATAAGCACACTGCGTGTGTGTCACCCGGTCTGTTCTCCCCCATAGCAGACATCATTAATCAAACTTTGACTAACTACTGCATCTCCGTTACTATGACTAGTCCCTGCCTGTGGCAGACATCACTAGTCAAACTCTGACTCTGCTTAGCCTGCACCATGCTCAGGGATCAGTGAGTCTCCCTTGGCTTTTGGGTCAGGGGAAGAGTTCACCTGCCCTTGCTCCTGGCTCCCTAAGGTACAGCCAGAAGTGGAGGAGCTGGAGCCAGCACCATCTGGGCCAGGGTCGCAGGTGGCTGAGAAGCATGAGCTAGGACGACTGCAGTACTCACTGGATTATGATTTCCAGAGTGGCCAGGTGGGTGTGGAGGGGGAAGGCGGCATGGAGGGGAGGGTCCGAGGGTTCTAGCCCCTTTTTAAGGGAGGCTCCAAAAAGGAAGCTAAGACTAGAGTCCCATCATCACTTTTCAGCTGCTGGTGGGCATCGTGCAAGCTGAGGGATTGGCAGCCTTGGACCTGGGGGGCTCCTCCGACCCCTACGTGCGGGTCTACCTGCTGCCAGACAAGCGAAGGCGGCATGAGACCAAGGTGCATCGGCAGACGCTGAACCCACACTTCGGGGAGAACTTTGCCTTCAAGGTGAGCTCCTGGCCTCTGTGCCCCCAGGCTTGGCAACCTGCCTCCCGTCCCTGGAACTCTGGGGAGCAACCCTTTCAGCTTTTTCTGGAGGCAGCCACAGCTCGGGTAGCAGCTGCCGGCTCTGGGGACTATCACACTGGACCCTGGATTGTCCCCATGGGACACTGTTGACCTCTGGGCTGTTGCTTTGTCCCATTTGGGTTCCAGAGACTTCCGCACAGATGTTCCCTTGAACCTTTGCTGCCCGAGTCGCCGCCTTCTACCTGGATGCGCTGTGCCCCACTTCCTGTCTCTCTGACTTTCCACTCTCCACCTTGTGCTCTCTTCCCTTTGGCGCCCCCCCCCCCCCCCCCGTCTAGGTCCCCTACGTGGAGCTGGGGGGCAGGGTATTGGTCATGGCGGTGTACGACTTCGATCGCTTCTCCCGCAACGATGCCATTGGGGAGGTGCGGGTCCCCATGAGCTCCGTGGACCTGGGGCGGCCAGTGCTAGCCTGGCGCGAGCTGCAGGCTGCTCCGAGAGAGGAGGTGAGCACGCGTGGCCACGCCCCCACGACTTGACCCGCCCACTGCGCTCCCGGACCAATCAGATCACAGGCCTCTTGGACCCTCGGGGCTCCAGCCGTTCCACTGAGCGCTAGTCCCAGGGGCTCTCCTCCTTGGATTGTACCACTGTCGTCTTCACTGGGCCATTCCATTCTACGGTGGTGGGGAAGAGAAGGATCCGAGGGAATAACTGTGAAGCAGGGGCTCTGGCGAGGGGTCGCTCTCTGTCTTTTAGCAGGAGAAACTAGGTGACATCTGCTTCTCCCTCCGCTATGTCCCTACGGCCGGGAAGCTCACTGTCATCGTCCTGGAGGCTAAGAACCTGAAGAAGATGGACGTAGGAGGACTCTCAGGTGTGTGGGAAGCAAGGTGTGTTGCGGGGAGGAGGAGGCTCTGGAGCAAAGTTTCTTGCAGTTTCTGGGTCCTGAGAGTTCCTGGTGGAGAGGGGGGCCAGGGGCTTGCCATCCTATCCTGGTGGAGAGGATATAGATTTGTTTTGGACACGGAGAAAGACCAGAGGGGTACACAGAGTGTCTCTGTGCTCTTCCAAAGAAGCGTCTCCTGTATCCTCCTCAACATGACCCCTGCACTCGGCAGTCGGGGGCTCTAAGACTCTTTTCTCCTCCCAGACCCATACGTCAAGGTCCACCTGCTGCAGGGCGGCAAAAAGGTGCGTAAGAAGAAAACGACCATCAAGAAGAACACTCTGAACCCCTATTACAATGAGGCCTTCAGTTTCGAGGTGCCCTGCGATCAGGTGCAGGTGAGCTCGGACCTACCCAAATCCCCTGTCAGAGGAGCCCTTCCCCCAGAGTCCCAGGCCCTTAAAAACCCCCGTTGCTAGGGGGAGGGAGAACCCGTAGCAACCGTTCAAAGCCAGGTCCTGGCAGCCCGAGGTTGCGTTTCCAAAGTCAGTTTCCTCTTAAGAGGACCACGGCGCCCCGCCCCCAAGCGGACCGGGATGCTCCGCCCCCAGGCGGACCTGAATGCCCCGCCCCCAAGCGAGACCAGGATGCCCCGCCCCCCCCAGCCAGATCAGGAAGCCCCATCCCCAAGCAAGAACAGGGCTCCCCCCATCAGGAGTTATGGGTACTAAGGAAAAGATTTGCCCACAACTCTTGAGGAACAGGGCCTAGCCAGGACTCAGGCCTGGCCCCTCCACCCATTTCAGAGTTCTGAAGGTTTGCTCCCCTTAGGAGGCTATTCCCTAAGGAGGCTCCTAACAATCTCTTACCAACCCGGTCCTGAGGGTTTATCTCCTCTGAAATCTGATCGCAGAGGAAGAAAGACTCCAGAGCATCCCTCTAACAGAGGCCTCCCCTCTCTCACCTCCCACCCCCTGTACTGCTGGAGTCCCCTGAGAGGCCTTAGCGCAGGGGGCTAACAAGACCCCCTAGACCTCTGGTTGCTAGGGAGAGGGTCTCCTTGGCAGTGATACCGGAGACCCTCCCTGCCATGCCTCCTTCGCAAACTCTCCTGTCTCTCTTCCCCCTGCTCTTCCTGTCTCCAGAAGGTCCAGGTGGAGCTGACCGTGCTGGACTATGACAAGCTGGGCAAGAATGAGGCCATTGGGAGGGTGGCTGTCGGGGCGGCGGTGGGGGGAGCTGGCCTGCGGCACTGGGCAGACATGCTGGCCAACCCCCGGCGGCCCATTGCCCAGTGGCACTCGCTGCGGCCCCCTGACCGAGTGAGGCCACTGCCTGCTCCCTGATTCCCACCGCAAGCCCTTTGCCAAGCCTGGACTTGGCCCCTGACCTCAGACTCCTGGCCAAAGCCACACCCAGGCCCACCTCGAAGCTTTCTTGGACCACTCACCACCCCCACCCCACCGCCACCGGACCCATTCCTGCCTTCCCATCCCCCATTATGCCAAACATGTGACTTGCCAACTCTCCCACCAAGCACACACCCAGAAGCCCCAGGGACCCCTGGGGGAGGGGAGCAATCTGGCCTCCCCCAAGCCCCACTCCCACTCTCTGCTTTGACAATCAGTGACCCAGCCTTCTACCCCCTTGCTCCCAGCGCCCCTCTTCCTGCACAGGATCACCTGCTCCTGTCCCTAGTTGGATTCCTGCACCACTCCTGGGACCAAATAAATACTCAGCAACTTTGGTGACCTGGCCTGGTACTTACTGATGAGGGTGGCAGGGGGTGGGGGACAAGAGGGTGGGATCACCCAAGGACAAGGATAGGGCTGCCCTTCCTGGGGATACACTAAGGGGAACTGACCCACCCACCCACCATCCCATGTATTCACTTGTTCATTCACACACCCCTCCGAGCCTGGGTTTCTTCCTCTGAAAAAACTGTGGTCGTGACAATACCTCCTGTATGTTTGCGAGAAAGAGTCTGTGAGAATCACTTACTTGCGCACGAGTTTAATCTGCTCCTGCATCATGACGTCCACCGATTTTCATACCCGTATTTCCCTCCCTTCCCTTCTTTCTTCCATCATTCATGAATTCTGCTTTCCCTGAGGTCTTCAGGGTGGCAGCCTCTCCTGGATGCTGGAACCCCAAGTTGATGCAGATCCAGACTTTACCCCTGGGTGACTTACTCTCGTCACAGAAACAAAGTAGATATGTCGAGTCTGGGAATGGGATTCCCAGAGACTGGGAGAAAGCACAGAGTTACTCAGGGGAAAGCCAATGGTTGCACCTCTTCCTTTCTTCAACAAATTCTGTCTCCTAACTGTGTCTAGGAAAGAGAATCATTTCATTGGCTTCTCCCTTCTCTAATTCCAGACAGGATTTCAGGTGGTAGACAAAGGTCTATGAAATTTGGCAAGAGAGCTCTCTGATCAGCAGGTCAAGTGGAAAATGAGGTAAAAGGTTCCCCCATGTACTAAAGAAAGGGCAGAGTATTAACTTGCATGGAGCTTCCTGGTAGCCCATGGGAAAAGGGAAATCTGATCAGTTACAACAGTTGTAATGTCTATGCAATTTAACAAATTACTTCAAAGGGATGCGGTAATTTCTTATGTGTGAGTGAGTGAGGGGACATTTTTATGAAAACAGCACGAGGTATCACTATTATCACTATTTCTGCTACTCCCGCTGACAATGATCCTCACCACCACCCCATGAAATAAACATGACTATTATTCCCAGTTGATAAGTGAGGAAACTACTTCAGAGAAGTAACATGACCTTCCTAGGATCACACAGCCAGGAAATCCGTCTTTAAATCCTGGGATCCAATCTGTTCAGAGTTAGATGATGACATTGGGGTCCCTGGTTCTATGTTTCAACAAGAGAGCAGGGAGGAAAAGAATAAAAGCATTGCAGGGGCACTTGGGTGGCTCAGTGGGTTAAAGCCTCTGCCTTCAGCTCAGGTCATGATCTCAGGGTCCTGGGATGGAGCCCCACATCAGGCTTTCTGCTCGGCAGGGAGCCTGCTTCCCCTCTCTCTGCCTGCCTCTCTGCCTACTTTTGATCTCTCTCTCTGTGTCAAATAAATAAAATCTTAAAAAAAAAAAGAATAAAATCATTGCAAATGGTGGTCCATACTGGGTAGTAAGCTAGTGAGAGCTGAGACCATTTAGAAAGGGCAGCCAGGGACAGCTTCCCTAAAGAGGTAATGTGTGAGCTATGCTTTGAGGGACAATAAGGAATGAGGCTGGCAAAGATGAGGGGGAAATACAATGGAATATTATTCAGTCATAAAAAGGAACGTTTATACTGATTCATGCTATGGCATGGCATGATGAACCTTGAAAGCGTGATTGTAAGTGAAAGAAGCCAGATGCAAAAGGTCACATATTGTTTGATTCCATCTGTGTGAAATATCCAGAACAGGCAAATCCATAGAGGAAAAAAAGTAGACTTGTGGTTTGCAAGACTAGGGAGAGAGAGAAATGGGGAGTGACTGATTAATGAGTACAGGATTTCCTTATGGAATGATGAGAAAGTTCTGGAACTAGATAGTGGTGATGGTTGTCCAACATTGTCAACGTACTAAATGTCATTAAACTTTATGTTGTGTGTATTTTACCACAATAAAAATAAGCAAAGATGAAGGGGAGGGGATTTCCAGGCAGAACCCTAAGTTGTAGACTTGGCATGTCCTCAAAAGAGCCAGGAGGCGAGTGAGTCCTGCAGGGTGTGCTGAGACCTCAGCTTCACTCCCCAGTGCCCAGAACTATCCTCAGAAGGGGGATGGACCCCCTTCAGTCCATCACACCACTACCAGCTCCATGTTACTAGTCCCAATTTACAGGGCAGAAAACTAAGGCCCAGAAAGGGTGACTGACTCGTTCATGGTTGCAGAGCTGGAGGAGATGAGGCAGAGAGTCAAGCCTCCTTGGGTGGGACACCCTGTACCAGGTGCTGGGGCTGATTTGGAGATGTGCCTCACTTGAGTCCCTGCCCTTAAGACCTCAAAGATGGGTTAAGTCACCTGGTTGAGGTCTCTCAGCCAGCAGGTGAAGGCAAGAGAGAAAGTCAGGCTTATCTGACATCAAAAGTCACATTCTCCAGCATCCTGCCGTCTGGTCTGTATATAGAGTAATGGGAGTCACAGGATGTAGGTTGCTGTGGCCATTCTGCTGGGAAGGCAGGAGATCCCCCTGTTGGACTTGGACATCTCCTGGGGCAGTGGCAGGAGGTAGGTAGGGGTGGGGGAGTAGAAATTGGAGGACCAGAGGGAACAACTCAAAGAATTCAGACACAGAGGCCAGAGAGGACTTGGTGTGCCTCACATGATGTGTCCTCACCCCTTTTGGAGCCCTGCTGTGTAGTCTGCCTATTTCCATGGTGTAAATACTCTCAACGTGGCTGATTTCAAGCCACCAATGTGAAGTCACATTGGAGTTGAGAGGAGATACCTATTAGTATACTGTAATATAGTAATATAGTATTTCCCAGGGTCAGGATGAAGGTCCCAAAATTTAAGGTGAAGCCAATGACAAACTAAACCACCAGTCATCAAGATAAATAGTATTTCAATACAAAATATATATTTTAAGATTTTATTTATTTGACAGAGAGAGACACAGCGAGAGAGGGAACACAAGCGGGGGAAGTGGGAGAGGGAGAAGCAGGCTCCCCCCCACCAAGCAGGGAGATAGATGTGGGGCTCAATCCCAGGACTCTGGGATCATGACCTGAGCCGAAGGCAGATGCTTAACGACTGAGCCACCCAGGCGCCCCTAATGCAATATTTTTTTAAAAAAGATTTTATTTATTTTACACAGAGAGAGAGAGCAATCACAAGCAGGCAGTCAGGCAGTGAGTCAGGCAGAGAGAGGGGGAAAAGCAGGCTCCGGACCACTGAGATCATGACCTGAGCCGAAGGCAGAGGCTTTAACCCACTGAGCCACCCAGGTGCCCCCCCAATGCAATATTTTTAAAAATTAAAATTAACGCAAAAAGAAGAGAGAGAGATCATGATGGATAAAATATAAACATTTTAAAGACGGGGTCTGATCCTGCACTTGGACCACTCTGCTTCATCCTAATCCTGGCCCTGGTTCCCATAAAATTTTACTTAGAAAAATAGACAGCCAGCGGTGGTAGTGTGCCAATTTGATTTTTTAAACTATTGCGTTAAAATATTATTCCCTTCATTTGGGTACAACAATTGATGTAAAAAACCTTAAGACCATTAACAACGGGAAAGTATAGTAAAATAAGCGACGAGTTTTGAGTATATATTACCTTTATTTTAATGTGATGCATTTAATTTGAATTTAATTTTAGTAATTAGTAAAACAACTTAATTTTTAGTAATGACTGTGCGTAACAACCAGGTGGCGAAATTACTGACATTTGAACAACCAGGTGTCACTGCTGGCTAGCCTCAGCCCTTCGCTGCCTTTCCCGTCTGGGTGTAGGACCTCGGTGTGAGGGGGGAAGGTGACCCAGAGGTCTAGGCGGCGTCACTTTAATTTGAATTAATCAAGATTCTGTCTCGTTCCAGGTCCATTTGAGTTGGCCCAGACCTCTCTCCCATCCCAGAAAGGTGGATCGTCCCAGGCCCCGCCCCAGACTCCGCCGGCTCCGCCCCTTCCTCGCCAACGCCGTCGTCCTGACAACCGCGTCCACACGCCTTCCACCCCTGCGAGCGCTCCCATTGGCCAAAAGTTCGTAGCCTGCAGGTTTCGCTCGCTCCTATTGGTCAGTCTATCGCGCCGGTGCCAACCCGCGTACTCCCATTGGCTGACTGGTCGAAAAGGAAGGGGGCTCTGGGTAGTTGTGTGTAGGGGGTGCAGAACAGTTGCGCAGCACGGGAAGGGGCGTCCCGGAGTCTTTGGAAGGATAGAGGTGAGGGGGTGTCCCATGGAGGAGAGGGGCACTGAGAGGGACATGGGTGGGCGACGCCGAGACGATGGTCGGGGACTCCCAGGATGTTTGTTCTGCAGGGCGATGACCACACCGGCAGGCTCGGGCGCAGGCTTCGGCTCCGTGTCCTGGTGGGGCCTGTCCCCGGCACTGGACCTGCAGGCTGAGAGTGAGTCCCAGCCTGGCAAGCGGCGCGCTAACGTTCTCCGAGGCTCCAACGGTGGAGCCGCCCCTCACTGGGCAGCCCAAGTAGCCTCTGTGGACTACGAGTCCCAGAATGCTTAGAGGCACATTTCCCTTGGGAACCTGGGCCAGGAGTG
>CM052803.1:2020410-2039466 GCA_028533885.1 Nasua narica
GATCCCGGAGAGGTCTGGGGCAGCAGCCCGTCCTCACCACTGGTACTCTAAAGTGGTGGATGTTTAACAGCCAGCTCTCCAGAGGCAAAAGTCCTGATTGTAGCATTTTCCTGTTTCCGTGATGTAGCTATTCCTACCATGCGGATTTCAAACTATCAGTGTGAGGGGTCTGCACGCCAGAAAAGACGCACAGGGTCAGGGTCGGCTCTCGGAGGTGTTCGCGTGGCTCCAGGACCCAGCTCGCTGTGCGCTCTCCCTTCTAAGCGCGTTATCACCGGGCCCGGCATAAAGTGACATGTGGCTGGTGTTCATTTCCCCCTTTTCCTCCACCACATGTCCACTCCTAACTTGGGTCCACTAATAGGTCCAGTTACTCCAATCGTATTCATTATTTAAAGGCCATATGATGGTTTATAACGTTTTTCAAATAAAACTGCCCCAGAGGAGAGGGCAGTGGAGAGCTGGTAGCTAGCAAGACAAAACAAGCAATACTACTGCTAATAAAATGAATGGTAACGTTGACTTTATTGAGCGTTTACTATTTTGCATTATACAGTCTATAACAATTCTTTGCAAAAGTTTTTTTTATCAGTTAAGAATAAGTTTGACCTCTAGTGAAGACATCTGTCCATAGCAGCCTAAAATACAGAGGTTTGTTTTCTAACATGGGAGAATTCTGAGACTAGTTGGAATGAAACTCTAGAAAAATCACTGGAAACCTAGACTCCTGTTTCTCTGCTCCACCACCCCTGGCCCAATAGTTCCATCCTTAAAATCACCTTGTGGTCCAATGTGGCTGCTGGGGCTCCAGCCAACACATCTAAACAGCAGGAAGAAGTTCCAAGGGAGGAGCCACAAAAGGCTTTCCGGAAAGCCCTACCCAGGGACCTGTTTTCATCCACTCCCGGGAACTCTTACTTGCCCGGGGTATTTCAAACCGTGGCTTTTTAACTGGGTCTGTTGCAAAAGGTTATTTCTAAGGAAGAACGGGAGGAGCTGTATAGAGCAGGCAGCCACAGTTTTACGGAGAGGGAAACAGGATCCTAAGGGATTGGTTACTTGGCAAAAGTCACAACCAGAGAATGGCAAAGCTGGGGTTGAAGCAGTGCTTCCTGACTCCAAAGCCTGGGTCCTTAACCAAGACATCATTCTCCCTTGGGGAAATATGAATTTTGAATCTGGAGGCAGTGGGCAGGGACTTAAGAACTCTTTCCTTCCATTCACTTTGAATGTTTTGGCCCCGGATGTTAACAAAATGGCAGCAGTGATGCCCCATTGACTCTCACCCTGTGGCCTTGGGTGGTTCCATCTGGGCTGGGGGCGTGGGCCGCCTCCCCCCCCAACAGCCTTTCTGTGCCACCAGGGAGAAGGCCCAGGAACTGTCGGACTGGATCCACCAGCTGGAGTCTGAGAAGTTTGACCTCATGGAGAAGCTGAAGCAGCAGAAGTACGAGGTGAGACCCATTTCCCAGGGAGGACAGTGGCGCAGGGCTGGGGCGGGGCGCAGGGCAGGGGCAGTGGCATGTCCCCTGGGCTGTCCTCCCAGCATCTCCCTCTTTCCCTTGCAGATCAACGTTCTGTACAATCGCATCAGCCACGCCCAGAAGTTGTAAGTGCGCCTCCCCAGACTCTGGGGTGTCTCTCCTTCCCTGGGGCTCCCCTCGCTCTGTGCGCCCTCGGTCCTCCACACCCTGCAGTGCCCAGGACGGCCCCTGCCCCTAGTGTCAAAGGCTGAGAACCCCGTGAACTTCTGTTTCTTGCTCTGCCTCCCCCTGCTCCCCTTCTGCTCGCTGTTCATCTCTCCCTGTCTCCCACTTTCCGCCTCTTTCATCCCAGGCTTGGCCCCTCTTCCGTGCTACCCACTCGTGTCATTCATCCCTCCCTTCCCCCCAGCCCCTCCTCCTCAACATCCATCAGCACCCACGGGAACCCCCAGGTCAGCTCCCGCAGGTGCGTGGGAGCCGCCCGCGGATCAGCAACCACGCCACCCCCGCCCCTGCGCGGAGAACGCCCTTGCCTGCCCCTTCCTCTGGGCAGGGAGAGCCGGAATTTGGGGGGGCGGACTTCTGAGTTGAGGGCAGGACCCATCTCCGAGGTTGGCGGAGCCCCCTCCTTCCTGACACCCTCTCCCTCTTCTCCTACAGCCGGAAGGGGGCAGGGAAGGGCCGCGTCGGAGGCCGCTGGAAGTGAGGACTCAGGGTTGTGGCGCGTCGTGAAGCTCGGAGCCGCCGTTGGGAGTGTGGGTCCCATCTGTGCTTGAAATAAACGCGCCCCCTGCAGACACCTGCTGGGTTCTGTGGCTGTCATTCCCACCAGGCTCCGTGGTTACTCTGGTCACGGCGGTGCTAGGTAACCTCGAACCCTGCGCTGCAGGGAATGCCACCGAGTAGGGCCCCTTTGGAAACCGGTCTGGCAACTCCGCAGAAAGCTCAGCCCCCTGTAATTCCCCTCCCAGGGGTCTGCCCGCCGCAAGGGAAACGTGTTCGTCCCAAGCACGCCGGGCACAGACCTGGGCAGCAGCAATGCTCACAGCAGCCCAGAGGTGGAAACGGTCCCAAAGTCCACCAGTGGAGGGCGGATCCCAGGTGGTCCGACGCCGACGCCGGCGTAAAAAGGGGCGAGGTTGTGACAGGCGCCGCCGCAATGTCCACGACTCTCAAAACAATCCTGGTGCTCGGTGAAAGAAGCCAGACACAGACTGTGTGATTTCACGTGTGTGAATTGTCCCGACGGGCAAATCCGTGGAGGCAGGAAGGAGATCGGGGGCTCCCAGGGGCTGGGGGAGGGCAGATGGGGGGGCTGAAAATGCTTGGAATTAGTGGCGATGGTGGCACGCACAACCTTGTGAATATGCAAGGCCACTCAACTGCACTTTTTTTTTTTTTAAGATACTATTTATTTGAGAAAGAGGGCATGGAGGGGGCAGGGTCAGAGGGAGAAGCAGACTCCTGCTGAGCAGGGAGCCCCATGTGGGTTCCATCCCAGGACCCTGGGATCATGACCGAAGCAGGGGGCAAAGGCCTAACTGACCCCCCTAAACTGTGTCCCCGTAAAACCCATAGGCCGAAGCCCTGCCCCCCAGGTGACGGGGTGTGGCGGTGGGGGCTCTGAGAGGTAAGACCCAGGAGGGGGGGGATTAGTGTCTCAAGCACAGTCTCTCCACCAGCTGAGGACACAGCAGGGAGGTGGCCTCTGCAAGCCAGGAGGAGGGCTGTCTCCGAACCCGACCACGTCCGGTGGGTGGCTCTTCATGTTTCGGCGGCTTGACTCCGGGGGTTCGATCCCTTTCAAGAGCCTTCGTGGAAGCCCCACCCAGCAATGCTTATTCCCATCATATAGGCCTCCCCTCATTGCAAAGAAGACTAGGTCTCTGGCTCACTCTTTAGCTAGCTGGGTGCTCTGCCGGTTCAGATACAACCAGGGGTCTATTTTTGCGGATGGAGACACTAGCTATGGGCAGGCAGTTACTCGCTCTACTCCCTTGCCTTCCCGACCCATGCATACAGATCCTGCACACCGAACACACTCACCCACCCCCCAAGGACAGAAGCCCAGGTCGTGGTGGTCAGACTGGGTTCTTGGGGTCAGACCAGCCCTATTATTCAGGCTTGGGTGTGCCTTCCACTGGTTAGGGATCCTATAAATACACACGCAACGTCTCCTTTCCTAACAAATCCACAATGGAGAAGGTGCAGGGAATTGTAGGGGAAGAGGGCACATCTTATCTCGGGGAGGTTATTTTCACCAGCCGCGAGGAAGGCCTGCGGATCTAAGGTTAAGCATTGCAATTCCAGTGTTAGCCCTAAGAGAAAACAGCAGGTCTGGGAAGTGAGAAAACCTTCAGCATGGTTAAAGCAAAGGGAAGAAGAGAATTTTAACGAGTGGGATGTGAAAATGCCTGTATACAGCCTATCAGCTACTTTCTGTACACTCTGGACAGCTCCAGGAGGCAGAGATCAGCCCCAGGCCCGGCAGCGGGGAAGTGGGCAGAAACAAGTGTCAAAGGTGTGACTGATTAAATCAGATTTGGAATTCTTGACCGTTGCAGCAGAATAGAATTCTAAAATAGAGGCTGAATTCTGCAGTCAGTGTAAAGAGTGCTAACTGAGCTGATGGTGGGAACACGTCTCACACTCTGTTGTGTGGGTTGAGCAGATACCCCAGATAAACAATCACAGTCACAAAAACAGAAGCATGTTTACATGTAATTAACAGGAGCTCCGTATGTAGGAGCGTACCCCTCCGGGCACACACAGGATGGCAAGTATAAGATGTCACCGTGTACACAGGCACTGAAACGCACACAACCACACCGGAAACCGTACGCATGACCTGCACTAACTGTCATTTAAGCTCTCTGGTAAAGGAGGTTAGGTGTGGACGTGCGTGGGAAGCGTGGGGCTCAGGGACTACACATCCCAAGAACCCTCGGGGCTCCCAGTCCCTTTATTTCTCTGCCAGCGTTCTCCAGGCCTCATGGGATTTGTAGTTTATTTCCTCCTTCAGGCCCAAGGACTAGAGTGGGTGGGTTCCTCCAATATTCCTTGGCGGAAAAGGCTGTTGCCCCTATCCAGATTTCAGCGCCTTCCTGGGCTATTTTTCCCGCTCTTTGATCCGATCTAAATGCCTGCATCTCTCCTAGCCAGGATTTAGGTGCAGGACACTTAAAGTGAGGATTGTTTGGGGTTTTAAAATGCTTTAAAACGCGGGACCCCTCACCCAGTACTACAAATCCCAGCATGGCTTGCGAGGGTGTAGAGCCTGGACTACATTCTCCAGAGGGTGGAGAAGGGCTGGCGAATTAAAGTTCTGGGGGCGCTGTCATTGTGAACCCCGCGCCTTGGGCACCTTTACCGATGTGATCCAGGGGTTACCATGAGAGACTCTGGACTGCTCTTTTCCTTGAGGCTGGTTTTTTGGGGCGCTTGGGGTTCTGCCTAGGACCCTCTGTGCCTGTAGGGGCGTGGCCCTGAGGACTACATTTCCCGGCGTGCGTTGGAGCTGTGGGCCGAAGGCCGTGACCTCTGCCCACTTTCTCCCCCATTATGACCAGGGCGGTCACCCTGGGAGGCTGGGACTCGGATTGTCCTGAAGGCTCTCCGGGCGCCCTGGGGTGTCCCGTGGCCTCGGGTATCCATTCATTCATGGATCGCGCACTTCTAGGCTCCATTCTGGCGCCGCGAAGAAGACAAACGTCCTTGTCCTCCGAGCGCGTATTTCTAGGGGAAGGGAGCCGACCCAACAGCCCATAGTAAAGAATCACATGGGAAAATGAGTGTTACAGCTTTCCTGACTCCCGGGCCCCGTGGGACCGAGCACCGCGTTTCCCAAGGCGCCCCCACCCCGACCGTATGCCGTCGCCAGGGAGCCCGGGAGCGGCGGACTTCCCAGCGTGCCTCGGGGCGGAGCGAGGCCGGACGGTTGCCAGGAGCAACTTCTGCTTGCGGACTCCATTTCCCAGCGCGCCCCGGGGCGGTGCCCTGACGTCAGCGCGCCGGGCGGAGGCAGACAGGTCCTCGGGCGGCGCGGGACCAGCGGCAGTTCCCGGGGGCCCCGGGCGGGCGGCGGCGGCGGCGGCGGCTGCTCCTCCTCGGGGCTCGGCGCTTGCTCGCTCGCTCGTTCACCGGGCGGGCGGGCGGCGCGATGTCCGGCGAGGACGGCCCGGGGGCGGGCCCGGGGGCGGCGGCGGCCGCGGCCCGCGAGCGGCGGCAGGAGCAGCTGCGGCAGTGGGGGGCGCGGGCGGGCGCCGAGCCGGGCCCCGGGGAGCGGCGTGCCCGCACCGTGCGTTTCGAGCGCGCCGCCGAGTTCCTGGCTGCCTGCGCGGGCGGCGACCTGGACGAGGCGCGCCTAATGCTGCGTGCGGCGGACCCCGGCCCCGGCGCCGAGCTCGACCCCGCCGCCCCGCCGCCCGCCCGCGCAGTGCTCGACTCCACCAACGCCGACGGCATCAGCGCCCTGCACCAGGTCAGCGCCCCGGGGCCGAGCCTCCTTGAGCGTCCTCCCAGCTTGAGTCACGGTTGCCAGCCCTGGTCTGCGCCCCCCTTTTCCCCTCCACCCACCTCGAGCTTGCCGCTTCTAGTCTCGAGCCTCTTCGGCCGGCCCTGGTCTTTGCCACCCTGCGCCGCCCACTCTCTGGACCCGAGCCACTGCTGACAGCCTCAGTCTGGTCCATGCCACCGGTCCTGGTCGTTGTCACTTCGCGCCGCCTTCTCCCGACCCCGAGCGCGCTTAACGAGTTTCGTCTACCCCCACTAGTCCCCTGTTTGCCTTTTTCAGGCAGGTACCACTCTCACGGAGCAGCATCGTCCTCTCTCTTTGGCGCCTCTGGGGCTTCCTTCTCTGGTCCCTGGTCTGGGCCGCCGCATTGGCTAGGCCCAGATCTTCCGTGCTGCTGCTTTCTGCTTCGTGCTCCTTCCCTATTCCTTCCCACCCTTGGGCAGTGTCCTCTGAGGCTGGGCGAGGATGCTCTTCCTTGAGCCACTTTCTTCTAGGCTTCGTTTCCTCGTCTGGGCCACCTCGTCCTATTTCCACCCCGATACCGTCTGCATTTTCTTTCCGGAGGCTGTGCCACCTCTTGTCTCCCACAGTAGGCCTGCTGTGGGGGTGTTTGTCTTTCTCGGGGCACCTCTTGGTCCTCACGCCCCTTCCCTTGGCTAGGCCTGTATCCTTGGCCTTTCTGGGGAACCTCAGAGCACCCACCTCTCTGTCCTCGCGGATGCCTTCTCCTGGGCATAGGGCAGCTTCTGTCCTACAGAATGTGGGATCTCCCTGGCTCTTGTCACGTCACCTCCACAAGGCTTCTAGAACCCTGCTGGTCCTTTCCTCCACAACCTGGACCCCGTGCCTTTCCAAGACTCGCTGATTGTTGCCTCCAGTATATCTGTGGCCCCGAACCAGGGCCGCCTTATGCCCCAGGACTCTCCCTGGTTGTGGATGCATTTATCTCTTCCCCCATGGTGGGACCACCAGGGACAGGACTGGCCACGGAAGAGCCTCTGCCCGCCGTCTGATCCCTGAGACCATCTCCTTCTGGCCCAGTCCTCAGCCCTCTCCTCCCTGCCGGAACCCACAGGGTTTGGTAGTTGAAGGAGCCAGAGAAGACCCTGGGAAGGAAAGGTTGGCGGGGGAGGCAGGGACGTTGGAAGAAGCCCACTTCTCAGGTCTCCACGGAGAGGAGAGGAGCAGTTGAGGAAGAACAGAAATGTTCTTCATTCTGCGGCCTTGAGTTACTGTCCGTTCTCTGCCTCAGTTTCCTCTTCCATGCAGGAGGGCTAGTGGGCGGTCCCTCCCTGGCTGGGTCCTGGAGAAGGGGGGGGCGGCTCGCATGTGTGGAAATCCCTTCAGGAAGCTGTGTAGGCATTCAGCTGGGGAGGTGCTGCCACCTGGTCTAAGTGCCAGCCCTCCCCCTTTGTCTCTTTCCCACCCCCCAGGCCTGTCCCCTACAGAGTCCCTCCTGCTATCTGGGAAATTTTCTTCCACCCAGAGGAGGGTTCTGCTTCCTTGAGACCTTGTAAGTTCTCAGGATACTTGGCAAGTCTAGGAGAGGGGCCTCAGGCTCCCGTGTCCCCCTTCCTCTGCCATCATCCACTCCTTGGCTCGCCTGGACTTTCCCTCAGGGGCTCTTGGCCTGCTTTTCGGGCTGAACCCCTTTCTCCGGCATCCCCCTGGGCCTGGACCCTTGCAAAAGGCCACTCTGAGCTTGCCTATCAGGCTGCCTTTTCGGGTGAAATCTTTCCCCCACTCCAGGCAAGCACTCGGTAAACCCACTCTGCAGGAGGCCTGAAGGGTTAGGGCTTTGGAGTTCAGAGAGGGGAAGTTCCCGCCTCAGGTCACGTGGCCAGCAAGCAGGCGAGCTGGGGTTGGGTCAGGCCTGGGGTGCGGTGACCAACTCATGGTGGTTTGCACGAGACTGGTCTGGTTTTAGCAGTGAAAGTCCCAGGTGTCAGGCCTCCCCCGTGCCAGGCTCCGGGCCTGTCTGCGCGAGTCCTGGGACTGTGGTTTCCTTTCTGAATCCTCCCTGGAGTGGGTCTCAGGCGTCAGCCCCCTGCCTTGGCTGGAGTTCCCAGAGCCCACTGCCTCCTTCAGGTGGGCTCGTTAACCACTCGATAAGGCTGCTGTACTCTTTCCTCTCCGCAAAATCGCCTTGTGGATCAGTGGCTAGGTGTGGGGTTTGGAGTAGAAGGCAGTGGGAGCCTCAGTTCTTAGGTCTGAGTAGGGAGGGTGGCAGCTGGGTCTGGGTGGGGGGAGGGGCTATCATCTGGGTTCTTGAATCCCTGGTGCCCGGGCCTCGGGCATCTTTCACATGGATTCCTGTGCCTGGCCAGGTCCTTGAAAGGGAAAGGCCCGTCTCCCTCCTCGACACCCCCCCATCACCATGACAACCGGGTGGAAATAAACGGAGCCGAGTTCATCCCGTTCCCAGGGCACGTGTGGCCCCCCTTTCACAGCCTGAGTTTCCATGACTTCATGCTCTTGGCCCTCGTGGCCTGCTCTCCCTTCTCCAGCTGGGCGGGTTTGGGGAGGTGAGGGAGTTGGGGGGTTAATTTACCCTGAGAACCCAGGAATCCAGGCCCACCCCTTCCCTTGACCCAGCGCAGGTCCCAGCTCCCATCCCGGGTTTGCATGTGCCCTGGGCTGTAAATCCCTTCTCTGTCCCCACTTGCTGTGCCTACGTGGGCCAGGCCTCTTGTCTCCCTGAGACTGATATCTTCCTCCACCGTATGGAGTCCTGACAGCAGGAAGATCAGGGAGGATCTTCCCAAGTGTGGACCCCTGGGAACAGTACTCCGTGCATAGTAGGTCCTCAGCACGTGGGAGCTACGTCTGGGCTGCAGGCTCGGGGCACGTGCTAACGCACCAGGGATTCAAGACCCCTTGAGTCTTGTCCAGGATCCTACCCTCATTCTGCCCCATGTTCCCGGGGATTTGGTGATTTTACCAGCCCTGCACAGCCTTGGGCCCCAGGGGCCTGCCCTCTCTCCTCAGGGTACAAGTCATGGCCATGGTCAGTTCCTAGAGTGTATCTCCCGGGTCTGAGGGAGGAGGGATTGGGGACCTGGACTCCCAGGTCTAAGGGAGGGAGGAGCTGGGGTCTGGACTCCTGGGTCTGAGGGAGGACGGGTCTGTTACTGGAAACCCTGTGTTGTTGGTGACTGGGGTAGGTCATATCTAGCAAAGCATCTTTCAGGATTTCTGCAGCTGGAGCAAAGCCCCCTCTCTCTCCAGTCTCTCTGGAGAGAGTCTCTCCAGGGACTTGGGTGTCGTGTTGTCACGGGCCCCTCTGAGCTCCAGATGCCCCGCTGCCCTGCCCATGAGGCCGGGGGTGTCATGAAGAGCTGGTCACTCCAGGGGTGGGGCTGGTGCCTTCCAGGCTCTGTCCCAGGGACCCCGGGGACTTTCCTTTGAGGGTCGCCACTGCTTGTCCCCTGGCTCTGTCCCACAGCCCCCCGGGCGTCCTGCCTTGCTGGGCACGCGGTGCGTGGGGCGGGCAGGGCTGACAGCTGTGTCCTCCGTGCCCCAGGCCTGCATCGACGAGAACCTGGAGGTGGTGCGCTTCCTGGTGGAGCAGGGAGCCACGGTGAACCAGGCGGACAACGAGGGCTGGACGCCCCTGCACGTGGCTGCCTCCTGTGGCTATCTGGACATCGCCAGGTGAGGCGGGAGGGCCCGTGGGATCCCCTGGGGGCCGGAGCTCAGTCCGCTCAGGCCTGACCGTCCCTCCCCGCCCCTAGGTACCTCCTGAGCCACGGGGCCAACATTGCCGCCGTCAACAGCGATGGGGACCTGCCCTTGGACTTGGCCGAGTCAGATGCCATGGAGGGGCTGCTGAAGGCAGAAATCGCCTACCGAGGTGGGCCCCCGGGAGACGACCGCGGGCGTGGGGAGCACACTGCCGGGGCTCCGCGGCTGGGATTTTCCCGGACTTGCTGCTTCCCTTCCCTTTCCTGTGCCGTGGGAGTGGGAGTGCACCCCAGGCTTGCTGGGACGTGGAGTGACCGATTATATGCGGCGCTTGTACGGCTGCTGGGCTGAGAATGAGAGCCCAGCCCGCTAGTGGCCCCAGTGGTCACCTTACGGCTTGAGTAGGTGAGGAAGTGAGGGGAGAGGCTTGTCCAGGGGTCTCAGGTGAGACTGTCTTCTCGGGGGGTTCGCTGAGGGGGAGGCGAGGCGTGCGGGGGTCTGGGGGATGCGTTTTCCCGTGCACAGGGTCAATGCACCCCGGGGGTCTTTAATGTGGGGCCCAGGACACCCAAAACTGTGCATATGGCCTCGTTCATATTTCCAGAGAGCGTGCGTTGTTTCTGGCGAGTTCTCAGAGGGTCTTATGACTGAACGTGCTCGCCCGGAATAGACGTCTGGGACCAGCCGATGCGTGGGGCGTGTGGGGAAGGCGGTGGCCTGAGGGGTCTGGAAGGAGCGGACGGGTGGGAGGCGCTGGCCCCGGTCCGGCGAGGCAGCCGTGGAAGGGTGAGCGCAGGGCCTGGGGGCTGGAGGGCCACGGGGCAGGTGCAGGGAGGCTGCTGCGGGCACCGGGCCGTTAAAGGGGGCGCCCGGGTCCCCGGCTGGGCTGGGGCGGGTTGACCGCTGGGGTCCCTGGAGAGCCCGTCGAGGGGGGCGTCTGGGCGCCCTGCTGTGCTTGGTGGCAGGGGTGGGGGGTGCGGCGCGGGCGGAGCTGAGGCAGCGCTGAGCTTCCCGCCGCTCCTTGGCGTCTTGCTCTGAGAAGCTTCAAGCTCGGAGAAAGGCTGGGGCAGCCTCGGGCAGCACGCACGTGACCCTGACCGAGCTTCGCCGGGGTCTCAGCCGCTCGGTGGAGCTGAGGTGCGAGGCCCGTGCGGTTCTGGGTGAAGGTGCGCGGGCCGCAGGTCCTTGGGCGTGTGGAGGTGCTGCGCCCTGCTTTTGAGGGCTTCAGTCACCCCAGAAACCCTTGGCCCACAGTCCCCCGGCCCTCGAGACCACTCAGCTCTCTGTCCCCAGGCGCGAGCCGGTCGTGGGCGTTCCGTACAGATGGAATCGCGCTGGAGAGCGGCTGGCCTGTCCCTCTTCGGCCCATCTGCAGTCGCCCTGCCTCTCCCCCTCCCCCCATGCTACATAAATAGCTCCCTCCTCTTCCTGGCTGCCCCCCCTCTGCTCCCAGCCATCTCGAGAACGCGTTGCAGAAGCCGTAACCCCCATCCTGCCGCGGGAGCCCCGTCCCCTCCAACAAGGACACGGGATGTCACATTGTTACCCTTCCGTGGGCCGTGGGACCTGGAGGCTGTTTTTTGGGGCCTCCGCGCGTGCTCAGGAGCCTCACGGGGCCCTGCCTGCTCCCCCCGCCACCTTCCTCGCCCGGCCGTTGACGCAGCGTGTGCCTCGGCCTGCAGCGGCTGCTGCTGCTCTGGGAGCCTCAGGTCTGCATTTGGGGCAGGACCTTCCTCACGGCGTCAGTCCAGGAGACCAGTGCTGTGTGTTTGCCCCGCCGTTGTTGCCCTTGGCCCGGCAGCCCGTCCGTGGAGGCAAGAAGTAGTGCGCAGAGGGGTGCTCGGCGGCGGCAGCCTGGCTCGGGCCCCCGGGGCGTGCGTACGGCCGCGGGCACGGCGGCGTTGTCCACAGACGCAGCCCGAGTGCCCATCGGCGGACAGACGGGTAAACCATACGTGGTGTGTGCGTGTGACAGAATAGTATTCAGCCCAGGAAAGGTAAGAGATTCTGACACACGCTATAGTGTGAACGAGCCTCGAGGACACTCTGCTCGGTGAGATGAGTCAGGCACAAAACGTACAAAGACCGAGTGATTCCACTTAGGTGAGGAACGTGACTAAAGCGGACACGTCTGTGGAGACACAGTGGAACAGCGGGCGTCAGGGGCTGGCGGAGGGGCAAGTGGGGAGTTGCTGTTTAATGGGGACTGGGTTTCAGTTTCGCTGGATAAGGGTGTTCTGGAAAAGGACAGCGTTGATGGCAGCACAGCAGGGTGAACGTGCTGAACGCCACTGAACTGCACGTTTGAAAAGGGGTGAAGATGGTAGCTTTAATGTGTGTTTTTACCATGGTTAAAAAAAAAAAAGGTAACTTATGGTCTATGTAACTGAAGTACAGCAATTATTCAGGCTTCAGGCATGGTTTGATCCAGGGGCACAACGTCAAAACTGTCACTGTACTGAACTCATTCTTAGCTCGAGTCTCTCTGCAGGGTACACAGCTCGACTTCTCACAGCTCAGCCTGATAGTCCAGCTGAACCAGAACTAGCGTCCTCAGTTGTCTGAACCAGCCCGAGCCAGTTGCCGGGGCGGGAGGGCTGGGTGGTTAGTGGAGCCCCGCCGGGGGTGCAGTCCACCTGTGACTGCACGCAGGGTGAGGATAGCGGAGACGTCACAAAGGAGGGAGAGTAGATGCCTGCCAGGCCAGTAGCGGCCCCGCCGAGCCGCAGGTGCTGCCCCCGGCCCGGGATAGGCTCAGGGACCCGTGTACACAGCACTCTCCGGCCACTTTGCCTACAGGGACTGGGCAGGAGGGGAGCGTCTGGTAGGTCTGCTCCCAAGCCACCTGACAGGCCCTCCCACCCTGGGACGAGAACCTTCGCCTGGGTGTCGTTAGCAGGCGTGAGAGGCGGGGGCCTGCACCATCGGAGGAATGGATAAGTCCCTAACCTGTAAATGCGGGATCTGAGGAGGGCTGACAAGCTTTCTCTGTGAAGGACCACACAGGACATATTTGAGTCTCTGTGGGAGGTCCCGTCATGTTGCCGCTGTCCCTTGTGACTGCTTCCCCCGTCGCAGCCAGGGCACATGTGAGTGGTGGGCATGGCCGTGCCCCAGGAAGACTTAATTTGTGAACACAGATGACTTCTTAGTGACAGGGAGTGGATCTGTGGGCCGCGGGGAGGGAGGCGCAGGGAATGACTGCTTCACGGGTAGGAGGTTCCCTTTTGGGGTGATGGGAAAGTTCTGGAAAAGGATGGGGGTCGATAGCTGCATACTGTGAATCTCCTAAATGGCCCTGAATTGCACAGTTTAAAAATCAGCCTGTTTTATGTTACCTTTATCTTACCATCGCCACAACAAAAACGGTAAAAAACCAAACGGGTTTGCCAACCCCGATCAAAAGCTCCATCAATAAACACAGGCAGATTTCAGCAAAAAGCAAATTGCAGAAGGATGTGTATGAACTTGCCGAACGATACCTTCGGTTGAAGAGAAGTTCAGCAAAGCCGGCCCTTCCCTGCCCAAGCGAGGCCCGTGTCTCTGTAACAGGACTGAAGGGGATTCCCTGGAAGAAAGTTGGGGACGAAGAGTGTCCCAGAGGGCCCAGCACTCCCGTGGTGTCCGGGGCCCCCAGGTGGGCCCTCACCAGACCACGCCCCCGAGGCGCTGGCACGGGCTGTTAGACCCGGGTGCCCAGGGGCCAGCAGGTGGCGCACACGGGCCGCGGGAGCGGGAGCGGGTGAGGGGGGGGGGTTGCACTCTGGGATCCCGCGAGGACACTTAGGGTTAGGAGGTTACAGGACGAGGATAAAGCGGAAATGCATGTGCGCGAGAGCACGTCTGTGCCGGTGGTCACCTTGGGGGCCGCCGGGAGCGCACGCGAGGGCGCAGGGCCAGGTGTCGTCAGTGTCATATTTCAATGCTTCAGACAAGTGGTGGTGCCACGGTGGCTCTCTGCCTGCGCTGTCCAGCGGAAAGCCAGCATTGAGCCCCATGCGAAAATTTTCAGGTGCAGTTAAAAAGGTAAAAACAAGCAGGTAAAATTAATTTTAATAATACATTTTTTAAGCTCGTGTCTAAGACGTGATCGTGTTGGCGTTCATCAGTAAAAAGAAAACTACGCAGGGGCGCCTGGGTGGCTCAGTCGGTTAAGCGTCCTACTCTGGTGTCGGCTCAGGTCTTGATCTTGGGGTCGTGAGCGCGAGCCCCGTCGTGGGCTCCGTGCCGGCGAGGAGCTGCCTTGAGATTTTTCCTCTCCCTCTGCCCCTCTCCCTGGCTCGCGCGCTCCTCACTCTCTCCAAAAAAAAGAAAAAAAAATCTATTCGCGGTTTGTTGCACGCTCCCCCCGCCCCCCATCAAAATCCAGCGCGCCCTTGACATTCATAACCCCTGTGAGCTGGGACCAGTGCCCTCCCAGGGCTCCGTAGCTTCGCGCGGCTGAGCGCGGTGGGGGACGCTGAGCTCCATGCAGCGCTGCGGCGAGAGATGCCAGCTGCAGGAGCAGCAGACACAGGCCTGCAGGGGGAGCTGGAACGTTCCCTGGGAAAGACCGCATTTGAGTTTTCCCGCTCCATGGTTTTCCCGTGCAACCACGGGAAAGGGCGAAACCGAGTGACGAGGAAGCCCGTTGGCCTCCCCAGCTTGTCCCAGGCGACGGCAGGAGTCGGCTCCTGGGGAGGAAGGGAGGAAGGCGGCTGTGGCCTCGAGACCCCGGTGGGGAAGTCCAGCTCCTTCGCGCCCCAGGGGCCCAGGCAGACGGAGAGGGAGCGGGCAGGGCCGCGGCCCTGTGCCTCCTGGAGCCCGGGTGTGAGTCCCACCCGCTGCCCCTTCTCGTCCTCCCAGGCGTGGATGTGGAGGCGGCCAAACGGGCGGAGGAGGAGTTGCTGCTTCACGACACCCGGTGCTGGCTGAACGGGGGCGCCATGCCCGAGGCCCGGCACCCGCGGACGGGGGCCTCCGCCCTGCACGTGGCGGCCGCCAAGGGCTACATCGAGGTGATGAGGTGAGCTGGGCTGGCGTAGCGCTCCCTTTTCCCTGCTCCTTGCCTTGGGCCCGTCTGTTCCTTCTCGCAGCCTCGCTCCTTCCCGTGAACTCCCGAAGCTACGTGTGTGGGCTGAGTGTCTCCCTCAGACGCGGGCTTCGCTGTGCCCGCGCGTCCTCACCTGTAGGCGCTCTGTCGTCATTCGGTCGGAAACGTTTTCCAGCTGGTAGTCTTTCTCCCGAGTCCCGTGGGTTATCCAGAAGCATGTCGTGGATGTCATACGGATGCATGGGGTTTTCCAGTCCTTGTCTCATTGCTTGTTTCCTGGCTCGATCGCACTGTGGTCGGACGGCGGGTTCTGTGCGATCCTGAAATCCTCTGAGGTTTGCTTTGTACCCCAGGACGCGCGAGGTGGGAAAGGGCCGCGCTGTCAGGTGCGGCATCCCATATAGGTCATTAGGCCAGCTTTGTAGTCGTGCTATTTAAATCCTTTATATTCTTAGTGCTTTTTTTCCCCTATTTGCTTATTCCGTCAGTTACTATGAGAGGTGTAAAAAACATTGTTTTTTAGATTTTTTTTAAAGATTTTCAGTAATCTCCACATCCAGCACGCAGCTCCAACTACGACCCTGAGACGAAGGGTCACCTGCTCTACAATTGAGCCGGCCATGCGTCCCCTAAACTTTCCTCTTGTGGTTGTGGATTTTGCTTGTTCGTTCTGCGGTCTTTATTTCTGTATTTCAAAGCCAGGTTATCCGGCGCGTATGTATTTTTTATTGCGCGTGGTCCAACAGCGCAGGTTCCCTTGCTGCCGTCCTCGGCTGGCCCCCGTCTGTGCTTGGCTGCCTCACCCCTTTCTGTTGGGGTGGTTGGTTCTACTTCTTATCCTCAAACTTCCTCTTCTTTCTTTGTGATTTATACTTATTTTTAGTCTGAGAGTGGATCAGAGATGAATCCCTCATCGCTGGTCGCCTCTGGGTTGGACTTTCGGGCAGGTCTCCCAGGAGGTACTTAAGATGACTCCTAGTAGGTCCAGGTTCAGGTCCTAGTTGCCCACCTGCTCTGAAAGTAGGATGCTTTGTCCTCCATACTTGCAGCAAAAGATCGGGTCTGATGCTCGTGGGCCGCCTTGGGCACCTGCCCGTCTCAGCTAGTCCCTGTGGCGAGGGGATGGGATACTGTACGTGGTCGCGCCCAGTCATGCGCTCAGCCCTTCCCTCTTCTGCTCGTGGCTTCGACCGCTGAGTTTCAGGTGGCTGCTTCGCCTCCTGCCATCGCGTCTGCATCCCAGACAGCAGGAAGGAGGAGAGGGCAAAAGGAGCTCTTAGAAGAACAATCCGTAAGGGACATGCACACTTAACGCTGACACCCCATTTGCCAGGCCCCCTGGCGTCTGCCTGACTTTACCCCACCCCCAGTTACTCAGCTGGCCACTCATGGCTGCCGGGGAGACCGGGGCTCTCCTGTGCAGCTGGGCGACAGTGTGTTCGGCCGAGAGTCGGCCCTGTCCCGAGCGCGAGGAGAGTCCGTGTTCAGGGCAGCCTCACTCCGAAATGCTCCGGATGCAGCCCTGGAAATGAGCTCCGAGTCTCATTTTGTTACCTCTCCCCCAAGGGCCCACCGGCGGCTCGTGGAGGACGATGTGGCGGCCAGTCTCCTCCTTGGAGACGAATGGTGGCATGCGGCTAGGTGGTGACTCACGGAGCACCTGCTGTGTGCCAGGCCGTCGTGTAGGGCTGGGGACCCAGCGGCCCCCGTGCAGCCCGCAGAAAGGTGACTGAGGAGGCAGGCCACGTCAGAGGGCGCAGCCGCTGCGCTGGGGACCCGGGGCTGCGTGACTCCGGGTTCCTCGTGCGGCGTTGGACGGCATCCCCAGGCTCTGCGCCGGGTGCCAGGAACACCCTCACCACGGTGACGACTGCCAGCCCAGTTGGCCATCGCCTGGTGCCCCCGGGGGCCCGTGCCACCCCTGCTCGACCGCCTCGGGCCTGGAAGGGTGGAAACAGGGCGGTGGGGGAGCGGGTGCGTGTGGCCTGGGGACAGCTGGTGACTGACCACGTGAGGACCCCCCGGCAGACAGACAGACAGAGGGCTGGAGGGGCGTCCTCGGGGAGGTCGTGGGCGCCCAGTGCGGGTGGCGAGTGGCCAGGTCAGTAGGGCACGCGGGCACTTTTGTGCGGAAAGCCTCATTAGGAGATAGCCCCGCTCCGCATGGTCCCCCCGTGCGCTGGCTCTTTCCCATGGAGCCTGGAGCCAGCCGTGTGCCCGGCGGCCCCGGGCCTGTCACCCTGCCTTCCCCCGTGTCATGTGCTCCTTGATGCTGACGACCACTGACCCACGGAAGCCAGGCTTCCTCAGCCTCCCCGCTCGCGGCAGCCTCCCCGTTCGGACCCCACGCGGCAGGGTGTGGGTAGCGCCCGGCACGCACCCGCGCTCGGGACGGCCGGCAGCGTCCTGCCGTCCAGGCGGGCAGCATGGCCGGCCCGAGAGCCGCCGCCCCCCGCAGGCCGCTTCCTAGAGCGGGACTGCCCGGGGCTGCTCCTTCTGGGGCCTCAGCCCTCTCAGCGGCCCTGGGGCTGTGTGTCCCACAGGCAGGGGTGACGGTGGATGGAGCGGGGTTCCGGAGGCCGCCTGCCGGCGGGCCGAGGGGCCCCACCACGGGCTCTCTGCCACCTGCCTGGGACCGGGTCAGCGCCGTCGTAGGTCTCGGCGTCACCAGCCCCGGGTCAGCCCTCGGTGCGGAAGCCCCGTCCTGGCCCCTGACTCGCCGCCGTCCTGGCCCCCAGGCTGCTCCTTCAGGCCGGCTACGACCCCGAGCTCCGGGATGGGGACGGCTGGACCCCCCTGCACGCGGCGGCTCACTGGGGTGTGGAGGATGCCTGCCGCCTGCTGGCCGAGCACGGTGGGGGCATGGACTCGCTGACCCACGCGGTGAGGGCCCGCGGCTTCGGGAGGGGGGCGGGGAAGGGAGGGGGCGTGGGGGGCTGACCTCCACCCCTTTGCCCTCCCCAGGGGCAGCGTCCCTGCGACTTGGCTGATGAAGAGGTGCTGAGTCTGTTGGAGGAGCTGGCCCGGAAGCAGGAGGACGTGAGTCTCGGGGGCGCAGCAGGCCGAGCCCCAGCCGGGGGCCGCTGGGGACGGGATGGGGTCTGGGCAGGCAGCAGGGCCCGGGGCCCAGACGGGTGGGGATTATCTGCCCCAGGCTCGGGCGCCGGGCCTTGTTGCGGGAAGAGTGGGGAGGGAGGGGGTGAACGGCCCGGCCTCTGGGCTCGGAAGCCCGGCTCTGCCGTGGAGTTGCAGTGTGAGCTCGGGCTGCTCACTGAACCCCTCTGGGCCCCCGTTTCCTCCCCTGTGGAGTCGGATAGCGGTGTGTGCAGCTTTCCGAGGAGTCGTGTGGCGTGTACGCTACCCCGCGAGGGGTGTGTACGTTACTGCGCAAGAACGTGCAGGACGCCGCGGGGCGCGTGGCCCACCGTGCGGCGGCCAGCAGCCTCTCCCGGGGCCCCGGCCCGAGGCCGGAGCTTCCCGTGGGCCGCGGGTGGAGGGACACACCTCCGTCTGCTTGCCGTCCGGCTGCGCCTCTGGCCCCGTGGGCGTGCACGTTGGTGGGGGGAGCGTGAGGCCGGGGGCCCTGGGACGGCGGCCCGCCCGAAGGACCTTGATGGCGGGGCTTAGGGTGAAGAAGAAGGGGCCCCGGGGGCTTTGTCGATGAGGCAGGCTCTGCCCTTGGCCAGGGGAGCGCCTCCAGCCTGGAGCGGGTCTCCCCGCACGCGGGGCCCGCGGGCCGGGCCGGGTCCAGGGGCGCAGGGACTGGCCGTCGTAGGGGAGGAGCCGCTGTGCAGAGGCCGGGCCGGTGCCCGGGGGGAGCAGGCGGGGGCTCCTGGGTCTGAGGACCAGGCCAGCGTCCCGGGTGAGCCGGGCTCCCGGGGAGCTAAGAGACCCTTCTGGGGATGAGACCAGAGGTGGCCGTGAGAATTTAAAGGACCCAGGTGCCACACAGCCATCTGCAAGACGCCCCGACGGGCCACAGACCCTCCACATGCACCCCTGCAGTGGAACGCACCGTGGCTGGAGCGTCTCGGGCCCAGACGGCGGAGCGCTGCGTGCCGGCTGTGGATGCGGGGCCGCGGACGCGGGGCCGTGGATGCAGGGCCGCGGGGCCCTCCCAGCAGCCTGCTCTCTGCCCTTGCAGCTGCGGAACCAGAAGGAGGCCTCCCAGAGCAGGAGCCAGGAGCCCCAGGTGTCTTCCAGCAGCAAACACCGAAGGTAGTAGGCAGGCTCCTGGGTGGGTGCGCTGGGGTCTCCTGGGGCTTGGACCCCAACACCCTCCGCTTCCCACCAGGAGCTCTGTGTGTCGTCTGAGCAGCCGGGAGAAGATCTCTCTCCAGGAC
>CM052803.1:2039966-2077547 GCA_028533885.1 Nasua narica
CTGGGGGCCTGGACTCCTGGGTCTGAGGGAGGAGGGGCTGGGGGCTGCACTCCTGGGTCTGAGGGAGGAGGAGGGTGGGGTCTGGACTCCTGGGTCTGAGGGAGGAGGGAGCTCAGGGCTTGGGTCTGAGGGAGGAGGGGCTGGGGGTCTGGACTCCTGGGCCTAAGGGAGGAGGGGCTGGGGTCTGGACCCTTGGCTCCCCAGGGATGGTAGGGGGGGGCAGTGAGCGGGACAGCCAGTTCTGAGGGAGTGTGGAGCAGTTTCTGGGCTCAGCCCCTCTTCCTAATGCCTCTCTCTCTCAGGGCCTCAGTGACTTCTGCTCCAGTCCTGACACCTACATCCTGAACCTGACCCAGGAGGAGACTGGGCTCAGCTCAGGTGACCCACCAACCCCGTGCAGACCGTGCCTCCTCACGCCGCTCTGCCCACTCCTGCCTGGGGTCGGGCGGGGTGGGTGCCCAGTCTCGGAAGCTCTCGGCACCTCTCCTGCCGGCCTGGGAAAGAGACGGGGCTACAGACGCCGGGCTCTGGGGAGAGCGGTCAGGAGACAGGGTTGGGCCTTCCTCCCCAGGACCCGGAGGATTTGGCCAGAAACGCTGCACCATTTAGTCAAGGGCCGAACTGCAGAAGCAGGGGTTCGCAGGGAGTGTGGGGCCCCTGGAGTGGAAGGGATGGGGAGGGTGTAGGTAGCCTGTCCCTGAAGGCCAGGCGGAGGGGACCACAGGAGGCCCCCGGGCTGGGGGAAGGCCCTGGTGCTGATCGTGGGAAGGCAGGGCCCTGCCCCTTCCCACCTTCCCTTCCCGCGGCACGGCTGCGGGGCCCAGGCTCATGGGCTCCCCCTCTTTCCCTCCCCCTTCAGACATCCTGAACTATTACTTCCTTTGCAACCAGGCGGTCTCCAACCCCTTCCAACAGGTTAGGGGTGCGGGCAAGGGAGCAGGGTGAAGGCGGGCGGGCTGGGGTCGGGACTGCAGGTCGCGGGGGAGGAGAGGGGGCTGGGGGCGGCCACTCTCCGGCCCTCCCTCTGTCTTCCCGCAGAGGCTGACTCTGTCGCAGCGAGCTCTGGCCAACATCCACTCCCAGCTGCAGGGTCTCGAGCGAGAAGCTGTCCCCCAGTTCCCTTCTGCGCAGGTCGGCAGCCAGGCGCTCTCCCGACACCCCGACTCCGAGGGGAAGGGGGGGCTGCGGGCGGGGCCCGCGGCCTGTGGGCGGGGCCTGCCGAGATGGGCGGAGCCCGGGCCATCCCGGCCCCGAGGAGCTGGTGGGGTGACCCTCCCGTCCCGCGCAGAAGCCTCTGCTGTCCTTGGAGGAGACGCTGAATGTGACAGAAGGAAACTTCCACCAGTTGGTGGCGCTGCTGCATTGTCGCGTCCTGCACAAGGTGCGCCCTGTCTCCCTCTAAATTTTTCCAGGGAGCCTGAGAAATCCCTACTTTTCTCTCCTACCTGTCGTCCAGCTGTTCTCTACCCCCCCACCCAACCCCATCTGTCCATCTGTCGTCACCTTCCGCTCGCTCCACCGCCAGCCTCCCTCCCCGGCCTCCTCCCCTCCTTTCCCCACCACTCCACCCTCCCACCCTCTCTCCTGGAGCCCCAGCCTAGCTTCCTGAATTCTGGGGCCAAACCACAGACTGTCAGGGGCACTCACCTGCGCCTCGCTTTACTAAGTGGGCACAGGTAGGATGCACCTGAGCCCCCGGGAGTCCTGCTGTCCTAAGGAAATGCCATGGAAGAACACATGCCTCCCCAGTCTGGTGTATCCTGGGTTCTCCAACAGGGCTGCCAGATTTAGCAAACACACACCTCTTTGCTGTAGGAAGGTCCCACGCCATAGTGGGGACGTTGGTAGTAAATATGTTTTGTGGTTGGACATCTGAAATTCACATCTAAGTGGGCATCCTGCCTGTGATCTGGCGACCGCATCAGAGGGACCCATCTGTCCCACAGCAGGGACCTGACCTGGCCCCCGCTGTGATCGCATCCCTTCCAGGGCTCCCACTGTCCCCAGAGCTTCTTAGATTGGCACTCCAGCGAGGGGGCAGTGGTGGGGAGGGAGGGGCAAGGAACCAATACTCAGAATTGCTGAGTGCCTGAGCTGCAGGACCCTAGAAGGCTACCCTGCTCTTTTGTTCAAGGGTAAACTGAGGCCCACAAGTTTCTCTATGGTCTGGGCTGACACTGATGTGGATAACACTTCCCAAGGTTCGCTGTGGACAGAGGGAAGTGAGGGAGGGAGGAGGGAGGGAGGAGGGTGGGAGGAGTGTCTCCCTCTACTCCCCCCCCCCACCCCAGGCGGTTGTTTCTCCTCTCTGGGCTTTAGAGGCCCCACATTCTACATTCAGGATGTGTCGGGGTCCAGTCCCAGCTCTGCCCCTTCCAGGCTGGGTGACTCTAGGCAAGTGGCTTGCCCTCTCTAGGTTTCGGCTTTCTGCCCTGCATAAGGCAGCAGTGTGAGGGGGCCCAGATCTCTGCCTTGCAGGGCCAGGAGGAGCATGAAAGGACACGGTCTAGGTGCCTGATACGGCAACAAGAGAACATTGCTCTGACGGGCCCCTGGCTTAGCACCAGATGCCGCTGCAACCCCCCCCCACCTCCTCCCCCCTGCCCTGGGGGCGCAAGCTGGAAACCTAGGATCATCCCTTTTGGCGTCTGTCTGTACCTCCCACAACCACCCCCCAGGCGAGCTCTGCCGCCTGAAGCCCATCTGGATCCCCCCCCCACTGCTGCTACCCTGGTCACCCTCACCTCCCGCCCAGGGGCCACAGAGCATTTTCCTTGTCCCCCTGCTTGCCCCCCACCCCCATCTGCCCTCCCCAACAGCCAGCAGCTGGGCGATCCTCTCTCCCACAATCCGATCAAGTTCTTTCTCCACTAAAACCCTCCATTGACTCCCTTGCTCTCGGATTAAGGTCCGGCTCCTGGCGTCCCCTCCCTGCACGGGCCACAGCGGCCCTCAGACCGCTCCAGGGCCTGCAGCCCGCAGTTCCTTCCTCTCGGGCTGTCTCTGCTGTCGCGGCCCAGTCCTGCCTTCTGGTCCCCCGTCAGCTTACGGTCATCTGAAATGACCTTCTGGAGCCTGGCTCCTCTGTGGGGTGAACGATGGCTGGGCATTCCGTAAGCGGCTCAGCTCGTCCAGGGGTGATGGGAGGGGCAGCCAGCGTTTACCAAGAGGGCGTTGCGCACAAGGTGCAATTCCAAGTTGGGGGTTTTTCCAAGCCTTGTTCTAAGTGTTGCTCTAAGCCGGAGATGTCGCCCCTGGGGGGCAGGCCTGCTGACACCCCCCCCACCCCAGGATTACGGCGCTGCCCTGCGGGGCCTGTGTGAGGACGCCCTGGAAGGCCTGCTCTTCCTGCTGCTGTTCTCCCTCCTGTCTGCGGGGGCCCTGGCCACCGCCCTCTGCAGCCTGCCCCGCGCCTGGGCCCTCTTCCCGCCCAGGTCAGGAGGGGAGGGAGGGCGTGCTCCTGGGGGAGGCGGTGCGGGGTGGACTCCTGGGCCCCTGCTGGGGGGGGGCAGCCTCCTGATGGGTCCCCCATCCTGCTTCTCTGCCACTCCCCTCGCCCCCCAGTGACGACTATGATGACACAGATGATGACGACCCTTTCAACCCTCAGGTACTGGACTCGCCGGTCTGAGGGCGGAGGCTGGCGGGGGGGGGGGGGCTGTGCTACGAAGCCAGGTCCCCTCCATGATCCCTCCCCTGTCTCCCCACAGGAATCCAAGCGCTTCGTGCAGTGGCAGTCATCTATCTGAGCCCCTCCTCCGTGCCAGACTGGAGCCTGGGCCCCCACCCCGGTGAGCTCTCAGAGCGGCACCCCAGCTCCCGCCCCCTGCAGCCGGCCCCTGCTCGCCTCTCCCTCCCTCTGGGCAGGGGGGTGGCCCTGCCTGCCCGCATCTGGCACCAAGTCGGCCTCTCTCTGCAGTTCCTTCCCCGGCTGCCGGAGGAGACCCCGCTAACCCAGCCTGACTGGGCTCTCACCTATAACCGCACCTCTGGCCACGGACAGCCACGTGGGACCTACCCCCTCTCCCACCCGCCCTTGCCCCTGCGAGTCACTGAGGGGGTGGGCCGGGCCCTGAGTCCGGCAGGGAGGGGGGAGCAGCCAGCCAGCCCCGCACCCCTCACCCCTGGCCACTAGGCCCATCCTTGAAGGGACGCGAGCGCCCCCGCCACGCCCCAGGGGTCTTAGGGCCATCATCCCAACTTGTGGCACTAACTTGGGAATGGGTTGATTTGAAATAAAAGGGAAAACTTTATTTTACAAGCAGTTGGGTCCTTATTTGTCTCCTCCCTGCTCCGGCCTTCTGGTTGGGGCCGGCGAGAGCCCTGCAACCCCACCCCCCCAAAACCACCAGGCATCTCCAGACACTGGGATTTTGTTAGTTCTGTTGTTAAAATAACAGTAACCTTTTTGCCCTATTCTAAAAGCAGGACATGTGTCCTGACTCAGGAAGAGCTCTCAGCGCGCGCGCGCGTGTATGTCTGACAGAAGACAGATGTCAAATCAGAGTGAGAGGCTGTGTGGTTTCAGAGTGCTGCGGACACAGCTGGTCTCTGCCTAGAAGAAAATCTTCTACACACACGACAAGTGACAATCCAGGCATAGACGAGGGAAGGGGCGGACGCATCGCCAGGAGTAAGAAGGAGACTCTTCGTATCTGCTGTGCCTTGGCTGGAAAGGGGGCATCTCCAGCAAGATACCCCAAAGCTGGCAAGGAGAAGGTAATTCGTTTGACACGTTGTGGAACTAAAAAGCCAGGAGGCAAGTTGGTAGTCTTGGGAAAAACTGTTTTCACACATATGGCAAGAGGACCGTGTTTTTATTACTACATAAACATAATCTACAAAGCTTCCGCAAACGAAGAAAAGGACAATTGAACTTGAAAATAAGCAATTGTGACGCACGTTCGAGGACGTCAAGCCCCAAGAGCAGGTGTTCAAACCTGACCATGAGGAAGCGCACCGTGAACCGAGGAGGAACGCTTCTCTCCCGCTGCTGCCGACGCAGCAAGAACAGCGCTGGAACTGGCGTGGGCCAGGCCCAGCTGTGGCTCTGGACGCCGGGACGATGGTCTACTCACGTGTCACCCCCTGGCCAGGCTGTTCTACTCTGGGGGTTCATTTCGCAGAAATGGAGCAGAGGCACCGGAATCTCAGGACGTGTCTCAAGGGCAGTGGATTCGGAGCTGAAGGCTCCGGAGAGAGGCCGAGTCTCCTGAATCACTGTGCGGCAGGGCTCTCGGGTTCCGGATTTTCAGGGACAGCCTAGGAAAGGAGAGGTGAGCTGGGTGGTGACAGACAGTGGGAACACAGTGGACAAAGGCAGGGGAGGCGACCGCTACGGGCTCTGGTTGCCTCTCACCACCAGATGGCTGTGGGCAGTCATGTGACCTGTGGGAACTCAGCGGCCTCACCCACGGGGGGCGGGGACACAAGACCACTCCCCAGCTCCGCCCCCCCCAGACCACAATTCTCCCTGAACTCCCCGGGCAGCAGCGGAAACAGACTACTTCCCCCCCCCACCCATGTGAATGCTCAGGATCCCCCCGCTCCAGAAACACCGATGGGGTCACTTCCAAGTGCCGTCACGGTAGCATGCTGTGTGGGCCATAAACCATGCTGCCTCCCAAAACGGAAGCATCCTGAAGCTCAAACCCGGACACCAGGGTCTCAGGTCCAGGGTTGGTGGCCCAGAGTGACAGACGTCAGGCCCTCAGGGGCACCTGCCACTGGGGAGCTGGTCTTGTTCTCCCTAATTGGCTCCATCTTGGCACCGCAAGGAGCGTTCAAGGAAGCTTTCCGTGTGGGTGGCCTCAAGGTGGGAGGGTGAAATGGGCCGCAGTGGCCGGTGAGGGGCTCTGGGCGGCCGTGTGCTGACTCAGTTTCTCCTTTGGACTGCTGCCGGCTGAGCTGCCAGACCCTGGGCCGGCCCACAGCTATTCTGGCCGCTCTGATCTCACGCCTGCCCTCTAGTGACCCTGAGTCCTTGTTCGCAAGCTGAAGCAGTTGCCTGGGATATTCCGAAAGCACCCTGAGATTCAGGCCAGCTGATTTCCAGCCAAAGGCCTGACACTGATCTTTAACCTGGAAGCTCTAACCAAGAAAGAAGGCCATTTTGCACAACCTTTACAAAAGGGAAGTCGACTTTTATTTAAAAATCATACATAGGAGGACTTCTCACTTTCAACCAAGGTGGGAGGAACAAGGACTCGATATGCTCTCCTTCCAAAACCACCAAAAGGCCAGACAAAATAGGTGAAATGACGGCACTCAAGACTCAGCATCGGGCCAGGGAGGAGAGGGATCCTTGACACGGAAGACACAAGCTGAGCCCCAGACGTCGCCACAGCCCGCGGTCCTCAGAGTCTGCCTGCAGGGCCGCCGCGTCAAACGGAGGTAGAACACTTCTCAAAGACCCCGCCTAAAACTGCTCTATAAAATAGACTATTAAGAAAAAATCTCAACCCAGAAGGCAAAAAAAGGGGAAAAGGGAAACAAAGATGGGACCGATAAAAACCCAATAGCAAGATTTATATATAATCCTACCAAAAACCACGTTAAAAGTACAGTTATAAACATCTCTTAAAAGACAGAGGTTGTTAGCTTGGATTAAAAGAAAGATCCCATTACACACTATGTACCAGAAACCCACCTTAAATACAATGGTGGAAAGTATAGAGATGCTAAATGCAGTGGGGTCCTCTGGATTGGGACTCTGGCACGTAAAGGACACGTTAGTGGAAAAAGAGAAATTCAAATAAAGCTGCAGTTCAGTTATCAGTAACGTGCCAGCGTTGGTTTCTTGGTTTTACCAGATGTACTGCAGGACCTTGAGATAACAGCATTAGGGAAAGCGGATTGTAGGGTTTCTGAATTACCTTTGCAACTTTTTGTAAACCCCAAATTATCCTGCAACAGTTTTTTTAAGTGAAAAGACAGAAAAAGACCCAACTGTGCCAACAAAATGACAGTCATCAATACAAAAGATTCTAACGGTAAAAAGTGGAAGGAAACCACTTCTGAAATACTACCGACACCGACCACGACTACACAGAGCGGTGCCTGATCACGTTATCGGACAGAAGTCTGGATGCAAACACATCAAACTGCTATCGGCCAGCTCCACCGACCCCAGCCGGGCCCCAGTGCGCTTCCGGGGGGACTGCCACCCGCACAGACCCATCCACTCAGCCCGGGACCCCCACCTACCCACGCCCATCCGCTCAGCGCGGGACCCCCACCTGTCCACACCTACCCGCTCAGCCCCGGACCCCGCACACGTCTACCCCGCCGCAGCCATCTGCTCCCCCCAAGGTTCCCAGGTCCCCAGGCTCTGCCCGCCGCCCGCCTCCGTTTGCACGCGCCGCGTCCTCGGCCAGGGGCGCCTCTGCAATTTTAGGTACCCGGCTGGGGGCTGCTCTCACCGCCTTTCTCCGACTTCACCAGTCTCCGCCCTGGGCTTCCACTTCGCTGTACGGAGGCAGTCTTAGAACCCACCTCACACTAGCTTGTAGCTGGAAACAACAATGGCTACCACTCACTGAGCCAAACTAGGGTTGCGTGCCCTGGCACAGCGCCGGCCGATACCGCCGGCGCGCGTGCCCCCTCGGGGCCACCGTCCCCACCCCTGGCTTCCGGCTTGCCTGCATCGCCCACGCGTCCTTGCGTAAGCGGGGGGCGGGCTCAAGTCAAGCCCGCGGCGCCCACTGGCGGCGCAGGGTCGAGGGAGGTGGGGCGAGGCCTGCGCGTGACGTCAGGACGCCGCGGTCAGAACGTCGAAGCCCAAGGAAGACGAGAACCAGCCGCGTCGCGAGCAGTTCCGCGGCCGTGTCGCTGTCGCTTTAGGCCGCCGCTGACGAGTCCAGGGGGCGAACGGCTGAGGTGGGTGTGGGGAGCGGCGGGCGGGCGGGGACGGCGTCTTCTTCCGGCCCGACGCCCAGCGGGTCCCGAGGCCTGGCGGGCCGTCGCACCAACGGACGCCGCGCGCGAGCGACGACAGGGTGTGGCGGGCGCGGGCGGCCACTGCGCCTGCGCGCCCTCGCGCCTGCGCCGTCGGCCGGGCTGCCCGCCCCCGCCCTCGGAATTCCTGGGCCCCGAGCGCCCCTTTTCTCAACCCCCATTGACTTGGCGGTTCCACGGGGAGGATGGTGTTGCCCCGGCGACGCGCGGCCCCGGAGCCGCGTCCTCCCTGCCCTCCCGCCGGAGCCGTGGTGCGCACGCGCGGCGCGGCCGGGCGGTGACTGGAGCAGGTGGCCGGCATCCGGACGGGCTCTCTGCCTCCACTTGGCGCCTTTGCCCTGTCGGGGCCCCCGGGACGGCCAGGTGCCCCTCGCGTCCGGTGCCCGTGAGACCCGCCAGTGCCCCCACGCGCTGTCCCCTCCCGCCCCTTCCCGAGCTTGATCGTCCGGGGCGTCTTCCAGGCTCCCGTTCCCTCACTTGCTGTAGGACCGTCGGGGTCTCTGGTCTCGGAGCCCACCCATACTTCTCGGTCTCCCAGGTTTAGGTCCCCAAGGCACCCCTCGCTTCTCGCAGTCCTCTCTGCTCCACTCTTGAGTTTCCGGAGGGACGTCTTCGGATCCCCCAACCCGTAGGGGTTGTTTCTGGTAGCAGTCTCCTGGGAACTTTCCGAGAGCGCGTTTCTTCCCTGCAGGGCTCCCCGTGGGCACTCGGGGCTTCTGTTTCCTGGAGTAACTTCAGAGGGGAGCCCCGCCTTCCTCTCGGATTTGTTTTCCTTTGGAGCTCTCTAGATTCCCTCTTTACAGACTTTGCTCCTTAGGGCACCCTTCTGCTCTCTCTCAGGAGTTGTCTTTTTTTCTGGAATGCTTTTTAGTTCTTCGCTGAGGTCCCCTTACCCCATCCCCACCCTCTGCACCTTTTCTCTGTGCCAGGGTTTCCCTCGGGCCTTCCCTTTGCTCTTAGGAAAGTTTCAGGTCCTTTGCTTTCTCTTTGGGAAATTCCTTCAGCCTTCCCTGTTTTCAAATCCTTCCTGTTCCACCCAGAGCACTGTAGGGAGGCAAAGGTCTTTCCCTCACGCAGAATCCTCTTCAGCGAGTCCTAATTTCACACACTCCTTGTCTGCTTATCTCGTGAGGCCATCTTCTCTTCCCCACTTGTGACTTTTTCTTGCTCCTCCTTGAGTCTCCCTAACTCCTTCTTTTTCTCATAGACAGTGAGAAAGCAGTCTGGCTCCTGAGGCCCACCCCTTATGCCCCAAGGTCCAGATGGCGGCCAACGTGGGTGATCAACGTAGCACAGATTGGTTAGTGTGGCTAGAGGGACAGAGGCCGGAGGGGAGGGCAGGAGGAAGCAGGACCCAGTGGTGTCCTCTGGGATGGGAGTCCCTTGGCGCGAGGGCTGGAGCAGTCCTTGTGGGCGGAGTGCGGATGAGCCCCTCCTCTGGCCACGGATGATAAAAGGAAGCATTTGGTTGTAATGTGGACAGTCAGGTCTTTACCTCTCTGAGCGCTGTGTTTTCATAGTATAGTGCTTATTTCCCAAAATTGAGATGATTCATTCCACGAACTATGATTAAAGCACAGCCTCCAACACTTAATACTCTTGTTGACGTATTTGTTAATACGTTGTTTTTCCCAAAACAGCGTATTTGTTAATACGTTGTTTTCCCAAAACACCCTGCTGGCTGGGGAGGTATCAGAATTGACTCCTAAACCATTTAGACCTAGTAGGCACCAGGTGCTATGTTAACTTCTTTGGATGCTGGTATTCTTTTCATTTGGTATTGAGCCACTGCTGTGTATCAGGCACCTGGAAAAGTGCCTTTAGGTCTCTACCTCTAGGTGGATTTTCCCTCACAGGAAGGTGTGAGACAGAAAGTGGTCGTGAGCATGTTACAGATTAAAATATATTCTACATACGAAAATTCAGAATCCAGTAGGTAGTGCGAGGGAGTTTAGGATTCAGGCCGTGGTGTGTGCCTGTCTGCGTTTTGCCCACTGTGTACAGGGAGAGAGAGGACTGACTCGCTGTCCCTTCTTTGCAGGTCTTCTCAGTACAGCATGGTGGCCGGGGCGGGCAGAGAGAACGGCATGGAGGCTCCTATGCATGAGAATCCCGAGTGGGAGAAGGCCCGCCAGGCCCTGGCCAGCATCAGCAAAGCAGGAGCCGCTGGCAGCTCCGCCAAGGCCAGCAGCAATGGGCCTGTGGCCAGCGCACAAGTGAGAAGGGTTGCTGGGGAGGGAAACGCTTTGCGTTCTCTGGGATTACGAGAACAGGGTCCCCTGGAGATATTCGCGGAGCCTTAGATGGGGGAGCAAGGGCTCTACGCTGAAGAGCCCAGGGCACCACGTGGGCACCCAGCCTGGGGAGGGAGACGTGCCCTGGGTCCCCAGGGTGCCCCGAGGCCGTGGGTAGAGGCTGTGGCTCTTTGGAGAGAGGTGGACCCAGTTGTGTCCTCAGTAGTTGGCCACACTCGGGGGCTGCAGGGGGCGTGGGCTCCTGCTGCCGGGCTGACAGCGCGCGTCTCTCTGCAGTACGTGTCGCAGGCGGAGGCCTCGGCCCTGCAGCAGCAGCAGTACTACCAGTGGTACCAGCAGTACAACTACGCGTACCCGTACAGCTACTACTACCCCGTGGTGAGCGCCCCGCCGGGGTTCGGGGGAGGGGTGGATGGGGGCGGGGGTGGGGCGCTACCCGTGCAGCTACTGGTAGCCCTGGTAGCCCGGGGTGAGCGCCCCGCCCAGCGGGGCCGGGAGCGCTGGGTTCCGGGGGCTGGGGGAGGGCTCAAAGACAGCAGTGACAGCTTCTGAAACACTGTCCACTTGCACGTTTCCCCCACGATCAAGTTGAGAGCCCTTCCCAGGTCCAAGTCCTGCGTTGTCTGCTTCTGGCCACTCCTCTGTCCGTGCTCAGTCTGTCACCTCCGACGTCCGCCTGCGTTCTGCTCTAGCTCTCTGCCCCAGCTCTCTGCCCCTAGTCCCCTGTCCCTCTGTGTCCTCACCTTGCAGAGGGCTTCCCAGCTCATGCCTCAGGGAGCCCTTTTCTCTTCCTGGCTTGGTTAAAGCAGCGTCCCGCGGCCCCCCCGCCACCCCGGCTTACTGCCGGACACGCCGCGTATCTGTCCCAACTGCGCACGTGTCTTGACTGTGGACTTCGTTGGAGCACGGATTTGCATGTTTTATTTTTGGTTGTATCGTGTTTAGTGAATACTCGTTAAGTAGAAGGTGAATCAGTAGAGGTTTTCAGTTTACGTTAGTTTTTAACGCAGGAGGACGTGATGCATTTATGCAGGGGAGAGACGGGCAGGGGAAGGGAGCTGTGGAGCATCACGGCTTGCGTCTGGCTCCTGAGCAGGCAGGAGACGGGGCGGGAATTGGGCCTCCGCTGACCCTGGCTTCCGTGCCCTTGGCAGAGCATGTACCAGAGCTACGGTTCTCCCTCCCAGTACGGCCTGGCCGGCTCATATGGCTCCGCCACGCCCCAGCAGCCGGCGGCGCCCCAGCACCAGGGGGCTCTGAACCAGGTAACGCCCGGCCAGCTTCGATCCACGTTCAAGGAGGGGAGTCCCCGAGCACGGGGATGCCTGTGTTTTTAAGCCGCCCGCACCCTGCCTTCTCTCCTGCCGAGCACCTCCGGATGTGACCACGAGGAGGGCGAAGCGCAGTTCTGAAGCCAGCACGGGTTTAGGACTTGGCGAGGCCGCGGGCTCGGTGTGGGGGCGACAGTGGGAGTGGGTTGCAGCGTGGCAGCCTTACTTCTGAGTTTCCCGCGCGTGCACACCTACGCGCACGACCACACGCGCAGTCTGGCCTCACCCGTGGCGTGCGGTGCGGAGGAGGGTGGAGCTGGTGCGGGGGGCTGGATAGACCCGGGCTGGGGTCCCCTCTCCTCTCTAGCAGTGTCGTTACAAGTCATGGGATCTCTCCGCATCTCCGCCCGTCCTGTCCAGCAGGAAGGACAGTCACTTCCCAGGGCCCCTGAGAACGTGCGTAAGCACGAGTGGGTCTTGATTGGCGTGCTTGACGTGCTCAGCCGGGACCCCGGGGTGGGTGTGCTGTCGGGGCGCGCGCACCAGGAGGTGGGTGGCAGGGTTTAAATGCCCACTGCTGGCCCTCAGTGGCTGGGGGCCGGCCAAGAGCAGCTCAGAGTCGGAGCCGGAGTCCTCGGAGCTGTGAAGAGTGGGCACTGGCTCTCTGCTCCTCGGGGAGTCGCTCTGAGCGCCCAGGGCAAGGAGATGCGGGAGGGTCACGGCCGGGGTCGGGAGCTAAGCGATGCCGTGACCGTGAGGGCAGTGTGAGAGCCAGCATGGGAGCCTCCTCCTGCCCTCAGCACCCCCTTCCTCCACCAGCCTCCAGTCCCTGGCATGGAAGAAAGCCTGTCCTACCAGGCCCCCCCTCAGCAGCTGCCGGCAGCCCAGCCCCCTCAGCCGTCCAACCCCCCGCATGGGGCTCACCCTCTGAACAGCGGCCCTCAGCCTGGAACAGCCCCGGCCACACAGCACAGCCAGGCGGGGCCGGCCTCGGGCGCGGCCTACGGGCCACACACCTACTCTGAGCCTGCCAAGCCCAAGAAGGGCCAACAGCTGTGGAGCCGCATGAAGCGTAAGTTGCGGAAGAAGAGAGGGGGTGGGGGGGCGGGCCTTCCGGAGCCTGGCGTGGGGCGCTTCGGGGTGTGGGGGTCATCCCCGGGCTGAGGGTACCTGCCCTGGAGCCCTTCTCTGGAGCTTGGTGTCTCCTGTCCCCGGGGCTGGGCCGGGGTAAGGTCTGACCCTGGTTGTTGGCTCTCACAGCAGCCCCTGGGACTGGTGGTCTCAAGTTCAACATTCAGAAACGGCCCTTTGCTGTTACCAGCCAGAGCTTTGGCTCCACGTCGGAGGGCCAGCACAGCAGCTTCGGCCCCCAGCCCAACCCTGAGAAGGCCCAGAACCACAGGTGACAGCCACCCCTTTGCCCTCGTCCCAGCTCCCGCGCCCCTGCAGTCTGGGCGCCGGGCCTCAGGCTGCTCCTCCAGAATGGGGAGGGGCCCCTCAGGGTCGCCGTGAGCGTGAGACGAGAGGGGAGAGAGAAGACACGGGGGCGCATCCGGCGTGAGTCCACTCACAGAGCTTTGCTGCCGTCCCACAGGGGGAGCCTGTCCGGGAAGCCGGACGATTGGCCGCAGGACATGAAGGAGTACGTGGAGCGCTGCTTCACTGCCTGCGAGTCGGAGGAGGACAAGGACCGGACGGAGAAGCTGCTCAAGGAGCTGCTGCAGGCCCGGCTGCAGGACGGTTCGGCCTACACCATCGACTGGAGCCGGGAGCCCCTGCCGGGGTGAGTCCGGGCCGGGGCCGCGGGGAGGGCGACTCTGGTGCTGAAGCGGGGCCCGGGGACGAGCGAGAAGGTCGGGTCCCCGAGGTGGAAGGCCTGGAGGGTAGAGCAGAGGTGCAGGGGCTGCCTGGGGGCGCCATCCCGGGGTGGGGTGAGGGCCCGGAAGGCTGGCCAGTGCGAGGTACTCAGCTGCGAAGAGCACTCTCTAGGCAGGAAGCGTCGGGGTTGCCTCCCGCGTTTGCAGCGTACTGGCTGAGTCGCCGGGGTAAGTCCCTCTCCTGCCCGAGGTGGTGTCCCCTGGGGCGGCCGGCAGCTTTTGGGGGGGGGGGCGCTGGGTCGCTGATGCCGTGCCCTGCTGTATCCTCAGGCTGACTCGGGAGCCTGGGGCTGAGAGCCCCAAGAAGAAGCGGTGGGAGGCCCCTAGCAGCCTTCATCCTCCCAGGGGGGCAGGCTCAGCGACCAGGGGCGGGGGTGCCCAGTCCCAGCGAGGGACACCAGGGGCTGGGGGTGCTGGCCGAGCCCGGGGCAGCAGCTTCGCCAAGTTTGGCAACCGCAATGTCTTCATGAAGGACAACAGCTCTTCCTCCAGCACGGACTCCCGCTCCCGTTCCTCCTCCCGGTCCCCCACCCGCCACTTCCGCCGCAGGTGCGAGGACTCGGGGGGCGTGGGGGGGGTGGGCGTGGGGGGAGGAGGCGCTTCCGGTCCAACCTTCTTGCTGCTTCTGTGCAGTGACTCCCACTCGGATTCAGACAGTTCTTACTCAGGGAATGAGTGTCCCCCTGTGGGTCGCAGGAACCCTCCCCCTAAGGGCCGAGGAGGTCGGGGGGCCCACATGGATCGGGGCCGCGGCAGGGCGCAGCGTGGGAAGAGGTGAGACTGGGCAGGTGCCCGGGGCGGGCGGGAGCAAAGATCGGGGTTCTTGGGGTCGTGGGAGGGGCAGGCTGTGACATCTGCCTTACTCCCCCTGACCTCGCTTTCCAGGCACGATCTTGTTCCCACCAAGCGCAGCCGCAAAAAGATGGCCGCGCTAGAGTGCGAGGACCCCGAGCGCGAGCTGAAGAAGCAGAGGCGGGCGGCCCGCTTCCAGCACGGACATTCGCGCCGCCTGCGCCTCGAGCCGCTGGTGCTGCCGATGGGCAGCCTGGATGGCAGTGGTGCTGACCCCGACTGGCAGGAACTCCAGATCGTGGGCACCTGCCCTGACATCACCAAGCACTACCTGCGTCTCACCTGCGCCCCCGACCCATCCACTGTGCGCCCTGTGGCCGTACGTGCTCGGACGGGCAGGGTCTCCCTGCAGGGCGGGTGCTGGCTCGAGGCCGTGGGGCGGCGGCAGGGGCCTGGGAGCTCCCCGAGAGGTGACTTGAAGACCAAACTTGGGTTTCGGAGACTAAGTCCAGGTCCTGTGGCCTCGTCAGGAAACTGGCTGGGCTCCGAGCCTCTGTCTCCTAAGGAAGCGACCTCGCCAGGCCAGCCTTCCTGAGATGGGGATGGTCAGGCCCCGGAGTCGTCTGCTGAGGCCGCAGCAGCGGCATGGTTCACCTTCCATCCCAGGGGACGGACGCTGACGGGGGCAGTGAAGTCGGGAGTAGGCGCTCCTGTCAGACGTGCTGGGTTCTCTTTATAGTTGGTAGTTATACACCAACAGGTCTGATACTGCGGGCTTCTCTTCAGAACCCTGAGTTGGTGGAAGCATGCTGGGTTTTAGTGATGGCTGCGCTCGCCTTGCTGAAATCTCGCTGAGCCGTACTATGTTCCCTTCCCAGGTTTTGAAAAAGTCTCTGTGCATGGTCAAGTCCCACTGGAAAGAGAAGCAGGACTACGCCTTCGCCTGCGAGCAGATGAAGTCAATTCGGCAGGACCTGACGGTGAGGGAGGCGCCGGGAGCGCCGGTGGGGGGAGAGCCCCGGCCCGCGGTGGCCTCACTGCTCTCCTGCCGTTCCAGGTGCAAGGGGTGCGGACAGAGCTCACGGTGGAGGTGTACGAGACGCACGCCCGCATCGCCTTGGAGAAGGTGGGTGGGGCGCCGAGGCCCTCTGGGCTCTGCCTGGGCTCCCCGTCCCGGCCTCATGCTCGCTCCCCCCCGGGCTCCAGGGCGACCACGAGGAGTTCAATCAGTGCCAGACGCAGCTCAAGTCGCTGTACGCCGAGAACCTGCCGGGCAACGTGGGCGAGTTCACCGCCTACCGCATCCTCTACTACATCTTCACCAAGAACTCAGGGGGTGAGAGGCGCCGCCTGCGGGGCGGGGCGGGGCAGCCCCGGGCCCCGGGTCCCGGGGTTGGCGCTGCTGATCCTCGTGCGTCTCGGGCCGCAGACATCACCACGGAGCTGGCTTACCTGACCCGGGAACTGAAGGCGGACCCTTGCGTGGCCCACGCCCTGGCGCTGAGGGCGGCCTGGGCTCTGGGCAATTATCACCGCTTCTTCCGGCTCTACTGTCGCGCACCCTGCATGTCTGGGTACCTGGTGGACAAGTTTGCAGACCGGGAGCGCAGAGCTGCCCTCAAGGCGATGATCAAAACGTATGTGAAGCTGGGTTCTCCCCACCCCCTCTGCTCTGCCGGCCCTGCCGCCGCCTTCCTCCCCTCTCCGCACACTCCTGGGCCGTCAGGCCTCCAGCTCCTGCGCCCTGGACGCTCGTCCTCTCTCCCCGTCTCTTCTCTCCACGTGCCTGCTTTCCAGCCCCTCCCGCTGCTCTTCCCACGCGTGGCCCTCTGTCTCCGGGCCTGCCTCTGCATCTCCTTTTCTCCCTATTCTGTCTCGCTGCTCCGGGCCCCCCTCTCCACGCGAGTCTCTCTTCCTCCTGCTCATATCACTTTGGACCCTGGTTTGTTTTCTTGCTCTGGCCTCTTGGTTTCCTCACTCCAAGGTCTCTGTTCACCTTTCAAGGCTTTTGCTGACACTGAGCTCCCACTTGGTAGAGACAAACTAGAAAAGGTAGCTGTGTTCTTGGTAACTTCTGATCTAGTGGGACCAAGACCCCTTTCCGACTCGAGCTTCTGCAGGAGTGCAGAAAACATGCAGGGAGACGGGTGTCGCGGGGGCGCGCCAGATCAGGGACTGCAGAAGAGCAAGCTTCCGGTGCCCCAGCTGTCCCGTGTCGCGCGGGAGGGAACCTGTGGTTCTCGGTCAGGGCAGGGAGGTGGCCCCTGGTGACACAGCTGAGGGTTTTGCTACGGGCGTCCAGTGGGTGGAGGCCGGGGACGCTGCTCAGCCTCCTGCAGGGCCCAGGACGCCCCCCGACAGAGAACCACCTGACCCCGCGGTCAGTCTCGCCAAGGACCTTGCCGAGGTCCGAGGGCCCGCGTCAGTTAGCTCAGGAGCCACGGCAATGGCGTGGAACTGGGGAGGGACAGTCACCCTGGCGTTAGGAGATGCACACGTTCCAGAGTCCGGTTTGGGTCCGGAAGATTTGGGGCACAGGCTGCCAGGGCAGGGGCCGCAGAAGTAGGCCAGGACGTGGGACAGAAACGTGAAGGCGGCGGCAGACACCGGACCTGCTTACCTGCCCGCGAGTGACGGGGAGGTGGCGTGTCTCAAGGCCCCGTGGGTCTGCCCTCTGTGGTGGGATGGCAGCTCCAGGCTTCTGGTGGTTCCCAGGAACGTCGTGCGGGCCGGTCACTGTCCTGCTTGGTTTATGCGCGCTGCGTCTTGGTTGGGGCCGCAGCCGTGAAGGTTCCTTGTAGGAGGGGCCTCGGCCTAGGCTGGCCGCCTGCTCTCCTCTCCTCCCTCCCAGAGCCCCCAGACCAGGTCCCTGCAGGGTGGCCAGGAGGTCAGCTCAGTTGCGGGCAGAAATAGGCTCTCTCGTGCCCCCGTGGATACCCAGAGCCGCAATGTGGCACAGCCCCCCAAGCCTTTTTACCGCGGTCTCCCTGTGTGGTCCTGGCCGGTGGCCCCGCCTTTGGAGCTACGGTTCCCTGAGCGTGTGTTTCTCAAGGGTAGGGTGACACGGTTTCTGGGGGAGCATTCACAAGTCCATAGCTGTTCTTCAGCACCCGCCGTCTTGGTGGCAGCTGTACGTGACTGTCGCCAGCGTGTAACACGTGTTGGCTGACCCTGTGCCTGGCCTTCGTGAGGCACTGTGACCCAGGCAGGCGCAACAGCCAGGGTGGGTCCCCAGAGTAGCTGTCAGACCTGCCAACCCATGTCCGTCCCCTCGGGTCACCCCCTCTGCCTGGCCCCCTGCCCTAGGGCCGCAGCGGGCCCTCTTCTGAGGGACTGCTCAGGCCCTTGAGCAGCGGAGGAGCCGGCGGGGCCCTTCCCTCCCACCCCCTCTCCTTGGTCCCCCCCGTACAGGTAAGTGAGGGTGAAGGGGGGCACAGCCGGGGCTGGGGCCACTGGCCGCACCCCGGGCCCCCCCAAGCCCCTGGAGGTGGGGAGGCTGGGTGGGCAGGGGTGAGGGGTCAGCAGGTGACGTGCTGAGGAAGCCCTTTGGGTGCCCGAAGGGGGGGCGCCCACTCCCTGTTCGTGGGGCCCTCCCCTGCCCGCCGCCCGCCTCATCACATTCTCCTCTTGTCTCCGTAGCTTCCGCCCTGCGCTGCCAGTCTCCTACCTGCAGGCCGAGCTGGCCTTCGAGGGCGAGGCCGCCTGCCGGGCCTTCCTAGAGCCCCTGGGCCTGGCCTACACGGGCCCGGACAACGCCAGCATCGACTGCCGCCTCAGCCTGGCGCAGCTGTCAGCCTTCTGAGCACCAGCGCGGATGGGGGCGGGGCGGGGGCAGGGCTGTGGCCCCCCAGCGCCGCCTTTGCCGATTTTGTTTTTGAGCCATGGACTTGGGTTGTAAATTAATTCGTGGGGAGTGGGCTCCAGGAAGAGCCACCGTCCCTTCCCCGTTTGCCCACCGGGGAGTCTGTACAGAGATTTTTTCTACGTTTTTATTTTTTGCCTCCGAGGGAGGGGATTGGGGGAGGAGGGGCGGGACAGCGGAGGGTTGGGGGCGTGGTCTGTAGGCTGCTCCGCCCACCCGGCACCTCCACTAATGCTGTCTCAGTGTTTTTTCTCTCTCTCTCTCGAGCTCGTACTCCGGTACCGACCTGGCCCCCTGGCCCGTCCCATGCCGGGGGCCGGAAGAAGACAGGCCGCTCCGCCCGCGCCCGCCCGCGGCGGGGGCACCAGCACAGCAGCCCGCCGCCCGCCACCTGCCCGCCGCACCACAGACTCTTGTTGCCCAGCCCTCCGGGGCCTCAGTGTTTGGGGCTAGGGGAGCCGTGTAGAGACTGTGCCCCGCCCTCAGCCCCCCGCGCCAGCCATGCCGCCGCCAAGCCGCCACCACTTCCCCGCCGACACTGCGCACTGAGGACTCCGGAGGCCATCGCGGGACCTCGGCCGGGCCGCCTCGTCTGCAGTTGTATTAAGTTGTCTCCGTGTCCCTCCTCCCTCCACCCCAGTGTTTCTTCTGGTTTTTTTTTCCTTCCCTCCCTCCTCCTCCTGCTCCCCCACCCTTCTTTGGTTCAGCACAGGTAAAACGGTTACCCACCCTCCCTCCCTCCCTGCCTTCATGGATCACCAGCTCACGTCATGTTTCCTTCTCTTTTCTTTTTGTGTGTGTTTATTTAAGTTATTTTTCTTCCTCCCCTTTTTCTTTTTGGCCCTCCCCCCTCTTCTGCCATGTAACTGGAGGGTGTGCGAGGAGTTTGCAAACAGCTGGACTGTCAGGCTGCTTTTTTTCCAGATGTTCCTCCTCTGCCTCCCCTCCCTTCCCTCTCCCCTCCCTTCTCCTTCCTTCATTCTTTCCTTGGATCACTGAGCACCATTTGGAAGCTTGAGAGAAACCAAAATTAAAGAGAGAGAGAGAGAGAGCACTTTGTCCCTTCCTGCTTGGACGGGATCGTCCCAGGTTCTTTGGGGTTGAGAGCGGTCTCCTGGAGGGATCGGAGGGGACCGTCACCGCAGGGGCACCTCTGCCAGGGGCTGGTAGGCCCCCCCTGCCCTGGCTGTGCGGCACAGCCAGACTTCCCCTAGAGCCTGGCTGCCCAGCTCCCGCCTTGGGCTCAGGCCAGGTTGGGGGAGGCCGACTAAAGAACCGTGGGGCACCTTGGCCAGGGTGAGGTGAGGGTGCAGCCCCCCTTGGGGCTCTACTACTCTGAGCCCCTCGGCTTCTAGCCTCCGACTCAGCACTTGGGCCATAGCTTCCAGGGAGGGGGAAGGTGGGGCGCAGAGCACATGCTGCCCCAGGAGAAGCAGGTTCCTGAAGCTCAGCTGGGGGGGTGCCGGAAGTCCGGGGGCCGAGAGCGCCCGTCTTAAGGCGCCCACGGCGGCGGCTACCTCCCCGGGACCTGTGAGCCTCAGGAGGGCTAGTGTTAGATGGAGGGCCCCCGCGGGTACCAGGAACGCAGCGCACGAGGGTGCGGCTCGAACCAGCTCTTCCTGGACCTTGGCCACTCCAGCCTGCAGCCCAGGATCGGTCACCATGAGAGCCACAAAATGCGTGGGGCGGGGTTGGCGAGGCTCCGTGGCCCTGGCTCCAGCGGCCTCTCCACCTTCCGAGGGCCATGCGCCAGGACCCCACTCTGCTTCCGACTCAGGAAAACCTGCAGGGGGCCGTCCTGAAGCTGTCTGTGCTTCCGCGCCCCGCGGCTCCGCGGTCCTGCCCGTGGTGGCCGGCTTCCGCACCCTTTCCAGCTCTGTCCACGGGGCCACCTGGCCTTCGGCCCTGCGCCGCTCCCTGGTCTCCAGCCCAGTCCTGTCGGGTGCTCGGGGTTCTGTTCGGGTGTTAGCAGGAGCGGCGGCTACCCCTAGGTGCGCGCCCCCGCCGCCATGGATGTCCTCACTGCCGGGCGCGTCCTCGCCACCTTCCTGAACGTCCTCACTGCCGGGCGCGTCCTCGCCGCCGTCATGGGCGTCCTCACTGCCGCCGTGCGCGCCCTCGCCGCCGTCATGCGCGTCCTCCCCACCGAGCGCGTCCAGGATGGTGGGCCCGCGGCCCGCCGCCGAGCCCGAGCCGAAGACGAGGTCGGTGCGCGACGCGCGGTCCCACACCACGCGGCCGCGGAAGCGGAAGTAGCGCACCCGGTGCTGTGGCACGGCCAGGACGCCAGGCCCGAGCGCGGCCAGCGGCTCGTCCCAGCAGAAGGCGGCGAAGGGCTCCTCACGCACGCCCAGGAAGCGGTCGGCGTAGCCCACCGCGAAGTCGGCCGGGTCGAGGCGCGGGTCCCAGCGGATGCGCTGGATGACGGCCGCCGCTGTGCGCAGCGGCGGCTTCTTCGCCCCGGCCTCGCCCCCGGCCTCGCTCCCGTCCCCGCGGCTAGGCAGCGCCGACGCCCCCGGGTGGGGCTGGCGGCAGCGGGCGCCGAAGCGGCAGCGGCCCTCCAGGAAGAAGCGGCAGGTCGGCGGCAGCACGGACTCGGCTGCGGGGGCCGCCGCCATGGGAGCCGGGTGCGGAGGGAGCCCCGCCGGGACGTCAGCGGCCGCGCCGTCAGCGGCCGCGCCCCGTCCCCGCTGCCCTGGGAACCGCGCACGCGCGCTCGCGCTCGCGGGGCCTCGGATCCCGGGCCAGGCGGGCGGCCCTCCGCTGGCGGTGTCCTCGGGGAGCCTGACCGCCGCCTGCGCGGCCCAGCGAAGCTCGCGTGTCGTCCTCTCCCGGCCCAAAGGGTTTCCAGGCTGGGCACGACCCGCAGAGTGACCGCCTCCCCCAGTGCCGTCGAGGAACTGGACCCGTCCCTCCCTCCGCGGCCTCAGTCCACTAGGTTTATAGTGCGACCACGCCCTCTCGGGCCGCCCTCCGCGACGCTCGGCGGGTGCGGCCCCGCCTCCTCCAGGTTCTTTACGAGGCTGGCTCCGCCCTCACCTAGGGCCGTGAAGGGGAGGCCCGGGGAGGCCCCCTCTGGGGGCCTGGATTCCTCCCCTTGTCTAAGATTTGCAAATGCTGCCCCGTCCTTCCGCCCCTTTTGGGTCGTGCCCTCCGGGCCCCGGAAGCGAGAAGGGCCGGGCCCCAGGGAGCGAGTGAGGTGGACCCCGGGAGCGTCAGCGGTTCCCAGAGAGCAAGAAGGGCCAGGCCCCCGGGAGCGAGTCAGGCCGGATCCCGGGAGCGTCAGCGGGCCCCCGGGAGCAAGTCAGGCCGGGTCCCCGGGATCGAGTCCGGTGCCCCCGAGGGAGCGAGACAGAGGGACAGAGGGTCCCCTGGAGCGAGTCAGGCCGGGCTCTGGGCTGGTCTGGAGAGCAAGGCGCCCGGTCAAGGTTGATGAATGAATGCGGCAGTCAGAGCGGCCACGTGAGGCACCGCCCCTGAAAGGGGCACCGTGTAGCTACCCGCTCCCACCCCCCCACCCCCCAGTTAAAGGGGCCACATCGCACCAGGGCGAACCGTCCCATCTCGACCTTAGTTCAGTCTCTGCGGGGAACCGAGCTACAGGTGACACACCTGGCCCTTAAACCACCCCCCCTTGCCCACCCCCGCTGGTCTTCCCTTCCCACGTGCAAAGTGAAGAGACCGAACTCGGGCAGAGACCTTAGGCGTTTATGTATAAAGAAGTAGGATGCGGGACGGTAAACGCATTGGGGACGCGGGTGCCTACAGGCCGATGACGTCGTCAAGCTCGAGGCCAGCGTTGGGGCGGCAGTGGGCCCTGGGGTGCTGTACGCCGGAGCTGGGGTCCAAGTCGGGCTTGGCGGCAGCGGCCCCCGGGCGCTCCGCGTCCATGACGCCCAGCACGGCGTCCAGCATGGAGGGGCCCAAATCCAGGTGGAAGGACAGCAGCGGGTCGGCGGGCGCGGGCGCGCGGAGGGCAGGCGGCGGGGGCTGCGGCACCGCGGGCGGCGACGCGGAGCGCGGGGCCCCGGCGGGCGGCGCCCGGGGCTCGGGGGGCGGCCCGCCGCCGTGACGGCTGAGGAACGAAGTGTCCCCGAAGGCGTCGCCGCCGCGCCCCACGTGCAGCGTGTGCCGGAAGTCGCCGAGCGGCGCGGAGATGGACAGGGCACCGCGCTCAGGCCGCTTCTTGGGCTGCGCGGGGCCCAGCTGTTTCAGCACCGGCATCTGAGGGGTGGAGGTGGCGAGTAGGGGCGGATTAGCGGGGCCTCCGCCAGCGCGAGGCTCCCAGCCCGCGTCCCCACCCTGGACCCAGGCAGCGGTTCAGAGGATGCTCCCTCGAAACGACGGGACGGGGGCTGGTGGCGGGATTACTTCCCTTTCACAGGTGGGGAAACTGCGTCTCCAAAGGCCCTAAGTCACAGACTGCAATTCAGGTCTGCCCGTGATCCCCGTGACAAGCTGATTCCACTAATGTTCCAGTCTTCCCACTGGCCAGGCAACGGGCAACACGCCCCACCAACTCTTCTGAGTGCTTCCCAAGCTTGGCAGAGGAACTCCAGCTTCTCCAAGGCCGAGATTCCCAGGCCCCTTCCCTGAACACAGGGCTGACTTTGTCCACCAAGTGCCCCAGGCACCGTGCCTAGGGCCCCCCACACTTCTAGAGGCCCAAGAAAATGTTACCATGCTTTAACTTACTTTGAAATGCGTGGCTTATATCTGTTTTTACACCAACACAGTTATAAAATAAATACATACGGATGCATGCACACAAGCTTTGCCTAGGTCACAAGCCATAATGCAGGCCTGCCTAAAACTTCAAATTCAGGTTCAGGGTGGGCCTGGGAATCTCTACTGGCACAGCATTTTATAATTCAAGTTATTTGATTTTGCAAGAGACAATATCATGTCTTACATTTTTGCAGATTTCTCTAAAAATAGCAAGAATGGCATAAATTTGAAACTAGTAGTACCGTATAAACTAATACCGTATAGTACCGTAGTAAACTCAGTTAGCTATTGCCTCATCGCTGCCCTGGATTCTATGGTAAATACGGTAAATTGCCAACCTTTGCCTAGATCCTGGAACCTGGTTGTTTTTATGGAACTTCTGGGAAGGCCTTTGATGACCCTGTACTTTTGTTTTAACAGTCACTGTTATCCTAATAATAATAATAAAAAACCTTTCTGTTTGAATTGAAGCCCCACCCTTTCTTTGCCAGCTGTGTGACTGGGATAAATGGTGTGATTTCTCTACGTCTATTTCCTGCCTGTAAACTGGATAAAACAACACTACCTTCCTTGCAGGGCACATAGAAAAGCTCAATTAAAGAAAATTATATTTGTAATAGTGCCAGCTAATTAGTAATGCTAGTGCTGGCGGGGGCGGGGGGAGGAAAAAGATGTCCTCAAATTAGAACAAGATTTGAGAAAACCCTATGAAGAAGTCAAAGCAGCCAGCACTGTCCTTTTAGTAACTAGCATCCCGGGAAATATCACTGATAATGCAGAGAAAAATTAAAGCTAAGAGGATTTAAATAATTACTGCTGGATGTGTTCTGAGGATCGCCCTTTACACACACACACACACACACACACACACTTTATATTTATTTCTCTGGGAAACTAGTCTTGATTTACCACCTCTGTAGTGTTTCTCAAACTCCTCTGACCTCAGTCTAGATGAATACATATATTTTAATTGCAACGTGGCACGCCATCACCTCTGCTCTCCACGCCACCCCCCAAGGAAAACAAACATTTCATGAAACAAGACTTAACATGCTAGGCACTCAGATATTTTCAATTCTAATCTATTTTATTTTTTAAAATGCTTCCCTCTGCCCATTAGTCAATCTCAATCCACAGTTAAAAAAAAACCAAACAACAGCAACAACAACAACAACAACAACAAACGTCTCTCCGTGCTAGCAGTGCCCAGCCTTACTCTGCATGAGTCCTGGGTGAAAAGAACACAACTCAGCTAAATGCCTAGGTTTCCGTCTGGCTCTGTGTGTGTGTGTATGTGGCTTTGGGCAAGCTACTTAACCTTTTGGACCTCATTTCCTCTTCTCAAAAATGGAACACAGGAATATAGGATAACACTTCATCGTCTCCTTGCAAGATTGGTGGGATATTGCCAGCAAAGTCTTGTCAGTACCGAGGACACAACCAAGGTTCAACGACATGCTCAGTGGCCACACTCAGAGAGGGTATGGGACTTGCCCAAGGTCACAAAGACAGCTCTGCGGGACTCCGGAGCCCTGACTTACCCCTTCCACCGCCTGCTGCCCCCTGCACTGACCCCCCCCCCCCATCTCTCCGCCACTGCCTCTTCTCCCTGCCCAGGCCCTACGTGGTCCCTCATCCCACCCTTCTACTGCCCTATCGGCCAACACCACTGCCGCTGTCCAGTGCCTGGCCAAACATACCTGCCACTTCCCTTCTGTGGGACCCTCAACTCACTTCCTCAACCTTAAACCTCAGTTTAGTCCACTGAAAACCCGAAGTCAGAATGCCTGTTTGCTAGGGGTACTTGTGAAGTATATTCACGGTGCTGATGTTGTATTTCCTAAGCGCTTATTCTTAGGGGACCTGAGCGCCTTACTCGAATAAACAAACTCATTCAATCCTCAGAACTCTGGGAGCTTAACAAAGGTGGTGGCTGAGGCACAGAGAAGTGGAGTAAGTTGAAGGGGGTCACACAGCAACAAATGTTAGGGGCTGGATTTGGAAACCAGGCGGACACTCTAAACCTGATGAGAGTCTAAAGATGATGACCTATTGTTCACAGCGCCCCCCCCCCCCCCCCCGTGGGTAGGGTGGGTGGGTGTGCGTCTCCATGGAAAAATCTTTCCATATGCTTTAAAGGCCAGGGATTTCCTACACCCCTATGTTTGTCTTTCTTTTTCTTTTTTGCCATCCCAGACAGAGAATAATGAGTTAGAATTCGTTTCTGAGTGCGGCCTCTTCTTGCTAGTTCTGAGGGTCTCGGGTAAGTCACTCCACTGGGCGGAGCTTCCAACCCGAGGGTCCTCCTAAATAAAAGGCTCGAACCTCCCTCCGGCAGAGCTGTGTGCCTGAAGCAATGAGGTCATGCTAGGAAAAAACTCCGTCAGCCGGCCAGGGCTCCTACAGAGGGGCTGTTGTTCGCCACAAACGCGAAAGAGGCAGGGCGCGCAGGAGCGAGGTTGGGACCCCGAGGGGCCCCGGCCCGGCGACTCACGGCTCGGCGGAGCCGCCCTCCTCCCGCCTCCTTCGGCCCAGCAGGCCCGCCGCCCCAGCAGCAGGAGTGCAGGGCACAGCTGGTTCACCTCTGTCCTCTCCCGCCCCAGCCCCGCCAAGACGGAAATAACCGCCTGGCCCGACCGGTTCTGGGCCCTGGGGGTAGCCGGCGAGGCGGGCGGGGCCGGGCCCAGGAGTGGGAGACCCCCGCCCCGTGGGCTTGCCGCGCTTGCTCGGGCCACGTGGCTGCCGCCCCGACTTCAGCACCTTTGGGTCCCTTTGAGTCCCTCTGCCCGTCTGTCCCGCGTCCCTACGGACCTGACCCGGGACCCCGGAGCCCGGCTCCCTGCGGCCCCTTACCTCTTGGTCCTCGCTGAGGGGGGCAGGCGCGCTCTCAGGCTCAGGCTGGGGGACCCCCTCTCCTCGGTGCGGAGCCCGCCTGCGCCTCCGAGGTCCGGGCCCGCGCCTTCTTCCTTCTTCCTCCGGACGGTTCTCACCTGGCAAAGGAAGTGTCATGTAGAACCTGGAGGAGGGGTCCAGGACCCAGGCGTCCGGGTCCACAGGGCCGTCTCGGGACCCCTCCTCTCTCAGGGCCCGGGAGTCCTGCCCCCTACCTTTCTTACTCCTCAGACCCAGGAGTCCCAAGCCCCCACCCTCAGGCCCTGGGGTCCAGGCCTCGGACCCAAAAGTCTGAGCCCCACCCCCGGCAGCTCCTGGCACCGGGTCCCTTCTTTACCTGCACCGGGGACCGAGGTGTCAGCCCCTCTCGGGGGCCATGGTAGGAACCCAAACGGGCCGCGGAGTCACCGTCCAGGCGAGTCACCGTCTGGAGCAGAGAGGGTTAAATCCCAGGCCCCTCCCAGCCTTCCTTATCCGCTCCCCCCCACCCCAAAGTTTGCCTCTAGGATTTAGAGGACTGGAAAGCAAGGGTGGAAAAGCCGAGGCCTCCGGGAAGAGTGTGGGGGCGGAACGAGGCCGGGGCTGGGTGTGCACCGAGGACACGCAGAAGGGGTGGGGGATGGCCAGGGCGCGCTCCCCAGCCCGGCCCCTCCCCCTGCCCAGCTTGGAATTTCCTGAAGCTGGGGAAGTCTGGTTGTTTAGAAGAGTAATTTCTTCCAGATTGCAGCAGTTGGAGGAGAGAGAGAAAGTGTGTGTGTGTGTGTAGAGGGAGGACGGAAGACAGGGAGGGAGAGAGAGAGAGACGGAGAGAGTTTAAGGGAGATGAGGAAACAGACAAGGTCCCTGAGTCGGCAGGGGGATGGAGGTGGTGGTGGGGGGGGTTGGGGGACAGCAGCTCTGATCCAGGTTTGGAGGGTTTCCTGGATGAATGTCCCAGCCCAAAGCTGCTCATAGAAAGGTCCCTACAGGACTCCGAGTGCCTGTGCCTTTTGGCGACGAGAAGAGTCTCAGATCTGAGTGTTGGAAAGATCCCTCCGGGCCAGTGTGAGGGAGGGCCTTCCTTGGGAGGAGAGCAGAGTCTGCAGGGAGGAGGCTGGTTGGAAGGAGAGGTGTGGAGAGGCCCAGGGCGAGGCTCCGAGGCTGAGGCTCTGGGGTGAGCTGGGGCTGGGGCTCTGGGGCTGCCAGAAGCGAGGCAGTGTCACAGATCACAAGGGAGTGCAGCTTGAAGAAATCTCCCAGAAGTGGCAGGTTAGAGGGCCGAAGGGAGAAAACTCAGAGCAGGCTGGGAGGCCAGGCGGAGCAGAACGCACTGACATTTCTCCGTCTCTTTTAGAACTCTAGAGTTCTTTTTGCCTGGAGAGATGGGCTCAAAAGCCACCATCTATAGTCTGTGGAGTGCTGAACCAGGCAGGGTATGGGACAAGGTAGCAGGGTCAGATCCCGGTGCTAGAAAGTTCCCTCCAGGATTCACAGGGGGGATGGACTGACTGGAGCAAGGCTGCGATTCAAATCCAGAGCAAAATTTAGAGGGTATGTGTTGGAGGAGGGGGGGAATTACAGAAACCTCAAAATAAAATATTTAAACACAGATTTTTATTAACTATTTTTAAGGGGGTTCAAGTCACATAACCTAAAAGGAACTATTTAAAAGCGGTGTTTGGTACATTCCCAGTGTTGTGGCCATAGGCCTGAGGTCCCTTGCTCCTGCTGGCCCCAGCTGGCCCAGCGGGAGGCTGGTGTGTGGAAGCTCTCTGCATCCTTCTAGTGTTTTCCATGCAACTCCCCTCTGCTGGTGGCGAGTCAAATCCTTCTGAAGCTTCAAATCTCTCTGATTTCCCATTCTGCTCCATCTCCCTCCTGCCTCTAGCCGGAGAAAGTTCTCTGCTTTCAAGGACTCATGTGATTAGATTGGACCCACCTGGATTACACAGGTGTATCGATCAGGGTTCTCCAGAACATACCCTACTTGTATATACATACACGTATTAAGATACACGTATTATTAAGATATATAATTAGGATACCTATATAGCTAAGATATATAAGAATACTAATTTTTACTGATTACCAGGTAATACACATTCCTAATCATATACATATATCCAATTCCTTGCAATAATTCATATACATATACATATGAATTATTGCAAGGAATTGGATTCTGTGCTTTTGGGGGCTGGCTAACTACAGATCCATAGGACAGAGTGGAAACTCTATTGGGCAGGAGCAGATGTTGCAGTCTTTTCTTTTCTTTTTAAAGATTTTATTTATTTATTTGCTAGAGAGAGAGAGAGAGAAAGAGAGAGAGCAGAGGGGGAAGCAGGATCTCCACTGAGCAGGGAGCCTGATGTGGGACTCGATCCCAGGACCCTGGGATCATAACCTGAGCCGAAGGCAGATGCTTAACCAACTGAGCCTCCCAGGTATCCCAGATGCTGCAGTCTTGAATCAGAATTTCTTCTGCCCCAGAGAAAACTTTGTTTTACTCAACTGATTAGATGAGGCCCACCCATGTTCTCAAGGGTAATCTCCTTTAGTTAGAGTCAAGCTATTGTAGGTATCAACCACATCTACCAAATGCTTCCCCGAGTGACATCTGGGTTAGTGTTTGGGTGAATAACCGGGCCCTCGAGCCGGGCCAAGTGGACACATAAGATTCACCATCGCACTGGGAGAATCTATTTTCAGGTCTGCAAGATACTTTAATGGTATCTGCAAAGTCCCTTTCCTACGTGATCAACATATTCATATGTTTCAGACATTCACGGATATCTTTAGAGGTGCATTCTGTCTACCCCAACGACCCTCAGAGAGCAGGTCTTGGGCGATGGTGGGGCCAACACCAAGGTGGAAAACAGGGGTTTAGGGGCAGGAGGCCAGTGAGACAGGCTGGGGATTTAACCCAGGAGAGTGGGAAGCTCGGCCAGCTTTGTGGGCAACTGACCTGCCCAGTCCCTTGGGGCCCCGTGCTCCAAAAGGCTCTGCACTTGGTTGGATGATTTACTGGGACCATCTTGAAATTATTAATGATTTTGAACAGGGGTCCCTACATTTTCACTTGCAAGGCACCCCACCGATTGTGTAGATGATTCCTGGGTTGAAAAGCAGGAAAAGTAGAGGCCTGGGTCAAAGCATCTGAGAAGGGTGACATTGGAGGGATGGCAAGAAGGAAAGGAACTTGGACAGGTCCTGGGCGGCAACCAGAGAAAGAGGGGGAGAGAGACAGGCTCCAGGAGGTCAGGGAGGTCACACAGTCCCTCCCTGCAGTTTCAAAAGCACGTCGATTATGATAACAAGATTCACTGGATTCAGGAACAACCCAGAGACAGCCGCGGTCTGGGTTAGTTGCAAGGGGCTGGCTCTGAAAGCCAGACTGGGGTGGGTAAGGGAGGCAGGGCAGAGGAGGCGAAGACCCCGGGAGCCTGGCAGTGACAGGAAGGAAGGAGAGATAGGGTGTCTGGAGGCAGAGGCAAGGCTCAGAGAAAGAATTTTGTTTCTTTCATTGGTTTGGATACATTTGGTACCATTTTGTTTTGTTTGGGTTTTTTTTAATGTAATTTTTAGTTACACGAACAATACATGAATATACCCAGTTTGTAAAGAGAGAGAGAGAAATAAACCTTGACTAGTAAGGTTTCGATGACCTCCTCCAGTCCAATCTCCATCTCATGTATCCCCTGAAATTAGTTTGGGGCGTACATCTCCCAAACGGGCTGGGTCCTTGCAAGCACTCAGACCAGCATTTTCCACCTCTCTGCTATTGCCATTTGGGGCCAGATCATTCTTTGTCATGGCTGAGTTGTCCCGTGCCTTTGGGATGTTCAGTCACATCCCTGGCCTCCACCCCCTGGATGCTAGTAGCTTCCCCTCCCCTCCACCCCCAGCGTGGTCGACTAACAATATTTCCAAAATGTCCCTGGTCAGGGGATATTGCCCCTTGCTGAGATCTGCTGATCTAGATGGTGCTCCAAGAAAACATTTTAAATGCACAAATGAACTACTGGATGATTTGGAGCTACCTCTTTTTTCTTTCCCACTTAGCCGTTTCTTTTGGGAATCATTCATTGTTACTGCATACAGATTTTATTTTACTTTATTTTTTTAGGTAATCTCTACATCCAACATGGGGCTCAAACTCACAACTCCAAGATCAAAAGTCACATGCTCTACTGACTGAGCCAGCGAGGTGCCCCTACATTCAGGTTTTTAAAAAATTATTATTATTATTATTATTTGACAGAGAGAGAGATCAGAGTAGGCAGAGAGGCAGACAGAGAGAGAGGGGGAAGCAGGCTCCCCGCTGAGCAGAGAACCTTTTAACCCATTGAGCGACCTAGGTACCCCTTTAAATTAATTTTTAGGGGCGCCTGAGTGGCTCAGTGTGTTAAAGCCTCTGCCTTCGGCTCAGGTCATGATCTCAGGGTCCTGGGATGGAGCCCCACATCGGGCTCTCTGCTCAGCGGGGAGCCTGCTTCCTTATCACTCTCTCTGTCTGCCTCTCTGCCTACTTGTGATCTCTCTCTTTCAAGTAAATAAATAAAATCTTTAAAAAATAAAAAAAAATATTTTTTAAAAATGTTTAGATAACTTACCTACTGCAGCTATTAAGGTGTGCAGGTGGGATTTGAATTCAGGAAGGCTGACCCTGACAGAGAAGAAGTGATGGAAGATACAGGAGAGGGTATGTTTTATGATGGAGGGAACCCCCCAACCGAGCAAGGAAGACAAGGATCTGTCCAGCAGGACTTTCTGGAAAGCTGAGAATGTCCCATTATTTGCATTGTACAATATGGTAGCCCCATATGGTGGCTGAGCACTCGAAATGTGGCTAGCAGAACTGAAGAACTGAAATTTAAAGTTTACTTAATTTTAATTGACTTAGAAGGAAATAGCCAGTAGTGGCCGGTGCCGGGTGTTCCGGGTCCGGAGCATGTGACGTGGGTTTAGCCCAGGGCAGGGGTGCTGCTTCTTGAAAGAGCAGGTGGAAGGTGGAGGGGTGACTGCAGCCCAGGCCATCTTATCAGGGGGTTGGGTAGGGGGTGGGCGAGTGCTGGGGAGGTTCCCCCCCACAGGCCTGGCACCAAGGGGACTGCGGTGGGCAGGCAAGGTATTAGGTCAGCTGTATTAGGTATTAGACAGGAAGGGGAAGCGGGCTCAAATCTGAGCCCCAGAACTGCAGGGCAACATCTATCGAGCCCTTGCTGTGTGCCAAGCCTTGTTCCAAGCACTTCTTAAATATGATCTCACATGGTCCGCACATCAACCTTGAGGTAGGTGCTATTATTATGTCCACTGAACAGATAAGGAAACAGAGGCCAGGAGAGTCAGAGGTCATAGGGTGCAGTGCCCAATGCACAGGCTATGGGGGTTTCTTCAGCAGCTCAGAGATGTGGACAGGGGAGGCTGAGGGGCGGGGTGACCCATTGGAAAGGATTTCTAACACCCAAAAGGACTTTGAAACACCCCCATCTAGGTTCAGAGGTAGAAGAGAAAGACCCGGAGAGGAGAGGGACAGAGGCAGAGACAGAGAGGCAGAGACACAGACAAAGAGGAAGAGAAATCTACAGAGAGAGGAAGCCCAGGAAAGATGGAGACAGAGGGAGAGGGAAGGAGGCAGAAGAGGGAGTGAGGACCATGCCAGCAGAGGGAGCCCCAGGAGAACCACTGCACTGGGAGTGGCCGGCAGCCAGTCGGCCTGCTTCCCAGGACAGCTGAGCTCTGTCTCGGGAGCTGCCTCTCATGAGTCTCAGCTCCTTCCTCCTTCCGCTGGGCCACCTTACAGTACCCATGCAATCAAGACCATCTACAGTTCCTTCCTCCTCTGCCCCCCATCCCACCAGGGAAAGTTCCTGGGAGCCTGCTGCATGTTCTGTGAAAGAGAGGAGCAACTTTTCTGGTACAAGAGGCAAAGCTGAGGAAGGAGGGAAGGGCCAAAAGGTGATCCTTGCAAACTCCTGGCCAAAGTACCGTGAGACTTGGTCTTCCTTCTGGGGTGGAGGAGGGGATCCCTAAGGTCCTTCTCTCCCTGATGCTAAATGTGGGGAGGTGGGACTGTAACAAAAGCCCATTCATTGGCATCAGACAGCCTTGCTTCGTGTCCCACTTTCACCAACTCTTGTCCCGTGGCCCCAGGCTAGTGACTTTCAACTCTTAGCTCCAATGTCTTCATCTCTGTCAGCTATCAGCAATATTTTTTAAAAAAGATTTTATTTATTTATTTGACAGAAAGAGAGAGAGAGATCACAAGTAGGCAGAGAGGCAGGCAGAGAGAGAGGGGGAAGCAGGCTCCCTGCTGAGCAGAGAGCCCGGTGCAGGGCTCGATCCCAGGACCCTCAGATCATGACCTGAGCTGAAGGCAGAGGCTTTAACCCACTGAGCCATCCAGGCGCGCCAGCTATCAGCAATCTTAACAGTAATCTATAAAAGCAGCTACCATTCCTGAACACAGGTAGTTTATCAAGCTGTGTCTAGGCACATAGTGACTAAGGTGATGATGATGATGATGGCAATAATGGTAGTAACAGCTCCCATTCTTGCATGAGTGCTAACTATATGTCAGGCACTTTACTCTACACATCACACATAGAAACTGTTACGTTTCTTACCAAAAACCTATGAAGTAGGTCCTAGCATTATCCTCATTCTATAAATAACGACACAGAGGCATGAGGGTGACTTTCCCTAAGTCACAACATAGTTAATGAGACAGAACTATGATCAGATCCCGGGCTGCCTGGCTCCAGATCCTGCCCTCATAGCTAAACTTTTTGCCTCCTGTGAAAGGCAGAGTATAATAATCTCTGACCATCAATCTTCCAAACATTCCTATGAAGCAGGAACTATTATTATTGCCATCTTACAGAAAATCAAAGTGAGCTTCAAAGAGGTGAAATGATATTCCTAAGGACACAGGGCTAACAAGAGGCAGCTCTAGGTTTTGAAACCAGTTCGACGTGCCCCCAAGTCTGGTATCTTTTGGTCATATCCGATAGATGGTACCCTGAACTTGGTTTGGTAAGAGATGTTCTGAGGCAGATAGGAAGAGCTAACATTATATGACACCTTGGGCTGTCCCAGTGGCTGGCATGCTGAGCATGGGGCCAACCTCCTGAGCTTCCGAATTCTGTTTCTATTCAGGATGCACAGATGGCAAAGGGAGTTTGAATTAAACGTCAAGTACTGACATCCCCCTGTATTTTTCCAATTTACCTTCATGCTCCGACTGAATATTTTCTATTTGACTCCTGCGTGGAGGCTATATAGGAGGACCAACGATGGGGCCTCACTGGGGCAAACTTGCGGACTGAATATCAGAATATGGTGACTTTGTTGCTCCCTCAGACTCTGGCCGTGGTGCTGAAACGGACCAAAAGGCCAAGTACCAATCAGCACCATGGACAGCAACAACAGAGCCCACCCTCCTGGGGTTGGGTCCCCATGGCTGAAATGGGGAGGGTGTCTATACAGAAGTCCAGGGGTGTTGGGGACACCCAAAAGAGACAATTTTGCACTAGGCAGGGAGGCTCAACATGTAGACGAGGATGACCTTGACCACAGAACGCTGTCATCTGGGGAACATAATTTCTTTTCTACTGTACATTGAGAGACAGCAAACATCAAAGCACATGGGACTTGGTTTGGTCATAATGTCCTTTCTGGATACAAGTGTACAGCCTGAGTGCTATAAAAATGCACGCACAAAATTTCAGGGCTGTGTTGCGCGCTTTACAAAGAAACATTACGTTGTTGCTTTTTTCCCCATTGTTGTAAAGTTCATAAACATAAAATTGACCATTCACTATTGAAAAAGCGTACAATTCAGTGGCATCTGGCACATTCACAATCTTGTGCAACCATCACCTCTAACTAGTTCTAGGGTATTTTCATCATCCCAAAATGAAACCCTGTAACCACTGTATCAACTAGAGGACTAGATGCTTTTTCACTGAAAAGGCATGCTTGCATGTGTGGACTTCCACGGCACCCTCTTGTGGTTTGCAGCACATCCTGATGAGCCCTCGCCCTCTCCTGAAGGTCCCGCTCAGCTGCTAAGGACCTCCTGCTCCCTCTGGCATCACCCTCCTGCCTGGACAACATCACCGAAGCAAGGGTCACTGACTGGGAGGCAGTCAATGCCAACACCCATTTGTTGGGGTCTTTCTATAGGGCTGAGTTTCAACAGAGCATTGCAACCTTTTTTCTCCTGCTTCTTTGGGAATCGAGGGTGATTGTTTTCACGTAGAAAGGGAAGTGCTTTTCTCACATCTCCTGCTTGTGCACAGGAACCCCTGCAGACCTCGGCTCCCCTGACACTGAGCCCCTCCTGGGCTGGGGTGTCCATCCACCTGACATTCTGCGGGGACTGGGCAGTGGGGTCCCTCAGCCCTGCCCTGTTTGCAGGAAGTCTAGGTCTGGGCGGGGCAGGGAGGACTCCTTCCCGAGTGTGAGTGGGGCATTCCTGCGTCCTCCCAACTCCCGCACAAACAGCGGGGAGGGGACTCAGGCACTGGGGAGGCGTGTCCTCCTGGCAGGGACATGCCCTGCTCCTCCCCCTCAGGGGGAAGAAATGAGGTAAAGACTCTGAAAGCCCCCCAGTGCCCAGGGCAGGCAGCTCCAGCCCCCACGCATCCCTACTGCTCTCAGGGAGGGGCTCTATGGTCCCCACTGGGTCCACAGACCCGGCCTTAAACCCATCCCGCAGGGAGTGAGAGTGAAGCTGATATTGGTCACAGGGGTAAAGTTCAAGTGCACCAGGTCTGTCCTGCCCACCCTCCCCCCGGGATGTGTGAAGCCCCAGGGGAAGAGGTCTTCCAGGGAGAGACCCAGAGAGGGCATCGGGGAGAGAACGATGGAAGGGGGAAGAGCTACATTGATGCACAGGTGCAGACAGGTAGGGAGGCTTCTCAAACACAGTCAACTGTGTAAGACCACAGTGACCTAAATACACGCTTCACATAGCCTGAAGGACCTGTGGGTCCTGGGTGCGGCATGCTTTAGGGGACACAGATCCCAGGTGGCAGGCCCTTAAAGGGGGACAGGGATAGAGGGTTCCCCGTCCTTGCAGGTATGGGGATCACAGGTGATGCACCCATAGGGGAATGTGGACAGTGGATCGCACACCCTTGGGAATGTGGATAGTGGGTCACGCACCCTTTATGGTATGTGGATCACAGGATGCCCGAACTTAGAGGGATATAGATCATGGGTCTTTCACCCTATAAGGGGACGAAGCTCTAGCCTGAGGAAGTGATTCCTGAGACGAGCTGTGGGTGATCAGTGGGCTGAGTCCCCACTTCATCCCTCTGACTCCCCCCCCGTCCCCCGAGAACCAGGTCCCCCAGCTCAGGACTGCAGTGAGGGGCACTCCCCAGACAGCGAAGTCACCTGGGAATGTGCCCGGGAAGCTCTGGGTGGGGTCAGGTCCTGACACCAAGGGGGGAAGGAGCTCCTGTCTCAGTGGTCCTGGGCTGGGCTGGGGCCCATCCACCTGTGAGTGACGCTCCCGTCCTTGTCCTTGTACTTCCAGCCCCTGCTTCCCGGAATTACACGGTGGGGAACTGTGTCCGCAGGAGCCTGGTCAGTGCGGTCTTGCTGATCCTGGTGGTGATTCTGGCAGAAGCTTGGCATGGTCAGAGCAGGTCGCAACGCAGACCACAGTGATGGAGACAGGGGCTGGGAGGGCGCCCAGCAGAGTGTAGACGCTGGGGTCCGGGGATGGGGACATCTCCAGGGCTCTGAGGCTCAGACTGAAGCCCAAGGAGACCCGGCGCCCCCCTTCTGCTGTGCCGGGCAGTGCAGGGGTGCAGCGGGGATGGGCCCTGCCTGAGGGTCCCAGCTTTGCCTCTGGGCCTCACACCCCTAATCCCACCACCCCTCCCGCCACCCCTGCTTCTTGGGCGCCCCTCCTCTCGGGGTTCTCCCACAGGCTCCCTGTCCCTCCAGCCCCTGCGTCCCTCATCTTCCTCCTCCTCCCTCCTGGATTCAGAGGCCCCATGGGGCTCAACTCAGGCCATTCCTCAGTGCTCACATCTCTCCCTTTGGTGATGTCAGCATCTGGGGGCTTCCCCTTCCCATTTCAGCGGAGGACTCCGCGGGTGGCCCAGTTTCCCCGCCTCCCCTTCCCTCCTCCTGGAGCCCCGCCCCCTGGCCGCCTCTAGGAACCAGGAACTTGCGGCTCCAGGCCCCAGGCGCTTAGCGACACCCGTCAGCTGCCTTACTCAGGAGGCCCCCAACCCCACCGGCCCTGGGTCCCCACACAGCCCGCCTCTCCTCTTCCCGGATGGTCTCTGCCTTGCTCCCCCTTCGGGGGGCTCCTGGGCCCCACGGTGTTGCATCCGGAGTCCAGGGAAGGAAATGCCGATCAAAAGCCCGCTGACCTAGCCCCGCACACTCATCAGGATGGTTTTTTATAGGTTTAAACCTGTTTACAGGAAAGTCACGAGTGCTGGGAGGAAGCGGCGATATTGGAACCGCTGTGCACTGGTGGGGGGGGGGCGGGTGTGAGTCGGTGTGTCAGTTGCTCAGACAGTAACCAGAATCGCCCTGGGACCCAGCAGTCCCGGCGCTGGGGGCGCAGGAGGTGGGGACGGAGGCAGGGACCCGGAGCTGTGTGCGCGCCGTCCACACCAGCGCCGCCCGCACTGGCCGGGGCAGCCGCAGGCTCCCGAGCCGTGGAAGAGGGCAACCCGCGTCGGGCGGTAGCAAGGACTCCACCGGCCAGGGCGGGCTTCGAAGACCGAGGAAGGGGCGCGGTGTCCAGGAAGGGGTGGGGCCCTGCAGACTCCCTGCTGCGAGCCCCTGGGACCGCGGTCGACCCGGGAGCTCCGGAACGGGACACGCGCAATGAACCCGAGGCTGTCGCCCCAGGTCTGTGCTGGTTCGTTGTAGCCAACGCGGAACCTCAGAGCCCTGGTGTCCGACACTGTTCTCGGTCGACTCCCAGCCTTCTGGAACCGGATTGCGGCACCCGCCTTTCCTTGTTGGCGCCCTGACCTCAGCCCCGGACGCGTCATCCCAAACCTGGGAGCACCCGTGCCCAAAGCCCAGCCTGGCCACGTTCCGGAGTCCGGGCTTCGTGTCTCCGCCGCTGCGGCGGCAGGTGGGGGTACGCAGAGCTCGGCCCTATATCTCTGATCTTTCCAAGCCCTGCTCCTAAGAAATTCGTGTGGTATTTTCCCAATTTACCCTGTGGCTCCGGTGTTGATGGGATGTAAGCTTGTCTTCATTTATGTGTATAGTCGCATCAGAGTGTGTTTTCCCGTGTCTTACGGTGTAACTGTGTCTTGGGCTGTGTAGAACATTCATAGGTTCCAAACGCTGAACCCCCCTGAAATGGTGGGTTCAGAGATGGTCCCCTTCACCCCGCCCCACACATACTGCAGGTGAGGATGGGGTCGGATTCTGGTTTCAGAATGAACAAAGGATCCGTGGAGAGTTAAGCCAGCAGACACATCGTGTTACTTAACTCCTTTCTCAGAAGGAAGTTAGCCCATTAGGGAGGGGTTTGCAACCTGCTCTCTGCTTTTCCAGGTCCTGCTGTTCCTGTAAGAAGCTGCCGCAAACCCCGTGTGGAAACACATTTCCGCCGTGCGGGTCTATGGCCGAGGGATCTGGCGCGGTCCCCTGGGCTGCAGGAGAGGGCGGCTGGGCTTCGTTCCTTCCAGCGGCTACAGGGCGAATGGCTTGTCCTGCCTTCCGGGTGTCCGTGGGCTGCTCACGCCCTCCAGCTCCGTCCTCAGCCGTGCCAATGGCGGGCGGCTTCCGGTCCCTCCCAGGCCATGGACCCCGTCTGCATTCACACATGTCTTTCTCTGACCCTCACCCTCCTGTCTCCCTCTTCTGGTTTTGTGGTGACATTAGGGCTTCCTGCATGATCTCAAGGTTCTGATTTAATCTCATCTGCCTTTTTCCAAAGGTAAGTAGAGGACTCCCTGGCCGTGGACATGGGG
>CM052803.1:2078047-2120967 GCA_028533885.1 Nasua narica
GCCATTGCCGTGTTAGCCCACCTCCATCAATTACATACTTACCATTTCTTCTTGTGATGGGAGCTGCTAAGAGCTAGTCTCCTAGCAGGTTTAAGAGTTTAGAATACAGCTTTGTTGTCTAAAATCACTCTCCTGTGTTAGGGCTCCCGAGTTTATTTATCTACTCGTACAAATATACATCCTTGCCCAATGTCCCCACCGATGCCCCGCCCCGCAGCCCCTCATAACCTCCCTTACACTCTCACAGAACTCATCTTTAAAAATATTTCATGTTGCCTCTTCTGCTCTTCACATCTAGTGTTTCTGTAGATCTTGCCTTTGCAAACAGTCAGCTTATGTTTAATTTGCAAATGTCATGTGTATATATCTGAATCTATTGAAGAGTCAATACCGCACAATGGTCCAAGCAAAGGTGTTGCTGGAGGAAGGCGTGCTCTGCTTATCCTACAGTGAGCCTTGACATAAATATTCTCCAGTTGGGGATCAGCATCCGAGAAGAGTATAAAGGTCGAGGGGCTTTCTGAGAGGACTGAGGGATGACAGCAATCGCCTTCCTTAACTAAAAAACCACCCAGAATAGCCAACCTGATGGACCCTATGACCTCAGTCTTCAGAGGAGACTCTAGGTATTGGTACTTTCAGCCATTCCTGTCCCTAAACTGCCAACCCAACCCGACATCCTCCCTGGGCGTCACACCTGGACTCTGCAGGTATGTTGAGAGTACTTGTGAGGGTCCCACCAGGAAAACAGAAACTCTTCCATTTATTTAAAAGAGAGAAAGAGGGGCGCCTGGGTGGCTCAGTGGGTTAAAGCCTCTGCCTTCAGCTCAGGTCATGATCTCGGGGTCCTGGGATCGAGCCCCGCATCGGGCTCTCTGCTCAGTGGGGAGCCTGCCTCCCCTTCTCTCTCTCTGCCTGCCTCTCTGCCTACTTGGGATCTCTCTCTCTCTGTCAAATAAATAAAAAATCTTTTAAAAAATAAAAAAAAGAGAGAGAAAGAAGTAAATGGAATATGTTCTCTGAATCGAATCCTGGCACAGGGAAAGAACATGGGAGGGGGGAGGAAATGGATAACATCCAGTTAAAGTCTAAAGTTTAATTAATTACTGTATCAATGTTAATTGCTTGGTTTTGACAGATGCAGCACGGTTATGTAAAATATTGGCGTTGGGGAGACTGGATGAAGGGCACAGGGGAACTCTCTGGGATTCTGCTACTTCTCTGCAAATCTAACATTATTGCACGGGAAGAGCTTTGTTTAAATAAATGTCATCAAACAGATACATGTTTTCCAAAAAGAAAAAAAGAAGGAGGAGGAGGAGAAGGAGAAGATCATCAGTGGTTGCTGAGAGGGCAAAGGGAACACAAGGAATCTTTTGGCTGCGATGGAAATCTTCAGTCACTACGATGGTGGTTTCACAACTCATCAAATCACAGATATTCGTGGATGCGGCGTGTTGTATGTAAATTATGCCTAAATAAAGGTGATGAAAAATCACTAATAAAGACTACACAAAAAGGATTTCATGCACGGGAGGCATCACCCAAGTGAAGAAGGGCTGAGAAGCAGAACAGGGGATGAAGCCACATCACCAGTGAGCAAGCTGGAGGTCCCGAGAAAGCAGGCAATGAATGCTACAGGACTGGCTGTCCCCTGGCTCCCTGCAAAGCTGGGATGGTGTCCGGGGGGACCTGAAGTTGCCAGGGAGATCGGCAATCTGGGCCTTGGGTGTGTTGGGGGTCAACCCCTTCCATCAGCACAGTTCGGGGTGGGGGATGGGCCCCTGACGGACAGAGACCAAGGAGCGATGCTGTGAAACATGGGGACACACAGCCACTGCAGACGAGAAGCAGAGAAAGAAGAGTGAACAGATACCAAAGGGGAAAGGAAGTGGGAGGGCGAGAGAAAGAGAGACAGAGAGGCACAGAGATCCCAGGGCGCACACACACAGAGAACAACATCAGAAACTTGCAGGTTCAGAAGCCTGGCTGCTCATTTTCAAGAGTAACCATTTTTGACTTCCTGTTTCAAAATACATATTCTTGGAAGCCTTCAGAAATGGGCAATTTCAGTTCACTCTTTTGATAAAATGGAAGTTTCCAGAGTCTGGCTTAGCAAAGGGAGAGTGTCCCCAGACTCCTTGACCAGGGTGACCTCTGGGCTTTACCCCCTTCACCCCATGGTCTGCAAGGCAATGGAGAGAAGACTTAACTCGTCACCATCAAGGTGAGAGCCAGGTTCAGCGCCCAGCCTGACTCTGGGGAATCCCAACTTCCTTTAACTTCTGGCTACGTAGCCTTCACATACTTTTCATTTCTTTAGGGCATTTGAGAAGATTCTTAAGATATTGTCTTAAGCAGTTTTAGGTTTTTAGAAATATTGTATTTTAAGGTGGAGTGTAAGTCCATAGACTTAGTCTGCCATTTCGACAGAAAATCTAGGGTATTTATTGTTTGCTTATCAAGAATTCCACGGAGAGGTAGTCCTAGGGTTGGTTTAGCAACACAGGGACCATCTACGGATCCTAGACTTCGTGTCCTTCCATCCCAGCTGTTTCTGCTGTTGCGTTCAAGCTTGTTGCCTCATGGCTGTGAAGTGGTTGCTGCAGCTCCATCTATCACATCATCATGCTACAATTGCCAGTGAAGGACAGGAGTAAAGGGGGCAAAGTTCTCATGAGACACTCCATTATTAAGGGAGACATAGGAGCCCCAGATATAGTGGTATATTCTGCTTGCAGCATCACTGGCCAGACCTGGTCATGAACCCCACTCCGGACCAATGACTGCAAACGGGATCGCTAGATCGCCTTAACCCAAACTTTATTCCCTTCCCCCGTCCGGCCCCGAACTTAGAGCACAGCCACTCCAACAGTTCTAGGTTCCTGTTAGTAAGGGAATAGTGAGCGGTGACTGCTGTTGGGTCACTATCGGTGTCTGTGACAGCCACACCCTGGAAAAGTAGCTCTCCCCTGCCCTCAGAGCCGTGGACACGAGAATGTGTGGCGGGCTTCCCGTCCCGCTGAGCTCCGAGGTGCATAAGCCTGTTCCCCACCGCCGTTCTGTTCTTTATTTCTGCAGAAATAAAGAGTGCCCCATCTGGCCCGAAGCCTGAGGTCTGTCTCCTGGCCATCCACCCCTTTAGGATTTTACACGGGCTCCGGGACACCCCGCCTTTCCCCGGTTCCAACGGCACTGGGGGACGACAGGCAGAGAACTCACGCTAGCAGGATGTTTTTTAAAGTTCTCCACCCCTGACCGAGACTTTCACAAATACCGTCCTATTAGAGACGTGGAGGACGATTTCAGGCTTCCCATCTCCAATGTGAGGAAACGAACGCTGATGGCAAGTGGCTTTACGTCTTGCCCAAGGACAGACGGGTGTTTTGTGCCATCAGGTCGGTTTGTTGCACAAACCCACGTCGTGCCTCATCCCAGAGCTTGACGACCAGGGTCTCGCCTCAGACGTTTGTCACCTGAGCATCTTTTGAAAACCAACTTCCTCACTCGGTCTCATTCGTGGGACGAGTGGGAAGGACAGGAGAGCGGTCTCCCCCCGTGTGGGAAGCTGCTGCTGCTGATGTAGAAACCTCATGATGTGCCCCAGCTGACATCCTGTCCGTTGTCTTCTGCGGGTTCTGTCCTTTCCCCCTCGGGCTCCAAGACAGTGCAGGCTGCAGAGGTCAGGGCATGTCTCCCCATTGGCCCACCTTCCTGGCCCTGGGTGAGTCCTGGAATGGAGGCAAAGGCTTTGACGGACAGAGGGGGTGGGCGGGAGACTTGGGGGAGGGGGCCCGCTTCCCCTCCCGGTCCTGATTCCAATCTGGAAGGTTCCGGGACGCTGGGAGAGCGACGAGGATCAGCCCCGTCTGCTCTTGCCCCAGACCTAAGTCAGACGGTGCAAGGTCAGTCCTAGAAACAGGCTCCTGGGTATGGGGACGAATTCAGCCTCCAGAGGGGATGGGGGAGAGAAGCACCTGTTTGGAAGAGGGGATGGGGGGCTTGGTTTTGAGATTATCACAGAGCAAGAAGGGCTGGGGCAGCCGCTGAGGAAACAGCGGGGGGCATCTGTCTTACCAGACCCTCTCTTCCAGTGCTCTGCCTGGGCCCGGTGGTCCCCGCACAAAACACACGGAATGGTGAGTCTCGTCCCCATCCCCTCGGACCCCACAGGCGGTGCTGACCCTGGGAGGGCCTGGGAGGAGCCCCTGAAATTAACCCCGAACTGTAAACGATCCCAAATGCATGACCCTCCTGGGTCTCCCCCCATTCTCCACCTGCACTCCCGACAGCCCCCGGGCAATCAGAACCCCACAGGACCAGGCTGAGCCCAAGGCTCTTGCACACAAGCCCAGATCCTCCCCAGCATCCCCTGGGCAGAGAACTTTTGTGACCGTCGCCCAGGGCGGAGTCCCAGACGCCAGCCACCCTTGATCCCAACCTCCTCACCCTTGATACACGTCGGCGAGTGACATTATTTTGAATGATAATTTTAAAATCTCGCTTACATTTTTGAAATTTATTTTTCATATATATGTATATGTATATATATATATATATTCGGGCAAAATATTAGCTTTTTGGAGCCCTTTCAAAGGTTCTGTTCAGATCAAATGAGACCCACGTGCCGCTCTTTGGTCTGGATCTATCTTACCCTCCTGCCGTCGGGCTCACGCCCCTCCAGATTTTTAGCCCTCCGTCTTTCTCAAATACACCATGTCCCCCTCAACTCCGGACCTCCTCACACGCCGACTTCTCTGCTCCGCGTGGGGGATCCAGCCCGGACCCTCTGCTCTCAGCTCAGATGTGTCTTCCCTCCCACCTAGATTCCTGCACTCACCCCGAGGGCACGCATCCCGGTTTTACCGGCGGACTGGGACAAGTGTTCCATCAGAGTCTGTCCTCCCTCTGCACTTCTGGCCCCGAGGGGGCGGGGATCTTGGGCGTATTTCTCATGTTTGTGGAACCAGGGCCATGTGGGGGCGTCTGTTCGTGGATAGATAGGTATGAAGGTAGAGTAGAAGAAAACAAGGAAAGGAGGGAGGGACGGAGGGCGGGAGAAAGAGAGAAAGAAAGAAAGGAAAGAAAGAGAGAAAGAGAGAAAGAGAGAAAGAGGAAGGGAGAAGGAAAGGAAGGAGGGAAGGGAGGGAGGGAGGGAGGGAGGAAAGAGCCAGAAGGCAAATGAGCAAATAATCTCTCCCAGCTCCTGCTTCCTGCTTCCGTGAGGGATTTTGTAACTTGAAGGCCGCCTTCCTGTTTTAGGGCTCCAAACCCTCCCTTCCTCTGCGGCCGCAAGCCTAACTGAGGCAGATGGGGGTTTTCAAGAACCTTTTTTTTTTTTTAAAGATTTTTTATTTATCTATTAGAGAGAGACTGAGAATGAAAGGGGAGAAGGTCAGAGGGAGAAGCAGACTTCCCGCAGAGCCGGGAGCCCAATATGAGACTCGATCCCGGGACTCCGGGATCATGACCTGAGCCAAAGGCTGTCGCCCAATCAACTGAGCCACCCAGGCGCCCGGTTTTCAAGAACCTTAACAACAAGGAAATAGAGAGAAGGCTGAGCGAGCCCAGAGATGGGCGCCCCAGAGAAGACTGCACTGTAGACAGGAATCCCCCTCGACTGAGGTCTGTGGGACCAGCTGGGGGTCCAGCACACCCCCCGCTGGACTTCCCCTGGGGCTTTGCTGACTGCCCCCTCCCCTCCCCCAGCCAGGGCTAGCCAGGCCAGAGTCACCCCTACCAGTCCAGACTCCTGTTTCCCTTGTCCCCACAAAGGACACGTGACCCTCATCCACTGTTTCTGTCCCAGCCCCCTGTGTCCCTCCAGAAAGTGGTCGTGGGCAGGGAGGGAGCCACCCGCCGCAGCAGACACGTGTGGTGACAGCCTGGTGCTGTCACCTCCCCCGTGTCACCCTGAGACAGCCTGCTCTGTCACCTCCCTGTGTCACCCTGAGAAAAGTCCAAGATGTGACAGAGTCTCGGGGTCCTATGTCAAGAGGGAGAAAAACTGCAGTGAGGAGGCTCACATCCACCCAGAATGGGCCTGGCAGGGGTGGGGGGTGGGGGTCTCCTGGGGGAGGAGGATGGAGGCGTCCTAAAGGACGGGAGGCAACCAGGGCACAAGCCTTGCCTAAAAATGAATGGAGCATCTAACAGGGGGAGTCGTGTCATATGGTGACTTTCTCAGAACGGACCCCGAGAGCCCACTCTGTTTCCCTCCTAGGGGTCCTGCCCAGACCCTCCATCTGGGCGGAGCCGGGCCCTGTGATCCCCTGGGGGCAGCCCGTGACCATCGTGTGTGAGAGCCCCGCTGGGTTTGACACATTCCGCCTGGAGAAGGAGGAAAGTCGCTCATATGAAGATGTGAGCAACTCACAGAACAGGACGCTGGCCAGATTCCCCATCCCGGCGGCGAGCGAGGACACTGCCGGGCTCTATCACTGCCTCTATCATAAGGGTGTCAAGTGGTCTGAACACAGTGAGCCGCTGCAGCTGGAGGTGACAGGTGAGGACGCCTCTGCTGGGCGCTCTGGTTTCTCTGGGGCGGGGTGATGGCCGCATGTGTTCTTCCGATGGATGCTCAGGGCTCCGGCAGATGCTCAAGGTAGAGAGGGCCAGGCTGAGTGGGACAGACCCTGGGGGTCCCCCCACTGAGCATCAGTCCTTCTGCCCTGGTCTCAGAGACGCCCCACCCCCCCACACACCTACTCCTCAGCTGGTGAGTAACAGACCTCAGCCTGGGGCGCTGCTGGGGGGCTCTGTGCTGGGCACCCGGCCAAAGCTAGCAGCCCTGGATGTGGGAGGCACTCCTCTGACTTTCCCCGAGCGCTCCCCCATACACCCTTAATGTGCAAAGGGATGCAAGTTTCATGCCCAAAGGCACAAGCCTGTGAAGGGGAGGAAGCAGCCCGTGGGAGGGAGGAGCAGACTCAGGCTGTGTCCCCCCCCTTTGTGGGCAGGGTCCTGCTGTTGGCGGCTCTCTGCAAGGGACAGAGGGACTGAGAGACTGACAGCTATGGGAGGGAACGGGGCTCCCATAGTGGGAGCCCCACTGGTGGTTATGTCCCAACAATGTAGCGTTAGGTCCCCTAGAGGAAGAGAGAGCCCCTCTCGGAGAATCCTGAACCCGCTGGCTGGGGGGCGCACAGGGATGCCCCCTTCCCCATCTCTTGCTGTGAAGACAGGTTGAGAGGAGAAGCCCAGCCGCCTTCCTGCCGGGGTCAGGGTGGGGATTCCAGTCCTGGCCCGAGAGCTCCGTGCCTGCGGTGAATCACCAAAACCGTGTGCGCCCCGGTTTCCTCCTGCACCAGGGGGGCGATAAGTGTCCTGACCCTGGGGCCCATTTTCGGGGACTCAGGAGCCGTTTACGCAGGCGCGGCGCCCAGGTCCCTGCCTGCTGAATGCCGAAGCCTGAGGTGCTGGTCTTACTAATATTGAGCCTTTCTTCTCACCCTTTCTTCGTCTGCTCGGGACCCCCACCTGCTGAGCGCCGGATGCACGCAGGGAATGAGGAGAAAGGCCCTGGTGCACCCAAACGTCAGTGGGAAAATTAATGAGAATGCGGGATAGAAATGTTTATATATATTTGTATATATTTATTAAGTTTTTTTTAACGTATTTATTTGACAGCGAGCGAGAGAGAGATCACAAGTAGGCAGAGAGGCAGGCAGAGAGAGAGGGGGAAGCAAACTCCCTGCTGAGCAGAGAGCCCAATGGATGCGGGGCTCGATCCCAAGACCCTGAGATCATGACCTAGGCCGAAGGCAGAGGCTTTAGCCCATTGAGCCACCCAGGCGCCCCTATATTTGTATATATTTAAATAGAATGTATTTATATATATAAACATTAACTTGCAAAATTTCAGATCTATGATTTAAAGATATTAGAATGTATGTTTACATTATATATTAAATACACAGTAATAGAATTAACATAATAAAATACATCGATATGTTATTACATATGAATATAGTGTACAGTATTATATATTATATAACGTGATACATTATATTGTGTGTCATGTATTGCTATAATTTATATATGTAAATACATACCTTGTAATAGTAAATGTGTATAATTGAGACACAATTGAGATACATAGCTTATGCATTACAAGTAATTTTAAATTATATATCATTCAAATTATGTATGTAAATTAAATTGTACCTATATAAGTTAAAGCACAGAACTTAAAAATGTATACCTGTATTTATTATATACTACAGCGGGTGGGGTCCTGGAGGTGAAGTTTTCTGCCTTTCTCCTTTTTTTTTTTTAGATTTAATTTATTTATTTGACAAAGAGAGATCACAAGTAGGCAGAGAGACAGGCAGAGAAAGGGGGGGGAAGCAGGCTACCCGCTGAGCAGAGAGCCCGATGCGGGGCTTGATCCCAGGACCCTGAGATCATGACCTGAGCTGAAGGCAGAGGCTTTAACCCACTGAGCCACCCAGGTGCCCCTTCTGCCTTTCTTAAAGGACATTGAGGACTCAGCCTCTGCGGGGCGGCGGGAGGGGCACCGTCCAGAAGACGCGCCCTGGGGGCTCGACTCTGTGAGCGGAAGAGCCCAGCAGGACTCGGTTTGACCACCTGTGAAACGGGCGTGCAGCGCATGCGCGGAGCCCAGGGCCAAGCTGGGCGGGAGTGATTGGCATCTGCCCTGGGGCTTCAGGCCACAGGAGGACGCGGAGTCTTGGCTTCTGCGCTCACAGAGGGGAGGTTCAGCCCATCGGAGGCTGCTGTGAAAAACAGAAGGCATCAGCGATGAGGACTTTTGCGCATGGGGTGGGAATCCGGAAGGAGGTGAGCAGGGGGAGAGTGGAGGGCGGCGCTGTCCCGCAGAGCCTCCCACAGGAAGGGCTCGCTGTGCACCTGCGCCATCCCGCCGCGGGTCGCTAGCCAGGTGTGGCCGCTGAGCCCAGGAAACGCGGCCCGTGCGGCCGACGATCTGACTTTGAAATTTACTTAACTTGCATTTCATGGCAATCGTCCGGTGAGGTTAGCGTCTTGGACAGCCAGCTAGGGCGTCTGCATCCCCGCAGGTCTGTTCTACAGAACCCCCTTTTGCGGGGCAGGAGGGCAGGGAGAGTGGAGTCAGAAAGCTTCTCGACAGAGGCCTCAGGCCTCTGACGGTGCTCTCAATTCCTCCCTCCTAGGAGACCTACAGATGGAGGAGGACGACAGTGACAGTCCCGGTGACAGTCCCGGTGAGTGAGGGGCACAGAGGACCAGGCTGTGTTTCTTGGGGGAGGGGAAAGACTGGGCTTTGGGGTTGGTCCCATTCCCGCTCTGCCAATGCCCTGTGGATAGTGGACCCTGGTTTTGGGGTAATGTTTTCCCATGTCACAGGACTGTTATGCGTTGCAGAGATTTTCTGCCTAGGTGTGTGCATGACCAGCACCCAGCATATACATGGTATGTAGTAGGTGTCCAATAAATGCACACCCCTGATAATCTGCTTCCATCGTCCCTGTTCCCCCAGGTCTGTTGACAGAGCATGTTTATATCCTCACTGGGGTCTCAGTGACCTTGTTCCTTTGTGTCATCGTCCTCCTGGCCCTCATTTTCCTCTATTGTCGGCACCGGAAAATGCACAGTAGGTCTCAGGGAGGGGGTGGGGTGCTGGGAAGAAGGCTTCTCTTCTTAATTCACATCCCTGACTGTGCTCAGGGGACACCCCCCCCCCCCCCCCCGCTGCAAAGGTGAGGAACAGAGGCCCAGGAGAGGTGAGGTCCCTGAGACTGACCCCGGACCCCTCCCAGTCCTCTGTATTCAGGCGGTGGGGGCCCCAGTGCTCAGTGTTCTTTCCCCTCAGGGTCAGCCTGGCCGTTGACATCCTAGAGAGGACACCAGGTAAAAGAAGGGACAGTCCAGGGAGAAGGGAACGTTTGGGAACATTCTAGGCGTGCAAGATTGAAACCTGAGGCTGTGAGTTTTCAGGCAAACTTACCTTCCAAGACCCCACCCCGGAGGCCTGACCCCTTGTCCTCTCCCCTCCAGATCTGACCGCAGTCCACAGACTTCCTGAAAAGGACAGGGAAATGCACCCTCCGGTGAGTCCTCGTTACCAATTACCAACTCGGCCTAACGAAATGATCAGCAGTTTGGAAGCAAATTGGTGGGGGTAGTTCTGGCTCAGGGACTTTCTGGAGGCGGCTGTGTAGACATGGACCATATCTGAGATGCCCCGCCCCCTCCCACGACTGTTGGCAGGACCCTTGATCCCTCCAGCGCTTCTCCAGGGAGGGAGGGCCGGAAGCCCCATTCTCTCCGGAGCGAGCGTGTCCTCATTCTGCCCTGGTCTGCGGGTCACCCAGGCCAGCCCCGATCTTCAGTGGGAGGGCGGTACACAGTGGTGATTCCAGAAGGTGGGATCGCAGGGGTCACCTGGAGGTTGGCTCCCAGCCTCCCCTCCTTCTCTTCAGCCTGACTCACCTGGGTCTCTCTCCCTCTCAGACCCCGACGGCGGGAGGCCCCCCGGATGTGACCTATGCTCAGCTGGACCAGTGGGTCCTCACACAGAGGACAGCCCAAGCCGTGTCCCCACAGGCCGTGGAGCCCACGGCTGAGTTCAGCACGTACGCAGCCCTCGCCAGACGCTGACTCCAGGCGCGGCCAGCCTCCGCTCCTTGACACCGAGGAAGCCATACCCGAAGAAGCGCACAGTGGCCATTTGGAGGGCTTCCGAATGGGACCCTCCCTTTCTGGAAAGCCGTACAGTCAGATTTCCTGGAGGCAAGTGCTGGAGTCAGGAGGCCCCCAGGCAACATCTAGGAGATTTGGAGGCGTGTGGTCCCCCGGAAAACCAACTAGATCCTCGAGAGGACGTGCAGCACTTATTTCCAAAGACCCAGCTACAGACTCCCGGCTGTTTCCAGAGACCCAGCAATAGTCACTTGACTGTTTCCAGAGACCCGCTAGGGTCCCCAGTCACGCAGAGGATTCCAGATCTCCTGTGTGTCCCTAACTGCCCCCCGAGGCTCTCTTTCAGTTGTCCACTCAGCTGACTCTAAAGACCTTCCAGAGCTCCGAGGTTGACCTTGAACCTGGACTATACTGAGGCAGCGGGTAGTTGAGACCCTGTTTTCTGGATTATGCTTCTCTTTGTTCGTCAATAAAAGTTGTCGCAGGCCCTCCCTGCAGGAGCCCTGCCCGGGGAGCTTGGTCCCGGTCTCTGAAACAAGACAGAGGATGCATCAGTGTTTTCTGAACTGAGTGTCCCAGGGAGGAAGGAGGGCGCTGCTGAGGGGGCGTGTGCCTGAGTAAACGTGCAGATGATACAGCCCTAGCATCCACGTACGCGCACACGCCCACGCCCACAAGTGCGTGCATGCATGTACACGCAGATACACGCGTGCACGCATGTCCACAAGTACATGCATGCATGTACACGCAGATACATGCGTGCACGCATGTCCACAAGTGCATGCAGGCATGTACACGCAGATACATGCGTGCACGCATGTCCACAAGTGCATGCAGGCATGTACACGCAGATACACGCGTGCACGCATGTGCACAAGTGTATGCAAGCATGTACACGCAGATACACGCATGCACGCATGTCCACAAGTGCATGCAGGCATGTACACGCAGATACACGCGTGCACGCATGTCCACAAGTGCATGCATGCACAGACACACACGTCCACAAATGCATGCATGCTTGTACATACACACAGACACACACACCTACACACGTGCACACACACTAATAGACATACGTATAGACTACAGGAGGGAGTTGCCGAGGCTGTGATCGCACAGAGAGGGACGCTGGGGCTTTCAGTCTGAGCCATGGAACACGGCAGCTTCCCATTTCCCATCCGTACTCCAGGCTCGACGCCATGCCTTCTCCAAACACAAGCGCGCCCTCCAGCTCCGGGACCTTGTCCTTCATCTGACCTTCACTCCCTCACCCAGCCGACGCTCTTCAAGTCGGGGCTTGGACGTCGTTCTTCCGAACAAGGTCGCGACAGCTCCTCCGTGTAAAGCGAGGGTGTCAGTTTCCCACGGCTGCTGGAACCGATGGCCACGCTCTTCTTAGAGGTTCTGGAAAACACAATTTATTATCTGACAGTTCTGCACGTCCGAAGTCTGCAATCGGTTCCTCCGGGCCTAAAATCAAGGTGTCCACACAGCCACGTTCCTTCTGGAGGCTCAAGGGGAAAATCCATTTGGTGACCTTTTCCAGCTTCTCGGGGCTCCCGCCTCCCTCGGTCCGTGGCCCCTTCCCTCCCTCCGTCCTCCAGGAGCTCGGGGGCATCCTCAGTTCCTGCTCTGCTTAGGACTCCTGCTTCTGTGACGCCTCCTTCCCCTTCTTCTGACCCTCCTGCCTCCCTCTCACAAGCCCCTCGTGCTCACATTGGGGCCACAGGACAATCCAGGAGCATCTCCCCTCTCCAAATCCTAAACTCGCGGACACCAGTAAGGAACCCGTTTGCCACGTGAGGTAAGGTCGCGTGTAAGGCAGCACGCGAATGGGTCCGTCTCCCACAAGTCCGGAAAATGCTGGGTGTCTGGCAGTCTAACTCCCGTGCCCCCAGAATGACTCTATGGAACAGAACCTGCTGTACCCTTGGTATTGGCCATGTCTCAGGTGTGGGCAAACTTGACATCTGTCCTATATGCGTGTCCCGGACACGACCTAAGTCACCATGTTGGCCTCCAGCCTTCCTCGCCGACCCTCCTCCCCTGAGCAAAATCCTCTCCCCGGGGGTGCCCTTTCCACACACACACCAGCTGACCCAGAGTCCACACCCCCAACCACCTCCCTTATGGGGCTCTCACACGCCGGGCCACACTCCACGTGCCCTCATCACCCGAGGGGCCATGGAACAGAGAGTTCCACTGAATCTCTCCACTACAGAGCCCATGGAAATTGGGGAGTCCAGCCAGTCCTAAGCCTGCTGACCTTGCCTTGCTCATCTTTCCTGTAGAAACCACACCGAAAGCTCTTGCCCCCAATGTCCGCTTGCCCCCGTCCCCTGCTGACCGACCCCGGAGCCCTACACGGGGTGCCCCTTCTCCTGAGGGCTGTAACAAACTGCCTTCCAGTAGTGTGGTTGCTCTGTGGTCTCACTGTCCCTCACAGTTCCTACGAATACATGGGATTTTGAAATCACCCTACAGATCGCGAAAACCTGCTTGCTTCTGCAGGAGGTTACCTTCCATCTGTGCTCCCCTAATCACACAGTCTGTTGGGGATGGGGTGTGGGCACCTTGGGGGTGTTTCCTGAGAGCCCCCTGCAGAAAACAGAAGGCCTGCTCTTCCTGGATCCGCTCTCTGTCTTCTGTTTCACATCACATGGTGTCCAGACTCCATGCCTGGGAGGCGCCTTCACACCTCTCTCTCCCTGAACCCCCAGACCTGACCACACACGGTCTTACGGTGGTCTCATGGATCTGTTATTTGAACGGGGTCTTCTCTTCCCTTCGTCATGGTCCCTGTTACTTCTTAATGTCTCTACACACAGATTAAGCTTCTGTCCACAATTGCCCACTCGATTTCTTAGCACTGTTGTTGATTGCCTCAGGGTTTGTAGGCAAGGCAGCCCCATGCTTCCTCCACAGAAAACACTTGGGATCTGCACAACCATGCCCCCGCAGCAGGACCAACTGTGCCACCAGGGGCTGTGGGGTGTCCAAGACGACTTGCCAGGAGAGCCCCAAGCGCACTGGGGGTGGGACATGCTGTGTTTGTACCTAGCTTATGGGGTCAGCCTCAGGGACCCCACTGAGATTAAAATGGAATACTATCCTGACAACTGCTAGGGAACGTGAGTGGCTCGTTCTAATAGATTCTTGTGTCTTTTATAATAACAATTATTATTATTATTATACATTATTAATTATATGCTATAATAATTTATTATATTATATGTAGTTATTATCTCTTATCTATTATATATTTTAAAATTATTATTATTATTATTGCTATGGGAAAGGTAAGAAATCTGCATTCTTGCTATAGGCCTTGTCTTCAAAGTTTTATTATATATTAAAAGGATATTTTTTAAAAATTCAATCTAAACTCAACTAGCTTATTACGGTGCAGTTGCCATTTTACTTCTTTGCAAATATTAACACATTTTTTAAAAAATTCTATTTTTTTAGTCATTTCTGCACCCACCATGGGGCTCAAACCCCCGAGATCACGAGTCACCTGCTCCGCAGACTAAGGCAGCCAGGCGCCCCAACACGGACGCAGTTCAATCTTCATACGAACTCAGCAGAGCATGCCCTATTCTGTTCTCCATCCCTCTTGCCCTCGAAGAAACTAAGGACTGACTATTAATTAACTTGCCCAAGGTCGTCCAGCCTAAGTGACCGGGACCGTGGGCTGCGTGTGTCAGCTCGACTCGGGGACCCGGGGACGAGCCGCGTCTCACCAGCCGGGAGGGTCTGTCCTGCCTCCGAGAGGGTGCGCGCCTGGCTTTCCAGCCAGTTTCCAAACCGCTCAGTTTGCACCGAGCTTGGATTTTCCATTTGTCCTCAAGGCTAATTTCCATTCGCAGTCAAAATTCTTCCTCTGATTGCTGCCAGCATCTTTGTTTTCTTCCTTCTGTTAGGTACTGAATTTTTCTTTGTCATGCAGGGACACATTCTCTCTCTCTCTCTCTCTCTCTTTATTAGTTTTCAACAATTAGTGGATTAGTCAGGGTTCTCCAGATAAACAGAACCAAAAGATGCTGCTACAAGGATTGTATATAAATATAAATATATATAATACATTTATATATAAAATACGTATCATACATAATATATACATAATATGTAAATATATTTTATATAATATGTAATACATATAATGTATGAATGTATTTATATATATATATTTATTTATTGTAGGAATCGGCTCGCGGGTTAGGGAAGCCAGAAATCCCACCATCTTCCTGCCTCTTAGAGCCCCAGGAGGGCTGGTGGTATAATTCAGCCCCAGTCTGCAGACCTAAGGACCAGGCGTGACGATGTCCAGGGGAGGAGAGGATGGTGTCCCAGCTCAAGAAGAGAGAGAGAGTAAATTGGCCCTCCTTCTGTTCTACCCGGTCCCTCGTCGGATGGAGGATGCCCACCCAAATGGGAAGGCTGGACCTCTTCCCTCAGTGACTGAAGCAAAGGCTAATCTTTCAGAAACCCGCTCATAGACTCGCCCAGAAGTAATGTTTTCCCAGCTCTCTGGACCTCCCTTAGCCCAGTCGGGGTGACCCCTACAAATAGCCGTCCCAGTCAGGACGGTGAATTTCCCCTTAACGTCTGGCTTTTTGCCTCTGACCTGAGCCAGGCTCTCAGCAAGGGAAGGGTGGAGAGCCTGGCCTTGGGAGAGAGAGGGCTCCGGAATGTTCTGCCCCCTCCAGAGCAGGAACCGCTGACCAGGTGGCGCACCTGCTCGAGTGAAAAGAAGTCCCATGAGTCTAGGCAGTGAGGTCACTGGGGAGCAAATGCAGTTTGGGAGGAATTGAAAAACGAAGCAAAATAAAACCCACATTTCTTGCATCTTGGGGGCTTGGTGGGAAGAGGAAGAGGGAGAGGGCAGAAAAGCAGACTTTGTGGACTGGTGGTTTCTCCTTGACCCTCCAACAGAGACACAGAGGTCAAGGCTCAGGCCATGGGTGCAAGAACGGTCCCACCAGCCGGAAGTCCCTCGAGCTCCGCGGCCCCTGAGCGCCACCTGGAGGCCAAGCCTCGTTTAGCGCGCGTGGTGGCTCAGTGTGGTGAGAGGCAGAGAGGGAGGGTCCACCTTGCCCTGGGACTGCCCCCAATTCCCCTGACGTGTGCCCAGGGAGGGAACGCCGGGAGGCCCCAGTGGGCCCATCTCGGTGGGAGGAGAGCTCCCAGCTGGGCCACAGGCTGCGTGGGGCAGCGGCAGGTGTCCAGACACATCCACTGAAGCCCTGGGACAAAGGGGACAGGGAGATGACCAGAAGGGCCCCCAGGGAGCAGAGGAAGGCTAGACCCTGTGACCCGGGGGCACAGACATCAGCTGGACCTCCAGGGTCTGTGGGCGAGCAAACCCCACAGCCCCCCCTCCTGGTCTCACAAACACACACACACATGCACCCTAACACACACCCATGAGGGCACATCCACTTACACGCGTACTCTGTACCTTCTCCAGGTTGGGATTTCCTAACGAATGGCTTCTAACATTACTTCGATGAAATAAAGCAGCATTTGAACTATTGTTATCATTGCTCCCAGTTTTCAAGCATATATATCATTTTTTTTCCTTTCCCAGCATGAGCAATCATCTAAAGACCCTCCTGCAACTGCTTCTCCCCTGAAATCCACCAAAGGCATGCTTGCATGCGTGGACTTCCCTCTCGTGGTTTGCAGCACGTCCCGCTGAGCCCCTGCCCTCTCCCCAAGGTCCGGCTCAGCTGCTAAGGATCTCCTGCTCCCTCTGGCATCACCCTCCTGCCTGGACAACATCACCGAAGCAAGGGTCACTGACTGGGAGGCAGTCAATGCCAACACCCATTTGTTGGGGTCTTTCTATAGGGCTGAGTTTCAACAGAGCATCGCGACCTTTTTTCTCCTGCTTCTTTGGGAATCAAGGGTGGTTGTTTTCACGTGGAAAGGGAAGTGCTTTTCTGGGGAGAGCAGCCCTGGCGCCGGGCCCCAGGTTCCCTGCAGCAGGTGGGGCGGGGGGGACATTCTCCGTGGGAGCCACGTGGCCTCTGAATCCACAGGGCTGCCTCCTGGGCTGCGTCCATGGCCGAACCCATGGGTCCGGACCTTCTGTTTCTTCGAGGCTGGGGAACACGGAGATCGGGGCATCAGACATGCGGTTTCAGGCCAAGAATCATAGAGCACATGGGCCTTGATGCCCGGAGGGATGGCAGACATAGAGAGCTTGATTCTCTTGTCGTGGAAAAACAGTGGCTACAGGGGCGGGGTCTGCCCTGGGCTCGTGCACCAGGTCTGGGGAGAGCCCCACATCTGTGCCCCCGGTCCAGAAGCACAGACCCCTCCTCTGTCCCTATAGACCTCGCCTCGCTGACCCCAGGACCCTGAGGCTGTCCCTTCTCAGGACTCGGGCTCTGCCTGGGAGCCCACGGTGGTATCCGTGGCTCAGCCAGCCACTCCCCTGGGCTGGGACCCTAAAAGGCCCAGGCCTTTCCCTTGCCAGCCTCCTCCTCCTGGGAAGTCAGTGTGGGTCTTAGAGGCTCCAGGACGTGTTCGGATCCTCAGCTTTCCTCCCCAGGGTAAGCAGCTGGTGCAGAATGCTGGACGAGGCCACTGGGCATATCAGAATCCACTGGCTGCTTTCAGTCCCTTCGGCTCTGTCCCCCCAATCCCCCCAGAACCAGGTCCCCCAGCTCAGGACTGCAGTGAGGGGCCCTCCCCAGACAGCGAAGTCACCTGGGAATGTGCCCGGGAAGTGCTGGGTGGGGTCAGGTCCTGGCACCAAGGGGGGAAGGAGCTCCTGTCTCTGTGTTCCTGGGCTGGGCTGGGGCCCATCCACCCGTGAGTGACCCTGTCCTTGTGCTTCCAGCCCCTGCTTCCCGGAATTACACGGTGGGGAGCTGTGTCCGCAGGAGCCTGGTCAGTGCGGTCTTGCTGATCCTGGTGATGATTCTGGCAGAAGCTTGGCACGGCCAACGCAGACCGTGGGGAACGGAGACAAGAGGGCGCGCAGCCGAGTGTAGACGCCAGGGTCCGGGAGGGGGGTGGGACGGGGGGGGGGGGGCGGGGAACACATCCCCAGGGCTGTGAGGCTCAGACTGGAGCCCAAGGAGACCCGGCGCCCCCCTTCTGCTGTGCCGGGCAGTGCAGGGGTGCAGCGGGGATGGGCCCTGCCTGAGGGTCCCAGCTTTGCCTCTGGGCCTCACACCCCTAATCCCACCACCCCTCCCGCCCCCCCTGCTTCTTGGGCGCCCCTCCTCTAGGGGTTCTCCGACAGGCTCCCTGTCACTCCAGCCCCTGCGTCCCTCATCTTCCTCCTCCTCCCGCCTGGACTCAGAGTCCCCATGGGGCTCAACTCAGGCCATTCCTCAGTGTTCACATCTCTCCCTTTGGTGATGTCAGCATCTGGGGGCTTCCCCTTCCCATTTCAGCGGAGGACTCCGCGGGTGGCCCAGTTTCCCCGCCTCCCCTTCCCTCCTCCTGGAGCCCCGCCCCCTGGCCGCCTCTGGGAACCAGGAACTTGCGGCTCCAGGCCCCAGGCGCTTAGCGACACCTGTCAGCTGCCTTACTCAGGAGGCCCCCAACCCCACCGGCCCTGGGTCCCCACACAGCCCGCCTCTCCTCTTCCCCGAATGGTCTCTGCCTTGCTCCCTCTTCGGGGGGCTCCTGGGCCCCACGGTGTTGCATCCGGAGTCCAGGGAAGGAAATACCGATCAAAAGCCCGCTGACCTAGCCCCACACACTCGTCAGGGTGGTTTTTTATAGGTTTAAACCTGTTTACAGGAAAGTCACGAGTGCTGGGAGGAAGCGGCGATATTGGAACCGCTGTGCACTGGTGGGGGGGGGGGGGCGGGTGTGAGTCGGTGTGTCAGTTGCTCAGACAGTAACCAGAATCGCCCTGGGACCCAGCAGTCCCGGCGCTGGGGGCGCAGGCGGTGGGGACGGAGGCAGGGACCCGGAGCTGTGTGCGCGCCGTCCACACCAGCGCCGCCCGCACTGGCCGGGGCAGCCGCAGGCTCCCGAGCCGTGGAAGAGGGCAGCCCGCGTCGGGCGGTAGCAAGGACTCCACCGGCCCGGGCGGGCTTCGAAGACCGAGGAAGGGGCGCGGTGTCCAGGAAGGGGTGGGGCCCTGCAGACTCCCTGCTGCGAGCCCCTGGGACCGCGGCCGACCCCGACCCGACCCGGGAGCTCCGGAACGGGACACGCGCAATGAACCCGAGGCTGTCGCCCCAGGTCTGTGCTGCTTCGTTGTAGCCAACGCGGAACCTCAGAGCCCTGGTGTCCGACACTGTTCCCGGTCGGCTCCCAGCCTTCTGGAACCGGATTGCGGCACCCGCCTTTCCTTGTCGGCGTCCTGCCCTCAGCCCCCGACGCGTCATCCCAAACCTGGGAGCACCCGTGCCCGAATCCCAGCCTGGCCACGTTCCGGAGTCCGGGCTTCGTGTCTCCGGCGCTGCGGCGGCAGGTGGGGGTACACAGAGCTCGGCCCTATATCTCTGATCTTTCCAAGCCCTGCTCCTAAGAAATTCATGTGGTATTTTCCCAATTTACCCTGTGGCTCCGGTGTTGATGGGATGTAAGCTTGTCTCCACTTTTATTTGTGTATATTCACATCAGAGTGTGCTTTTCCCATGTCTTACGTGTCTTACGGTGTAACTGTGTCTTGGGCTGTGTAGAACATTCATAGGTTCCAAACGCTGAACCCCCCTGAAATGGTGGGTTCAGAGATGGTCCCCTTCACCCCGCCCCACACATACTGCAGGTGAGGATGGGGTCGGATTCTGGTTTCAGAATGAACAAGGGATCCGTGGAGAGTTAAGCCAGCAGACACATCGTGTTACTTAACTCCTTTCTCAGAAGGAAGTTAGCCCATTAGGGAAGGGTTTGCAACCCTCTCTCTGCTTTTCCAGGTCCTGCTGTTCCTGTAAGAAGCTACCACAAACCCTGTACTGGAAACACATTTCCGCCGCACGGGTCTCTGGACCAGGGGTCTGGCATGGGTCCCTGGGCTGCACGAGTGGTCAGATGCCTTGGGTTCCTTCCAGTGGCTACGGGCGCGAAACAATACACTCATGAACATCAAATGAATCAAGGACAAAAATCATAACAGAAACAAAAAGCAAACAAAACAAATGAAAGGGAAACACATATACCAAAACCTATGTATGGGTTGCTGCAAAAGCATCTCAGAGAATGAAGTTTATAGTCGTGAATGCAGCTGTTTGGAAATTGCAAAGATCTCAGCTACACACCCTAACTTTACACCTTGATGGACAAGGAAAAAAAGAGTACACTAATCCCAAAGTTAGCAGAAGGAACGAAGGAGAGTGGAAATAAATGAAATAGAGACACCACCCACCCCCCCAAAAAAAAAGAAAGAAAGAAAAGAAAAAGATCAATGAATCTAAGAGTTTGTTAGTTGAAAAGATAAACCGAATTGACAAACGTTTAGCTAGACCACCGAAGAAGAAAAACGAGAGAAAAACGCAAATCAAATCAGAACTGAAAGAGGAAGCATTACAACTGACCCCACAGAGATATGTAGGAGTGTGAGGGACTACTACCAACGACTCTGCACCCACAGATGAGACGACCTGGAAGAAATGGATCAACTCCCAGCAACACACAACCTACCATGACTAAATCAGGAAGAAATAGAAAATCTGAACAAACATATATAAAGCAAGGAGACGGAGTGGGTCACCAAAGACCCACCGACACAGAAAATCCCAGGACACCAGATGGCTTCACTGGCAAATTCTATTGAACATCCAAAGAAGAATGAATGCCAATCCTTCTCAAACGCTGCCGAAAAAGTGGAAGGAGGGGGGACATTCTCAACTCATTCTTCAAGGCCAGTGTTATCCTGATGCCAAAGTCTGATGAAGACACTACATATTATCCTGATACTGATATTCCAAAATCAGATGCGGACACTACCAAAAAAAAATTTAGAGAGACCAAAGTTCTTTTGTTTTGTTTTTAAAGATTGTATTTATTTATTAGACAGAGAGAGAGAGATCACAAGCAGGCAGAGAGAAGGAAGCAGGCTCCCCACCGAGCAGAGAGCCCAGTGCAGGGCTCGATCCCAGGACCCTGAGATCATGACCTGAGCCGAAGGCAGAGGCTTAAGCCATTGAGCCACCCAGGTGCCCCGAGAGCAAAGTTTTTATCTGTCCTTCATAACTCCGGAAAAATTTCCTGGACGTCATTCTTGCCAGCCTCTTTTTTTCTTTCAGTGTGTTAATTAGTCTTGAATTTGGATGTCCAAGTATCTCCCTGGGTTTAGGAAGTTCTTGGTTATCATTTCTTTTCAAAAGCTTTCACGCCCCCCCCTCCTTTTTCTGGAACTCTAATCATTCTATTCTATGGTAGATGCCGTCCAGTGCCTTCCATTAATTTTATTCATTGACTGAATTCCTCAAGTCCAGAATTTGTTTGGCTCTTTTGTATGATTTCTATCTCTTCATTAAACTTCTCTTTTGGTTCATGTATTGTCCTTCTTTTCTCATAACTCGATAAGTTTCACCAGTGCAGCTATTTTGAAATCTTGGTCAGCTACGTGGCCAAATTCCCAGTCTGAGTTCAGTTACTGGACAGCTGTCCTCATCTTTTGGTGATGACAGATGTCCTTGATTCCTCGTGTTCCTTGGAGTTTCCAATGGCTGTTTTAGCATTTGAAGTGGCGATCACTCCACAAATCTTTAGTAGCTGTCTTCCTGTGGGAGATGTTTTTCATTGGTCCTGCTTATATCTGATACTTTCTCCAACTTCACAGAGATGCACAAAATGTGTAAGCTTGTATTTCCTTTCTGGTCCTTGCAACCCACCAGACTGGCTGCTGGAAACTTTCTGCTTTTTTGTTTGTTTGTTTTTGCTACAAGTTTGTGGTTTCTCTCTTGCCCACAGATCCTGGTTTGTTTTCAGAGCCTGCACAAAGATCTGGCCACAGCATACAATGAGGTGTGGGTTTTCACATTTGGGAAGTGAAGAGCGCCCTTGGGCGGGGCTCAGGGTGTTAGGGGTCAGATCTCCCAACAGCTCAGAGACAGGCTTCCTGCTGTGGGGGAAGTCAATGGGAACCACATCTGTTTAATCCCTTGGATACTCTTAAATGCCTCTTTCCCCATCTCCTGCTCCCCCCATCTGGAGTTCCTGTTTAATACTCTGGGGATCTCCAGCAGGCACACACAGCTGGGGAGGCCAGGCACCCACTCACTGTTATGTTGGCTAGTTCAGCGCCCTCAAATGTGCCCCCCACCCTCGGCAGAGGAGCGACTTGACAAAGAGCCTCTTACCTTCTCAAATGCATCTCCATTTCTTTCATTTACAACAAAGGATCAAGATACACATGTCATTTCCAAATGTATGCACCCTAACACTCAGTGGGTATCTCTGGAAAATGTTCAATTCCATGTCTCTTCAGCTGTTACGGACATTATCCTCACTTCTGTCCTTCTGACACTGAAAAAACGTCCTCATTCTATTCCCCAACATCTCGAATTTCCACGTCTGGTCTCTCTATGCTGCCTTCCAGAAAATCACTCAGTACGGCATTCGAGTTTTATAAACGTCTCCTCAGCTTTGTCTCGTCCTTCATGGAATGAACTTTTTCGGGGGTATTGATTTTATTGGATTTTTCATCCCTAAAATGTCTTAGCTGTTTCAAGAATTGCCCATTCTTCTGTAACACAATCCATATTCTTGCCTCAAAAATTCGATAGCTCCTTTTATTTTTTCAGATGTTTAAATATGCCTAATTTTATCCTCATGTTTTTCTATCGATTCCATTTCCTCGTATCTGATGATTCTTATTCCTCTGTAGCTTATTGGCCACACACTGTTTACCATTGTCAGGCTCACTCTCTGATGTCCATTCGAGGTGGACAGCCTCCTCTCCCACACTTGTTCGTACGAGAAGGGTTCCTCCCGGGGCTGTTCTGGGAGTCGGGCCGACCACAAGAGATCGTTGCAGTTTCTCCTGGTCCATGGCGTCCATTCTCTCAACGTCGCATCTCTCAGGTTTGTGTTAGGCAGGGACGGATCCGATGCAAGCCTCGAGCTCTCAGTCACTCACAGAAGAGAAAAGCTTCAGTGAACTTGTTTCACACACACGTAGCGGAAGTGACTCGGAGCTGGCCTGAGTCTGTGAGTGGGGAAACCCCTTAGCTGGTCCACACGCACATCGGGGAGCTCCGCAGTTTCCAGCCTTCGCCTGCAGCCCTGCCCCCTGCCTTCCTCTTAGGACCCTGGCGTCCCTCTCTGCGCCCCACGAGTGGAAGCCTCTCCTAGATGAGCTGCTGAAGGTCCTGGGAATTGACAGCTGCTCAGCTTGGTTCTCTGTTCCTTCTCTGTTCCTGACTCTCTGGGGAATTTTCATTTCTCAGTTCCTGCATAGGACTGTTTCTACACGTTTCAGAAGTATGGCCAGTAGCACTTATTGGTATAAAGGGCAGGTGAGGGGTCTTGCCCTCTTGCCCACTGGATGCAACAAACGTCCACCTGGGCTAAGTCTCACCCCATAACCCTTCCATGTACCAAGCCCCTCTTAACCCGCTCTGAAAACTAACAGTGATGAATCCCCTCCCATGAACTGGGAGCCACTGACCCCCACAACTACCCCGAGAAGCGGGGTTCAGGACAAGACCCAAACAAGGAACCAGGCTTGCAGACAGGATGCTATTACCCTGGGCCACACAGGCAGTGAGGAACAGATAAATATTTAGATAAAGGTTAACTTTTCCTTCCAAAAAAAAAAAAAAAAATCAGAGCTCCCACACAGCTGAAATAAATGTTCCCTACAGCTTACGTGCAGGAGCCCGGGGTGGGGAGGACGGGTGTGCCCCAGAAACAAGGGGCACCAAGAAGCCAGGACAGTCTCACGAGGATGTTCCCAAGAAGGGGGAGGGAGTGTGGACAATGTCACAGGACAATAGAGAAGTCCTTGGAGGCTGTGCAGAAAGGAAGCCCATGCTCTGGGGGCAGGAGAGGGGCTGTGCTCCCTTCCGTAGGTGCCTGTATGTCTCCCCTGGGCTCATTGCCACCGTGACCTCGACGTGAGCTGATCAGAGAGGACACACCTGTCTCTGTGCTGATCTGAGCTCCAAATGGCAGCAGGAACCTGTGTCCGCGGTAGCATTTCCATGGTGAGGACCCAGGGCTGTGCTGGGGATGACGGAGACCCCACGGGGGAGGCTCTGGGAGGGAAGGACCTGCCCTGGTCTCCTCACCTGGATGGGGCATCTTGGGGAGCCTCGGGGCACACTCGCTGCCCCGTCTTGGACACCAGAGCCAAGCTGGGCCCCGGGGAGGGGCTGTTCCCCTTCCTGTGGGGCTGCTGAAGTGACAGCCCTGTGATGGGAAGGACCGGTGTGTATTTGTATAAACACACGGGTCCCGGCTACATTCACCAACAAAACTTAGGCACGGTGCTGTACGCCGACCATTCGGATCTTGGTTTTTAAATACTACCCTCTATTAAAAGGAATTCAGGTTCATCAGAGAAATTCTTTATTCCAGATTGGGACAGGGGAACTAATGGAGGTTGCCGGAGCATCTGAATGGGCCAGAAAGCGCAAAACTTCGCCAAGAAGGCTGGAGGCAAGTCAGGGTAACACAGAAGCCAGCTGGAAGGAATTCCCTTTGGAAAAATCTAGAATAATCTGAGCATCCAAGTATAGAAATGCAATGCATTGAATAAAGCAGAAACCCATTAGTTTATAGAGAAAATTAGTTATTGCATGGGGGGAAAGGGAATGCTTTAGAGTAGAATGCCCATGGATCGAGGCAGAAGGAGCGATGTAGAGATTGGAGATTGGAGATTGTTGAGTTAGCTGCCATGATGGTGGGCGACTCAGGCAAGGGTCATCGGTGGTCCTAACAACGTTCATGCTGTATTGGAGGACGGTCATGGTGTTGGATGAAAACTCAAATATTTATCTCCAAATACCAACCATATTCTGAGGGAGGATGGAGGACTTCACCACGGGAAACTAGGCAGACACCTACCTGACCAGGCAATCGGAGGGCACAGTGCCAGGAATAGGACAGTGGATATCCCGGGCTCCTGATATTGATGGAGGTGATCACAGCCTTATCGACACCCTTCCCTGGGTATTCATAGGTAGACGCTGGGTAGAACCAGAAAGAAAATTAGAGACGCCTTTTGGCAGTTGGTAAGACAGGAACCAGGAGTGTGGGTTCGGTCCCAGTGTTGCATCAGCGAAGATCTCCTGATTGGGAGTTCTGGGGTCGTGTAGACGAGGGTTCGTGCTTATGGGAGATGCACACTGGTGTGTTGAGAAAACGGGGTGTATTATATCAGAAAATCACCTGCCTACCTACCTATTATCAGTCTGTCAGTCTGTCTCTAGGTCTGTCTATGCGCATGCGAGTAGATGCATGTGTAATGGACCTTTCTTTCTCCCCTCTCCTGCAACCCCCATGCCTAGTTTCTCCCAATCCGCCTCCATTCCTCTCTCTCTCTTTGGTAAAATACTACCAAAGCAGAAACATAGGTCAAGGTGATGCAAGAATACAAAATACAGTTCTTATAAATTTTTTTCTGCAAACAAAATAATAATTACAAAAATCATTCAGAACGAAGAGATTTCATAAGAGCGTAGACTTGTAAAGACGTTCTTTTGGTTTTATTTTTTTTTTTAACTATATTTGAATCCTCCATGCACGTTTTGAGTGTTAGAGTTTAGTTTACCCTGAATTCCAGCTCGAGGGGGGGTGGGTGTTTAACCTTGTCGGGGCTCAGATCCTCTGAGACCCTAATGTGGCCCCTGGGCGCCGGATTCCGGGATCCTTTAGAAGCTAGTTTCTCACTTTGTGCAGGTAACTCACATCCTGAAGTTGAGACCAGAACCCTCTAGAAACGGTGATTTCTCCCCCAAAGACCCTTCCCCAACCTCCCACCTCTGCCTGAGGCACCTTCACCATTGCCTACTGCCCCTGTTTTCCCTCCCTCAGCTCTGGCCCCGTGGCTCCGGTCCAGGAGGAGAACCAGAGTAAGTGGAAAGGAGGGTCCTGGTGGGAGACCAGGAGACTCCTTGGGCCGGGTTCTGGGCTTCGCATGAAAATCGCCACATCTCTGTGATCCCAGGCACATCCCTGCCCCTTGCTGGGCCTCGGTTTCCCCCTCTGAGGGTGGGTGGGGCATGTGGGACTGTAGGGTTTCAGGAATTTGGGCATGAAATAGAACGTTCTCGTTCTCTAGATGCTGAGGTGAGAGAGTCCCAGCCTGAGGAAGACATACAGATGGACAGTGAGGTGAGCCCCTGCCTCTGCCCAGGGCACCCAGCACATCCTTTTTAATTAGCTAAACCCATAGGCTGCTTCTCCACCATCCTATCCCTCAGCTCGACAGCATCTGACCTCACCCTTCCTCTTGAAAGGTGATACGTGCAGGCTGCTGGGACATCACGTCTCAGTGGGTTTTTCTGATACCACATGGGCCCCTCCTTCCAGTCCTTTGAACTGTTGGTTGTCCATGTCTCATAATGGTGATGCTGCCGGGGACGGTTGTACAGATGGTGCACTGCACAATAGGGATTGTAGGGTTTAAGACCCTACTGGTGGCTTCTAAGCAGCGTGCCTTTTCTTATTCACACAAAGGCCCACTATAGAATGGTCTGTCCGTGAACAGAGACCCTCAGCCTGGCTTTTCCTCCATTTACTCTCTTCCCTCTGGTTGTGTGGATTTAGATGCAATGGAACGACACAACAACATGCCTTGGGTGTAATGATTGTCGTTGGCTCCTAGTCCTGGAGGAAGCTCATGGGCTTATCCCCTCCCCCGAATCAGGGCTTCCTTGTTTGTGGGCCGTTCCCAGTCCCATGGCCGTGAATTCCTCAAGGGCAGGGCGCTGATCTGTCCTCTGCGTGGCCCCCTGGCAAGTGCCCCGTCTCTCTGTCAGTCAGTCCGTCTGTCTGTCTATGAGCATATGGGCATGACCCAAGTGGCCGAACCAAATCCCAAAGACTGAGTCTCCCCTACTTCAGTTCAGTTATTCATTCAGGGAGGTGACAAATCTTTATGAGGAATCTATGTTTGGCAAGGCTTTGTCTTAGACCCGGTGATAGAGACATGAGGGAAACCGTATCCGGGCCGGGGATCCACGCGATCCGATTTAGGTTTTAAAATCGACCCTGGCTTCCGGGTGGGCTCGTACGTGAAGAGGGACAAGGTGGAGGGCGTCCGCCCTCCCTGGCTCCCCAGGCAGAGCCCTGACAGTGAGCCCCCCACGGGGGTGACTGTGTCCCAGGGGAGCCACTCGGGCCTCTAGGGGGAGTGGCCCCTCTTCCTTCCCCACGGTGGAGGGATTGCTGGACACGACAGACAGGAAGGGGGACAGGATGGTCAGGTGAGTCCCTGCTGCTCCTGGAACCCTGGCTTCCCACCCATCACACACCTGACTCCCACTCTCCCGCCCCCCCCAGGCTGCAGCATCGGAAGACCCCCAGGACATGACCTACGCCCGGATGAACAGCTTGAATCTCGGACACGGAACAAGTGCACCCCCTTCCTCCCGTCAACGGAGCCCCCAGCAGAGCCCAGCAACGCTGCTCTAGCCTTGCCCTAGCCCAGGAAGGACCCAGACCCCGCACTCCCGGGAGGGAGACTGCAGGGACCCCAGAAAGCTGGGGTCTGGACACTCGGCTAACACCCCCGGGCCTGGGGACCTCTCATAAGCAAGCAGGCTATCCTGGAGCTTTAGAAATCACTTAATTCTGCAGATAAAGATAAATATCAGCTGCATATCTTTAGACATAAAGCAAAACCCTTCTAAAAAAACAAAACCCCGCGGCTAAGAGAAGCAAACCACAAATGAAGATAAGATTTTTTTTTTTTACTTAAATGACAATGCAAATATTCTACATCAACCCATGGTTTCACTTAAATGGTCATGTAAATGGTCATGTAAATGCTACAGGCCAATGGAAAAATTAGGAGTGAAATTATTACGAAGAGAAGAGAGCCTGAAAACCAGCGGCCCAGGCAACATCTATAGGAGTCAGAAAAAGAACAGCAAATTCATCGCATGGCATTGGGTGAAAATGATAATATATATTGATCACAAAGGATCAAAGAGATAAAAACCAATTGTATGAGCTTGGGCTTCCTTAACAAGATACCATGGACTAGGGGGGGTTGGCGAGGGGGGGCAGGGCTTAAACAACAAATCTATTTCTTCACATTTCTGGAGGCTGAAGGCGGAGCCCATGGTGTCCCTGGAGGGCCCTCCCCGCGGCTGAAGGACGCCTTCCCTCCGTGTGGGTGTGTGAGGGGGAGAGAGAACTCTGCTGTCTCTTCTTATAGGGTCACTACCCTATTTGATCAGGGCACGACCCCATGATCTCATGATCCTTCCTCCTTAGAGGCCTCGTCTCCAAACACAGCCGCCCCCAGGGGTTAGGTCTGCAATACACATTTGGGGGGGGCGGGGGCCGTAAACACGCCACTTCGTTCCACCCTGAGCCCCCGAGATTCATGTCCTTTTCCCACACAAAGTACATTCATTCCATCCCAACACATCCCCCCCTGACCCCCGCCCAAATCTACACTCATTCCACCATCAACGATCAATCTAAAATCGAGAGTCGCCTCTGAATTATCCTGTAAGTCAGACGTGGGCGAGGTTCGGGGTAGGATCCCTTCGAAGGCAGAATTCCCACGGAGGTGACCCCATGGTGGGTGGTGAGCCGGGAGCCGGACGAGTGACATGCCCGGCCCCAGAGGGAGCGATGGGAAAGAAGAAAGAGGTGACCACGTTCAAAACTGAGTAAGGCAACTTGCGCAGATCTTAAGGCTCGGGAATAACCCTCTTGGGCTCGACGTCCTGCCTGCCAGGCCCTCTGGGGCGCCACCTCCATGACTGGGGGGCTGCAGTCATGGGGCCCCCTTCTCTCTGTGAGGGCCCCACTCCTAAGGCTTCGAGCCGAGCCTGCCCCGGGGGAAACCACCAAACTCTGAAACCAAGGGGCCAGCCCTGCCCATCTCTGAATTGCGTTTGGGGTCGTCCTTCCCTTTCCGTGAAAACTAGCCCATAGTTCGCAGACAAACCTGAGAAGTCCGACGGCTCTCACTCCCTTCCTCCCGTCTCCGTCCCATGCATCCCACTGGGCTGTGTTTCCGCTCCCACAGGTGTCTTCACCTTGGCGCCTCTTGCAATGCCAAACATGCTTTCCCTCATTTGTCAGAAGACTCTTCCGGGTCTCGCTTCCGGATCCGTTAGCCTAATAATTTGTTCCTCTGGAGTCCAGAGTCTCCCATGGTTCGTCTCCACTCTGATTCCCACCCCCCTTCATTTTTCCCTTCCTTCCCCTAATGTCCCCCATGCTACTCCTTATATTCCACAAATTAGTGAAACCCTATGATAATTGACTTTCTCTGTTTGACTTACTTCACTGGGCATAACCCCCTCCAGTTCCATCCGTGTTGCTGCAAAAGCTGGGTATTCATCCTTTCTGATTGGAAACTGACTGAGGGTTTTGGAGGGGAGAGGGTGGGGGGTTGGGTGAGCCGGGTGGTGGGTATTGAGTAGGCCACGTCTTGCATGGAGCACTGGGTATTATATGCAAACAACGAATCTTGGAACACTGTATCGAAAGCTAATGATGCACTGTATGGTGACTAACATAACACAATAAAAAAAAAAATTCATTCATTCATTCCTCCATTCTCCTAGCTCCTCCGGAATTTCGCCGGGAGCACTCACACGGGGAAGCTCGGGGCACTACCAAGAGCGCAAAGTCACGCGGCTTGCACGGTCTGCGTTCCACCAATGTCTAGACGCCGTTCTGCCTGCTGTGTTCTCGGCCACTTTGTTACAAGGGTCACTTTTTCTCCCCTGTGCAATCCCTTGTTCCTCCCTTCGGCCTGAGGTCCCGCAGGAAGGGACGTCCCCTTCCGCGTCTCTACCAGCTGCCGGGGCGCACACCCCATTTCTTTCCTCTCCCGGGTCTTAGGTATTGGTTCTGCTCCAGCTTCTACGACGAACATCAAACATCGACGACTACGGAAGTCTCCACAAAGGTGCCGACAGGGCTGGTGTCTTCTGGGGGCTTCCCCCCCACCCAACCCTCGGGGGTTGCAGACAGCCCCGTCTTGCTGTGCGCCTTTCCTTGCTTGAGCCCGCAGAGAGAGACACGCGACGAGCTCCCTGGAGGGTCTTCTGAGGGCACTGGTCTCCCCAAATCTGGGCCGCCCTTACAACCTCACTCAATCCTAATTACTTCCTTAGACGCCCCGTTTCCGAATACAGCCAAGCTGGGGTGGAGGCCTCGACCTACGAATTTGGGCGAAGAACGTAAGCAGCCAGTCCCCTAACATTAATAAAGCCACAAACATTTATTGCCGAGTATTGCCAGAATGTGTAAAGTCCTAGCAACACTCCACAAGAAACAGAGAAAAGACACCACGAACCTGCGTCAGGAATGAAATACGGGACATCGCTGCAAATCCCACAGACTTTTATAGCGTCAACCTACGTAAAAGAGGTAAACTGAGGCAAGCCCGAATTACGAAAGATGGAGTGTATTGGGGAATATAGCGAAGGCATTGTACCTTGGGACGTGAAAACTCGCACGCCATCTACTGGCGAGTCCGCGGAGGGTTTGGGGCTGACTGTGTGTCTGGGGAAGAGAACAAAGAGAAGGGAGTTGGGTGAGAGACCAAAAGCAACAACTTCCGGGCTTGAGTCTGGGAAAAAGCTCTTGGGGGATGCCCCTTGGTCAAGGGGTGCGTTTCCCTTTTTTGTAAAATCAGGCGTTTACAGGAAATCAGTGTCTCTGACCTTGAGCATCATCTTTTAAGGACACATGCATGAAATTCTGCATTGCCTACCCTCCGGCTCCCTTCTAGACCGAGTCCTTTCAGAAGAGATGTAAGCCGACCTTACGAAGAACTTTATCCAATGTGGATAAAATGGACTAGTAGCACAGAAAAAAAACCTCTCAAACCAGCTCACAAATAAGTAGAAAACCTGAATCACCTTTTGAGCTCTTAAATAAGTCACCTCCGAAGGTTAAACTCATTCCACAAACCTGACTCCGGACCCAGCAAATTTTACTGTTCATAGAACAAACACATTCCCAAACATTTTCACGGGCTCGCATGAACACCAACAAGAACACTTAAATAGAGGGACATTGCACTTGAGTCTCCCACATAGACTTAGATGTAAAATAACTTTTAGAAAGGGGGGAGATGGGGCACCTGGGTGGCTCAGTTGGTTGAGCTGCTGCCTTTGGCTCAGGTCATGATCTCAGGGTCCTGGGATCGAGCCCCACATCGGGCTCTCTGCTCAGCAGGGAGCCTGCTTCCCCCTCTCTCTCTGCCTGCCTCTGCCTACTTGTGATCTCTCTCTGTGTCAAATAAATAAATAAAATCTTTTTAAAAAAAAAAGGGGGGGGGAGAGATGGGGCGCCCGGGTGGCTCAGTAGGTTGAGCGTCTGACTCTTGCTTTCAGCTCAGGTCATGATCTCAGGGTCAAAACATCGAGCCCCGCATCCAGCTCACGCTGGGCTGGGCGTGCAGTCTGCTTGGGATTCTTTCTCTCTCCCTCTCCCTCTGCCCTCCCCAACCCCTCATGAGCATTCTCTCTCTCCCTCCAAGAAAGTAAAAAATAAAAATAAAAAATGGGGGGAAATATCTGATGACAACATTACTGCTCAGTCCACATAGGCAACGGGTGGTAGAAAAATATTTTAATAAAGATCAACTTTTCCCCAACAAACCAGGACTTTAATCTACCCGTTGTCCCCTACATATTACATGCAGGACCCAAAACGGGGAGGACGGCTCTGCGCCAGGAACAAGAGCCATTAAGGAGCCAAGAGGGACTCACAGGGACGTTCCCAAGAAGTAGGGGGTATTGACGGAGTCACAGAAAAATAGAGAAGTCCTTGGAGGCTGTGACAGAAAGAAAGCCCACGCTCAGGGGCCAAGAGAAGGGCTCTGCTTCCCTCCCTATGTGCCTGTATGTCTCCTCTGGGCTCGTTGCCACTGTGACCTCGGCCTGAGCCACTCAGAGCCGTCACACGGTGTCAGTGCTCCCATGAGCGCCCCAGCACAGCAGGAACCTGCGTCCCCTGCAGCAGCTCTGGGTCTGGGGAGCCGTCCATGGTGAGGACGCAGGGGTGTGCTGGGGATGACGGAGACCCCACAGGGGAAGCTCTGGGAGGGAAGCACCTGCCCTGGTCTCCTCACCTGGATGGGGCATCTCAGGGAGCCTCGGGGCGCACTCCACCCCTGGAGGGGAATCTGAACCCCGTTCCACACCACCCCCTCCTCCTCTCCTAGGATTCCAGAGCAAACTCCGGCTCTCAGCCCTGCCCAGCCCTGTCCTGACCTCAGGAGGGAACGTGACCCTCCAGTGTGGCTCACGGACGGGATTCGACAGGTTCGTCCTGATGAAGGAAGGAGAATGCCAGCCCTCCTGGACCCTGGGCTCCCGGCCAGCCCCCCGTGGGGGGACCCAGGCACTGTTCCCTGTGGGCCCCGTGACCCCCGGCCTCAGCTGGACATTCACATGCTATGGCTACTGCATCACCGCTCCCCAGGTGTGGTCGCACCCCAGCGACTCCCTGGAGCTGCTGGTCTCAGGTGAGGATCCCAGGCCTGTCCCTTCTATGTCCTGATGATCTATTCAGGGCTCTGTTACCTGGACTGGGCGGGGACAGAGGGGCTCCAAGGAGGGTCACTCAGAGGGAGATCTGCCCCTCAGCTCATAGGAGGCCAACAGAGGCCCTCCACCCCTGCACCCCCTTTTGTCCCTGTCCTGGGTCCAAAGATGCCAGGTGGGTAGCCTGAAGGTCTTGGGGAGTCCACGGGGCAGGTATAGGAGAAGTCTGAGTGAGATGGGGACTGCTGGGTCAGCGCCAACCCCCATCCACAGGACCGCTCGACATTGGGGTGCCCCTGGGGTCTGTTTGCTCCGAAGCAGCACATACCACTCCATGTCAGTTCTGAGAGCCCCTCAGAGGATCGAATGCCCCCTCAGATACTCAGAAATGACCTCATGTCTCAGGAGGGGCTGGGACTCCGGCAGAGACACCTGGGGGCCACGTGTCTCTGAGGCCGGACCACAGGGAGAAGAGTGGGAGCAGAGACAGGGTCTCTGGGAGAAGCTCCAGCCCCTACCCGGCTGCTGTCCAGGATCCCCTAGAGCCCAGTCCCTGACCACCAGCCCCCTCCACAGGGCTTCTGTCCGGGGGTTATAATTTCTCCCATTCCCTCAGGAGGAAGGCTGGGAGTCGGGTAGTCATGGCAGGGCCATCGTGGGGCTCCAGGGGCTCCCAGGCCCACGGAGGAGGGCTGGCATGGTCACGGCGAAGGGAGAGGCTGGGGGCCTGGTCAGGGGGAGCAGCAGCCAGGTAGAGTGAGGGGGAAGCTCGGGAGCCTACCTCCCCACCCCCCTGTCTTTGGATTATGAGGTATGGGGTGGGACTCACCCGAAGAGGGGGTCTCAGTGTTCCTTGAGATGGTGATTTGGAGCAGGTCCCTGCTCCTAGGTGAGGAGTCCCTGCTATCCCTGTCTCCTCTGAGCAGAAAAGGTCAGCTCAGTGCCCTGTCTCCAGGGACGTTTGAGACAGAATGCTATAAAGGGTTCCCAAGGGACGGTTCCTCAGAAGAAGGTCCACCCAAGAGGGCGTGGGAATAGGGGGGGCTTCCTGCCCCCAGAAGCTCAATCCCTGAAGTCTCGGGCAGGACTGAGGATGGAGAGGCACAGACGGACCTAGATGTCACGACGCTGAGAGGAAATGAGGTCAGACAGGTGACAAGGCGGAGGCCCCACCCACTGACTTCCTGATCAATGCCCTGCTCAGAAGCTGGGCATTGGCTACCAGCCAGGGGCAGGGGCGAGGTAGACGCTCCCCTGCGAGGCAGGCTGAGTACGTCCTGGGGCAGGGTCTGCCGAAGGTCCTTTCTCCTGGAAGGTGGAGCTTCTGAGAAAGGCTATGCCCCCTCTGTAAAAGGGGGAAAGGGGGTGCTGCAGTGATCCCATTTCTGACCTTCACCGCCCTGCCTTTCCCAGGAACTCGGACCTGGGAAGGGCTGGGAAGCCGAGGGAGATGAAGGTGTGTGTGATTTTATCCATCAGGCTGGGGTCTCAGAAGAGCAGGAGAAAGGCCCCTTTCTTGTCTGTTACTTTTAAGCTCTCTCTTTGCTTAGAGGACCCTTTTCAATATTTCCTGTAGGGCTGGTTTGGTGTTTGCAAATTCTTAGTTTTTGTTTGTCCTGGAAGCATTTTATCTCTTCTTCTATTTTTAATGACAGCCTAGCTGGGTATAGTATTCTTAGCTGCATATTTTTCTAATTTAGTGCTCTGAATATATCATGCCAGTCCTTTCTGGCCTGCCAGGTCTCTGTGGATAGGTCTGCTGTCAATCTAATAGCTGCTTTCAGGATTTTCTCTTTGTCACTGAGACTTGTAAGTTTTACTATTAGATGATGGGGTATGGACCTATTTTTATTGATTTTGAGGGGGTTATCTGTGCCTCCTGGATTTTGATGCGTTTCCTTTGCCAAGTTAGGGAAATTCTCTACAATAATTTGCTCCAATATACCTTCTGCCCTCCTCTCTCTTTCTTCTTCTTCTTCTTCGATCCCAATTATTCTAACATTGTTTTGTCTTATGGTAGCACTTATCTCTCAAATTCTCCCCTCATGGTCCAGTAGTTGTTTATCTCTCCTTCTGTGAGCTTCTTTATTCTCTGTCATTTGGTCTTCTATATTACTAATTCTGTCTTCTGCCTCATTTATCCTACCAGTAAGAGCATCCATTTTGGATTGCACCTCATTAATAGCTTTTTTTATTTCAACTTGGTTAGATTTTAGTTCTTTTATTCTCCAGAAAGGGATTTTGTTTCTCCAGAAAGGGATTCTCTAGTATCTTCCATGCTTTTTTTGAGCCCAGCTAGCACTTTGATAATTGTCATTCTGAACTCTAGTTCTGATATATTACTAAGGTCCGCATTTATTAGGTCGCTAGCTGTTGGTACTGCCTCTTGTTCTTTTTTTTGAGGTGAGTTTCTCCACCTTGTCTTTTAATCCAGATAAGAATAGATAAATGAGAGAACAAAATAGTAAAAGGGTAGCCACAACCCCAGAAAAATATACATTAATCAACTTGGAAGAGACCCAAAACCAGGGGGAGAAGAAAGAAGAAAAAAAGAAAAATTTATATCTACATATATATATCTAGATAGATATATAATATGCATATTATATATATATATTTAGATATATATATTAGACAATATATATATACAGAGAGAGACTATATATATATATTAGACTGGTGAATAGAACAGAGCCACACACTTACTTTGGGTGTATTTTTGGTCTATTAGAAGAAACTGCCTCCCAAAATTTTAAAGAGAGAAAAACTTATATATATATAAAAATAAGGGTTAACACGATGAAGGGATGGACTATGACTGTAAAGATGAAAATTATAAAAGACTCTAAAAAGGGAATTGATGAGATAAGAAATTGCTTGAAAAAAGGAAAAAAAAGAGGAATGAATGTGATCAGGCTGGAGACTAGAACAAAGCTACATGCTAAATTTAGGGTATATTTTGATCTGTTAGAAGAAACGGGGGCACCTGGGTGGCTCAGTGGGTTAAAGCCTCTGCCTTCGGCTCAGGTCATGATCCCGGGGTCCTGGGATCAAACCCCGCATCAGGCTTTCTGCTCAGCAGGGAGCCTGCTTCCCCTCCTCTCTCTGCCTGCCTCTCTGCCTACTTGTCATCTCTCTCTCTGTCAAATAAATAAATAAAATCTTAAAAAAAAAAAGAAGAAACTGTATCCCAAAATATTAAATAAGAAAAACATATATGTATACAGAAAATAAAGTTAAATACAATGAAGGGATAGAATATGACTATAACAATGAAAATTTTTAAAGATTTTTTTTAAAGATTTTATTTATTTATTTGACAGAGAGAGATCACAAGTAGGCAGAGAGGCAGGCAGAGAGAGAGGGGGAAGCAGGCTCCCTGGTGAGCATTGAGCCCGACATGGGGCTCTATCCCAGGACCCTGAGATCATGACCTGAGCTGAAGGCAGAGGCTTAACCCACTGAGCCACCCAGGTGCCCTAAAAAGATTTTTTAAAAGGTATTGGTAAGATAAAATAGTTTAAAAAAACATTAAAACAGGAAAGAGGAAAATTTTTTTAAAATAGAATAGGAAAAAAAGAAAATTAAAAAAACTTAACTTTGGAAGACTAAAGGATCATGGGGGGGAAAGCCATGAATTCCTCTAGCTCTCTGAAGTTCTGCAGTTTTCATTGATCAGTGAACTTGGTCTTGGCTGGATGTTCTCGCTGATCTTCTGGGGGAGGGGCCTGTTGCCGTGATTCTAGAATGTCTTTGCCGGAGGTGGGATTGCACCACCCTTGCCAGGGGCCGGGCTAGGTCCTATTTTCTGGTTCGCTCTCGGGAGTCTTTGTTCCCTGAGCACTTTCCGTACTGCCCTGGAGGCGGGGAATGAAGATGGCGGCTCCCAGTCTCCGGCGGGAGGAGCCCAGAGCTCGGCCCCGCCCCTCAGTGCGCCTGAGAGAAAAGCCGTCAGTCCCTCCCGCCTCCCTGGTGTCCGGCTGCGCTCCGAGCTCCCCGGCCTGTGACCCAGCGTTTCTGTCTCTGGTGCGGCCGCGTCTGGAGTCTCCAAACCCAGCCGATTCCTGCGGCCGCTCCCGGGGAGGAAGGAGGGGGTCTCCCCGGAGCTGCCCCTTGTGGGGTCCCCGCCCGGAGATCGCGGTGTAAGGTAAGCCCGAGCTGAGGGCCTGCTGCCGGCTTCCCGCCCCGACACCTGGGGCTCGGCCGCACTCGGACCCCCGGTCTTTCTGTGACCCCGCGTGTCCTGAGGCCACACTGTCCCCGCGAGGGCTCCACCCCCGCTCAGTCTCCGGAGTGACGTCCCTCCGCGGAGCCGACTCTCAAAGTCCCGATTTTGTGGCCCACTGCTCTGGGGCTGCGGGAGCCGGCCCCTCCCCGCGTCTGTCTGCCCGTCGCCTCGGGTTCACTTCTCCGCGCCTCTTACCTTCCAGAAAGTGGTCGATTTTCTGTTCCTAGAATTGCTGCCCTTCTTCCCTTCGATCTCCTGTTGGGTTTATTGGTGTTCAGAATGGTTGGATAACTACCTAGCGGGACTCCTGATATTTAGGTCTCCAGCTCCTCCGCCATCTTGCTCCTCCCCTGTTTCTTTCTACTTTCTAAATAGTTAAGTATATATAACAGTGATACTAGTTTGGTTATATTAATTTCATATTCTATTAACTTAATACAGATACTCCATCTTTTGGGTGCTTTACAACCGATCTCCTTTCATTTACTGATAATCATTATATCAATCTGGAAAAAATTGAAACTCACCTCTTTATTTCCAGATTGTGTAGCAGTGTTATTTGCAGCAAATGCCTTATGATAATGTTGACAAAGTAAGATGTTAACATGAATCTAAGTGTTGCTTGAAAAAAACACCTTATCGCTTCTCGGCCTTTTGGCTAAGATCAAGTGAAAAAAACACCTTAATTGATAGCCCAAATTATTTAATTATTGTGAGTCAAACACATTTTAAAAATCTGTATTTTTGTGTACATGGCAATACTGACCTGTGTATTTCAGGTCATTTCTCTGTTACATTCAGGTTTTATGAGGGGGAAAAAATTATTCTTTTCTTAATACAAATTAGGAATAGAATTATTTCTGGGCTTGTACGATTTCCTGACTTATTCTTCGAATTTTATAGCCCTAGTGAGATACATTTAAAAGACTTCCTGGTATTAAACATTTGGATATTAAACAACCAAATGACGTCTATCCTTCATTCATGCTTTCTGAGGTGTATAAGCTTATTTGAAATTTTTACATGGAGATTAATAATTAGAATTCACCTATACTTTTTTCTTTTTGTTTTTTAATGTGAAAACAGATTAAATTAGGTTTGCAGGATTATCTAATTGTGTGTTCACCAGTTTTATAGCTACCCTGGTTTTCTCTGTTCCTTAATTAAGAGTTTGAGGTGAGAGAGGATGTCTTTGAAGATAAAAATCAAATGACTGGTGCTCTTCCTTGAAAGCTTTTCGCAGTTTTCAGAGTTCTTTGTGACTGACAGACAGAGAGAGAGAGAGGGAGATGAGGAGGGAGACAGTGATGATGATGGTGATATCCTACCTAGGATAGTTCAAATAAGTAACACACTTAGATGGTACACATTGAATTCTCTCACTCTCTCTCAATACGTTCATATATATATTCATACATATTAATTCATACATATATGTGAATATACATCTCTGATATGTTTACAACCAGCCCCTCATCCATGAACAGTGGGTCCTGAATTGTTGAAAAATGCAAGTTCTCCAATCCGTGAGAGGTAGCTTATGTGCTCAGAATGAACACAGAAATTAAATAGCTCAAGTATTTCTATATTGAGAGATGATTTTACACACTGCATTTCTGAGCTGGGGGACACATGGAGACTCTGTTCCAACGGGACTCAGAAGCAAAATCTCAATTCATAAAGCACAAGGAGACAGAAAGAGTCCAATGAGAACAGAGGTGATGCTTCTATAGCAGAGAAAGTGTTCGTTAGGGACTTCATAGTAGTTATATCACAAGAAACAGGGCAGGTACAAGAACACAGAGCCCGGGGCACAAGTTTGAGTCTCATCAGCACCTCGTTTTTCCCCATACTTTTGTGGTTCTCAGAAGCAGCTGGCACCATCAACTCATCACGAAACAAGGCAGACGCCAACCCTAGAGGGTAGGGGAGAGACTCAGTTATGGGGAGGGCAGGGACGGTTAAGTGCTGTCAAGGGGAGGCAGGTGCCCTGGATGGACATCCAGGATCCTGGGTGATTTTCATCTGCCCTGACCTCTGTGACCTCTCTATCCTTAATTCCTAGCCTCCCACACCCCAGATTACACAGTGGAGAATCTCATCTGCATAGCATGGCTGCCATGATCCTAGCGGTCCTGGGGATTCTCCTCTTTCAGTCTTGGTACAGTGAGAGAAGAGCCCAAGATGCAGCCAAGAGATAAGCACAAGAGAGAACAATGCAACGATCAGAATAGCAGAGCCTGAGAAATACATCTTGGGTGCCCAGAAGGTTCTGGAAGAGCATCTGGGGTATGTGCCTTGTGAACTGAGGAGGAGGAGTCATGGCCCCCAGTACGGGGACAATGTATGCCCTCTTCTGCCATTAAACTGTGGACTCCCCTTCCCAGCCATTGGTGAGTTGTCTTCACTGGCTCTCATCTTCCCCCAACCTGCTTATACCCACGTGGCAGACTTCAGTCCACATCTCCATACGCTGCCATGCTCTGGTTGCAATTTCAAGTAACGCATTTTCCCATTTTCCTCCCTTCTAATCACCATACACCTTGAGGTACACGGAGGGGTCTCCATCTGTTCAGTTCAGGTAATGCAGGCTGTTTGAATGAATCGTAAATTGGCATCAAAAGATGCACCCTAAAAAAAAAAAAGATGCACCCTGAAGGAGATAAATCCGCGAGATGCCCCAACACCCTCCATGCATCTGCCAGCCCTTCACTTCCACCAGATGGCCTGGTGCAAAATGCCGGTTCGTGGCATTGGCTAGTATCCCTGGGGTAACTCCTCCCTTCATAGGCAACTTCAAGGTGCCGCTGTGAGGTGCCCGAAGGGGAGGAACGTGCAGAACTGATGTCACAGAGCAGTACAGGTCAGCACTGCATGCATTCATGCCACTCTAGTGGCCCCAAAGTGCACCCAGGTTTCCTTGCATTTTATGTGGAACGATTATTTCTATTTCTCTTGGCCCAGTTTCAGTGAGGTCACAAGACTGAAGCTCCAGGACTCCAGATGAGACATAAATAGTCAAGGTGTACCATCAATCGTGGGAGGGGGCAGGAGTACACAGGCCCAAAGCATTACCCGTAGGGTGCAAGCTACATGAAATTGAGAGATGGCAGACCCTTAAAAACTTGAACCCAGGAGTACCGTGTCACCAAGAAATTCCACTTCTGGGCGTATGTGGTAGTACTGCAAGAAAGACAGTTCTAGAGACCGCCACACAGCTCCACGCCTAGAGCGAACAATAGAGTCCTGACGGAAACCTGCAAAGAGGGTAGATCTCATGTTAAGCGCTCTTATTACCACAGTGGAAAACAGACATGAAAGAGAATTGCATCCGGGAAACGGAGCAGACACTTAGGCAAGCGTGTTCACAGAAGGACTCACAAGAGAGAACAAAAGGGGGTGACGGGCAAAGGCCCAGTGACTGACGATGGATTAACAGGCATTAACTGCGTCTAGCCGGTGATTTGCACAAAGCCTGGAGACAGAATCCAGAAGGACCAATGCCTGGGGGACAAGAGCAGTGAGCAGGCAGAAATGACTCGGGTTTTGCTGGAGGAAGGTACTGCCGTCACAGAGACAGAGAAGTCCACAGAGAGACGATGTGTGAAGAAAACACGTCCGGAGCCCAGTGGTAGTTCCCTCCGTGAGTCAGTTTACAGTCTATAAACCTGTTTCCCAGCCTTCTCTGGGGTCACCTGTCCTGGGCAGCCCCAATGGCTCCTGTAGTCAAATAAACACACGATGATGTCTCCACACAGTTCTTTCCATGAACTCGTCCACACTGCAGTCGGGATCAGTGGAAGACGACAGTGGGAGCCACCGCACGAGCCTTCCCCTCTCGTTTCTCCTCCAGGCCCTCAATCCCTGAGGCACTGTCTTACTCTCAGGGCTCCAAGCCCCCTCGTCACTGCCCCTCCCCTGCACAAAACCCGCCCGCCTGTCTCTGCGAACTCTAGTGACACCCAGTGTCTGTCTACACCTGACCCTCCAGTGCTGACCAGCAGGCTGAGCTCCTCTCTCCAGCCCCAGCAAGGCCCGCTCCTCCCCACAAGCAAACCCATCCCAGTTCCCCGCGTCCCCTCTCCGCGCACGCGCGCGCACACACACACACACATACACACACGCACGCGCGCGCACACACACAAACAGTTTTAACTACCTGCCTGTCTTCCCGGGATGTGATGGCGGAGACGATCGCCACAGAGCACACACTCCTTCCAAACCGCCAGGGCCGGGAAACCAAAACAGAACCATCGCCGGCATTCCCTGCCAACCGCGCACGTGTCTGTGCTCCTGGGATTCCGTGAGCGGCTCCCTCGCAAGAAGCCGCGAACGCCGCTTGCAATGAGGATCGGCTCCGGGGGCAGCCAGCCCACGACCACCGGTGCGTCGGCTCCACGGAGGATCGCACCCCGTCCCGCACAACACGGTCCCGCACAACACGGCCTCCACCGCGGTGATCTCCTCACAAGAGCGGTCTGTTCACGCGGGACCTTGCTGACCATCTTCCTGCTTCCCGAAGGTGAAATGCAGGAACAGGTGCGGGGCAGTGAGAGCCTGTGTGGAAGCAGGGTCCCCACTCCCCGAGGACGCGGTTCCAGCAGAGGTCACCTTCCCGGGCGCGGGTGACAGCCCTCGGCACACGTGCGCTCGCCCCATCTTGTGTTAGACTCTCCACCCCAGGTGGCCCCCACAGTCCTGGGGCTAAGCTTGCGAGAGGTCCACCTGTCTCTGAGACTCTCCGTCCTCGGTTTCTCTCCTCCTCTACGGTTTACCGAATCCATGGCCTGATTTCCCTTTGCCAAGGGTGTGTGTTGCCTGTTGTCAGTAATCACAGCCCCACGCTCCAGGGACGGAAGGAGTCTGTCGCCTCACCAATGAATCCCCAGTGCTTGGCGCCGTGGCTGGATGTGCTCACGGCTCACTGAGCACTGGCGGTGGCCGGCATGCTGGGAGGAAGGACGAAGACGTGCACTGACAGAAGCGCGGGAAAGGGAAGTGTCGCGGCCCGGGTCACTCAGCCTCTGTGGGAGACGGGGCAGAAGTGGAAGTGAAATTGGGCTGACTCCCAGGCCCTGCCCCGCCGCCCCCAGCCTCCAGTCCTGGGACCAGTGTCGCTCTCTAGACTCGGGCTTGCAGGGGAGGAGGCAGAGCCAGCGCAGTCTGGGGAGACTCGCGTGCGGTCGGAGGGGTCCCAGGACCTGCTGCTCTCGGGCCCCCCTGCAGGGAGAGCAGAGCGAGGCCCGGAGGGGCTGTTCCCCTTCCTGTGAGGTCATCCCTCCGGGACCCGGGACCAGGAACACGGAGCCTGGGTTGTACCACACCCCGTGCATCTGTCCGTCCAGCGCCCTCTGAGGACTTCATAAGCTGTCTGCACCACTGGGACCATGGGAGGCAGCGCCAGGACCCTGACCCTCACTGCCCTTCTCTGCCTCGGTGAGCTTTCTGGACAAGAGGAGGGATGGGGTCGACTGGTCCCTGGGAGACCTCAGGACTGGGGAGGATCAGCAGGGGCAGAAGTTCTGGGGCGAGGACGGTGCTCAGCCCCAGATGGGACCCCAGCACCCAGGGGCCCAGACCAGGCCCGGAGTGTGGGTGGGGGAGGCACTCACAGGAACTCTCTTCCAGGGCTGTGTCGGGGCCCGTGGGACCAGGCACAGGCGGGTGAGTCTTCCCCAGAGCTCCGGTCTCCACCAGCAACCCCCTAAGCAGCCGGGGGGCACAGAGGGTCAGGGCTGATGGTGACCAGTGTGGGAGGGGCCTTGGGGTGACAGGTGGGGAACTGAGAGGAGAAGGGCGCCCCAACAACTCTCCATCTGATTCCTTTCCAGGGACCCTCCCCAAACCCTCCATCTGGGCTGATCCCGGCCCCGTGGTCACCAAGGGGAGCCCCGTGACCATCTGGTGTCAGGCGTCTCGGGAGGCTGACGTCTACTATCTGTATAAAGACAGGGCCTCTGAGCCCTTCGTGGCCTCACGGGATTCCAGCAACAAGACTAGTTTCCCCTTTGAGTCCATGAGTTCACATAGCGCAGGGCAGTACCAGTGTGCGTATCAGAGCAGGAAGAGCTGGTCCCGGCTGAGTGACCCCGTGGTCCTGGTGGTGACAGGTAAGGGCAGGAGCTGGGCCCTCCCCCTGGACCTCTCCCCCAGGCAGAGGGGACTGGAGTGTGGCCTCAGGGGGACCCCTTGCTCACAGTCCACGGTCCGTGGGGTCCGTGGGGTCCGTGGGGTCCTGGCCCCTGTAACCAGCTCCCTCCTTCTCCCTCAGGAGTGTACGATGCACCTTCCCTCTCAGCAAACCCAGGCCCTGTGGTGGCCTTGGGAGGGAACGTGTCCCTCTCTTGTAGCCTGCCGTGGCTACGGTGGTTATTGTACCTGGTGAAGGAGCAGGGGGCTGACGCGCCCCAGCACCTGGAATGGACGTTCCG
>CM052803.1:2121467-2143124 GCA_028533885.1 Nasua narica
CCCGCTGATGGTGATGTCGCTGGTCCCAAGGATCTCTGACTCTGAGAACCACTGATGTCGGGCAATCCACAGAGAGAGAAGGCTAGAGGAATGAGTGTCTCAGTCTTAAAGGGAGGGATCGGCGAGGGCGTGTCCATCACCAAAGCAGAGGACACAGAGATTCTGAGGAGTGACATCCCAGTCTTAAGGCCAAGGAGGAAGGGGCACATAGGAGGCAGGATAAAGACTTCTTCACATACCTGTCTCCTTCCCCCACAGAAATGTATGACACCCCCACCCTCTCCGTTCATCCCGGGCCTGAGGTGACCTCAGGAGAGAACGTGACCTTCTACTGTAGGCTAGGCACTGCAACAAACAAGTTCTTTCTGCTCAAGGAGGGAAGATCCAGCCGCCCTCAACACAGATACGGGAACGACCAGGCGGAGTTCCCCATGGGTCCTGTGACCACAGCCCACAGAGGGACGTACAGATGTTTTGGCTCTTACAACAACCATGCATGGTCTTTCCCCAGTGGGCCTGTGAAACTCCTGGTCACAGGTGAGGAAACCCCCAGATTTCCCCCACGTCCTCTCCAGAACCCCAAGCGAACCCCAACCAGTGATGAGGAAGGCAGCAAAGGGACAGGTGGGGAGAGGCAGCAGGCACCCCGCTGCAGTGCCCTCCCCTGCATGCATTTTGGGGAGGCCCAGCTGATTGTTCCTGAGGAAGAAGGCGAGAGGGGCAGGGAGGGGGAGGACACAGAGACTCAGTGGGAAGACCAGAGGAAACCCAAATCCCTTATTGTTTTCTTCGTTTCCACTGGCAGAAGATGTTGGGGACACCAGCCCCGCACCCACAGAGCAAGTTTCTTTTTCTGGTGAGTAACAGTTACTTCTAAACTTGGGGCGGGTTGTGATTAGAGCCTCCCGGAGACACTAAAAACACGTTGCTTTTGCGGCACTTGTATCCCAGCGGGAGACCGACCTCGAGTCAAAGTCAGAGAAATAAGCCAAGCGTGTAGCACAGGGGAAGCCAACAGCGGTGTGAAGGGAAGTCAGGGCAGAACAAACGGCGTGAGGGTGACCGGGAGGGCAGGTGGCAATATTAGAGCCGTCCGAGTCGGCGTCACAGTGGAGCAGATCCCTAAAGAACCTAGGGCATTCGTTCTGTGGCTACGCGGGAAAGAACATTCCAGAGAGAGGGAGTGGCCACTGCGTCCGGCAGGGGGAGGGCCAGCACCGGGAGTGACTCCCCATCCCCACCGGCAGTGACATTGCATGCGTGCCGGTGGGGATGGGGTGTGGGCTCAGAGCCTGGAGGAAAACGGGGAGACCGAGTCATCCAACACGTGAGGAAGAAGCCATGTGGACCGAGGTAATGAGGAAGCTGAGGGCCGGTTGGAAGACATGCCTGGCGGGAGGTCCTGGAGCTGAATTCCCCCCGGGTTTGCCTGTCCTTTGGCTCTTCTCTACCTGCCAGGCGAAGCCCCTAGGACCTGGACGGTGGGGTGCGCACCTGGAAAAGCTGCGTGAGGCCACGGGGTCCATCCTAGGGGAGAAGAGGCAGCCGGGGCAGAGGCCAACACCCTCTCTTTTTCTCACTCCCTCCCTTCCCTTTCATGTGCAGACCTTTGGGACCTTGACTTGCTGACCACGGAGGCAGAATCCCAGCAAGGTAGGCAAGCAGCGGGTGCTGCAGGCTGTGAGGGAGTATGAGCTCGATCGGGGAGAGGGAGAAAGGCGGGGCGAGGTGTGTCCATCCATTCCTGTCAGTCATCAGTCTGTCCTTCTGACCCCAGACCTTGGCCTCTGGGATCACACTGCCCAGAACCTCCTTCGGATTTGTCTGGCTTTCCTGATCCTGGTGGCCCTCATGTGCCTCCTGGCTGAAGACTGGCTCTGGAGAAAGAGGGCACAAGAGAAAGCCAATGGGGCTTCCAGTCAGGAACGCAGGAGAAGGTTCAGAACACAGAGACGCCTGGACGAATGACCAGGTAGACCTGAATGCTGGCCTTGACCCTGAGCTGAGTGAGCTCTGTGTTGTACCCACGAGGGGGACTTCCCTGCAGGAACCTGAAGGACAGCTGCGTGGGGTCTGGCAAAGCTTCCGGAAGGAGTTGGGCAGGGAGGGGGGAAAGAGCTAAATTTCCCCTGCAGACAGACCCTCTTGTCTCCTCCAGGGCATAAGCATTTCTGTGCCTGCCTGATGGGAACCAAAGTTTTAACCACCCTGGTCCTCCCCAAAAATATCTCCTTTGCTAACAGCATGGTCACAGAATATCTCTTTCCTACTTTGGTCTTTATCCCCAGTTCTTTCCTTTGGTGCAATATGTGATTCGAGATATTTAATAACCAGTACAGAAAAAAAAATAAATAGGCATTTATCAAAAGGAACAGGAGCCAGTGAGGCACCACCAGGTCGATGGAGACGCAGGCTGTGAGCACACGTATGGCTAAATGTGTCCTGTCTGGGTCTCGGCCTTGCCCTGAGTCCTCTGTCCTAAACCACCGCAGGCCTCTGGCTTCCTCGCTTCTTTATCCACACTTGGCCCTCTTCCTCGGGTCTCCCCCAAGAAAGTTCCCCTAACCCTCCAGCTTGACATCAGATATCACTTCCATGCTTCCAAAGCCCCTGTTGTTCGTCTATGACCTCACTGGGGCTCTAACACCGCATACATATCCATTTTCCCGTCTCTGCAGTGACCTTGTGTGAACTAAGTCTGCGTTGGGTCCAATGACTGTGCTCACAGCTCCTGCCACTTAGAGAGCTCTCCAGAAATATCCATCAGGTCAATCGGTAGATCAGCGAGGCAGTAGTGCAACTTAACCCTCGAGACTCCTGATTATTGTCCTTGAAATGCTGTCTGGGCCTTTTGTTCCTTGAGAATTTCTACTGGATCAACCCATTAATACAACCATTCTATGAGTCCCTGCCTCCATCAAGACTCCAACCCCTCACATGGCTCAAATCCACCCTCTGAATCTGAGTTTTGTTATGTATCAGAGAACATTAATTCCAACCTCAAAGGGGTGATGTGCATGTTTAATGAGATAAAGAATATCAAGAAACCAGCATAGGCTCTGACGCATGTAAATTAACTCAATGCATAGCAGCTGTGATTATCCCCAGTACCACAGGGGCCTGAAACTCACACCAGTTGTTACGTCAATCCCAGTGGACCAGTACTGAATGTCCTTCTTCCTGTTCTTCATCTGCTAGGTGTCCACGGACCAAGAATGTCTGTTGATACTGAATCATAATGTTCTTTATCCCAAGAACATGACGGACTTCTTCCGAGTGTGTTTGTGACGTCCCAAATTTTCCATATTCTAACCTGTGGCAGGAAACCCACAGTTTCAAGGGGGGGGGAACAAAAGGTGTAAGGTAGAAGAATTGTGGGTCTCCAGATATAAGTGTAGGGGCTTGAGAGCCTCCTCAGAGGGGTGGAGGGGTCTTCTCCACACAAGGCCGTTCCCCTCACTCCAAATCTTCCAAAAACTGGCCGACAGGACTAGGCCAGATGGTTAAGTAGAACATGACTCTTCTTGAAATGTTAACCCGTTTTGTATTCCAGACAGTAAAATGAAGCATGGGGAGGGATGGAGGGAGGGAAAGGCAGAGGAAGTACCGGCCAATTGTTTGTTTGGTATGGAAATTTATTGGAAATACTCAAAAATACTTGCATTTGTTTCTCAGTGGTTAGAACCTAATGGCTTTCCCCACTTGGATGCAAGGGAGGTTGGGAAAGATAGCCTTTATTCCAGGTGTCTCTGTGACAAGATAAATAGTGGCATTTCTATGACCAACCGAGTGAAGAGGGATGTGACAGAGTTGTAATAGACAAGAACTATGTGCTGGGCACTGGTGAAAGGACCACATCCCGGCGAGAACAGAGCTGTTGTCACTTCAAGAAAGTGAGTAAATGCGGTGAAAGGGGATAAGTTGGGGTTGAACAAATACAGGATAATACTGAAGCTTCTTTCTAGGCAAAACTCCATTCTATAGCGACATCGAGGAAAGCATACAGATGAAGAATGGGGATGATGTTGGCAGGCAGGCATCTGCACCAATTCATGCTGTGGCTTACACGCAGGACAGAGGGTGAACACCATACTGTGTAAGCAGAGCTTTGAGTCTGGGTGACAGTGGGTGCATCGCACCAAGCAAGACCATGGAAGCCACATCTTTTTTTTTTTTTTTTTTGGAAGCCACATCTTAAATACCCATTTCACCCTTCAGGCGAAGGGAGCTCATGGAGCATTTTGATCATGGCTGGAATAGGATGGCTTGCGCACTGCAGAAAGACCCTTTCTTTTTTTTTTTTTAAGATTTTATTTATTCATTTAACAGAGAGAGAACAGGCAGAGAGGCAGGCGGAGGCAGAGAGAGGAGCAGGCTCCCTGCGGAGCAAGGAGCCCGATGCGGGACTCGATCCCAAGACGCTGGGATCATGACCTGAGCCAAAGGCAGCTGCTCAACCAACTGAGCCACCCAGGCATCCCAAGACCCTTTCAATTACAGAAAGAAGGGAATATGCAGAAGAAAACAAAACCATGAAAGAAAAAAAAAGAAAAAGAAAACAAAACCATGGAGAAACAGCACAGTCAAAAATGTCACCTGATTTTGGAGTTGACAACCAGAGAGATGGCTGATATTGATAACCCAGAGGGAGGTCCAGCAATGGGTGATGGGTCCTGGTCCTGAGATTGGTAATATTTGCTAGTTTTTTTATTTCTCAGGATTGCCTACGTTATTCTGGGCCTTTTAGATTTCAATATTAACTTTAAGATGTCAGTTGTCACAAAACACCAGCCTGGGTTATGCATGAAGTTGTACTAAAGCCACAGATCAATTTAGGGGGGATTATCATCTCTTCAATCTTTCATTCCGTGCATGCTTGTACCCTAAATGTGTTATATTTTGCCATATATTTACATGTTCCCTGATTTCTTTAAATAATATCATGTAATCCTCTACATATGGGATGTGCACACCTTTTGTTAGATTTCCATGAGATATATCCTCCAGTTTATTTTGCAAGTGGTATTATTCTTTAAATAACTTTATCACCGTTGTTGCTGGTATAAAAATAAAATTGACTCTTGTATATTGAATGTGTACTCAGTGGCCTTGCAACGTTCACATCTTAATTTTAACAGTTTTAGATTGTTTTTTTTTTATTTCTAGTTTTAAAAAAAATTTTAGAATTTTTCATAAAATTGATTTCTTTTTTACTGCCTTACTACCTGGCTGGAACCTCCAGCACATTAATGAGTAGCAAGTATCCTTTTCTTAGTACCAATATTATTGGGAATATTTTTAATATCTTACCACTGAGTAAGCAATTTGCTCTAATTTTTTTGTAGATATTCATTGTCCCAGTTAGAAAATTCCTTTGAGTCATGATTGGGAACTCAAGCTTCAGAACATGGACCATTATGTGGGGGAACCTCCATCCCTTCTACTCCTACTGGTCCACGACTCTTAAGACCAGTTTTGTGCTTTGCCCCTCACACTCAGGCATCAGCCCACCAGGAGCTGGTTTCTCCCCACACACACTTCCTCTGAAGGTGTTTTTGTAATAAACAGTGATGGCTTCCTAGAACTCGCTCACCCACTGCGAGTGGGTGCTTCTCAGCCCTTGTCTCACCTTTCTGCCTCCGTCGGTTGGATGACCACTTCCTCCCTGAAACTTTCAGCTTCAAATGGCCTCCTCTGCTCCTTTTTTGACTACCGTGCACCATCAGTTTTGCAGACTTCCCACCACCAGAGCTTGTGGTTTCCATGGTAGACCCACCTTTCTCTGGACACACGTCTGGGTGGATCTCGTTTAATGCCATGGTTTCAATTTCTCTAAAACAGATTCCCAAATCAAATCTGTCTCTCTGAACCCTAGTTTTTTTGTTTTTGTTTTTGGAACTTTGGGTTATATTATCAGGTTCTTCCAACCGACCTGAACTCACCATCTTCCTACCACCAGAGTTGTTCTTCTCATTTGGAAAACTCCCAGCTCTGCTCACAGTTGCTTTGCTCTCTTCTATACCTATGCTTGTGCTCTGATCACTGCCGGGAAGAAGCGTCGCACAAATTAGCAGGTAATGGTACATTGGTCATTTATGGGTTTGTGGGTAGAGATCGATATTTTTATTATTTCTCCTAACAACTGTCCTTTTGACAATTTGCCTTTTGGAAATTCAATTAGGTAAAGATCTTATATATAAATATTTCTAGGGGCACCTGGGTGGCTCAGTCAGTTAAGTGTCTGACTGGTGTTTGTTTGTATGTTAATTCAAATTAGTTAACATATAGTGTAGTATTGATTTCAGGAGTATAATTGTGATTCATCACTTACATATAACCCCAAGAACTCATCCCAACATGTGCCCTCCTTAATGCTCATCACCATATCAGCCCAGGACTTGATCTCAAGGCCGTGAGTTCAAGCCCCACATTGGGCTCAATGCTGGGCTCTGCACTCCTCTTCTCCCGGACCAGATGATCCTGTACTGTGGGGGGATTGCCTCCCTCAGCTCAGCTGCCATAACAAAATACCATAGACTGGGTGGCTTAAGCAACAGAAATTTATTTTCTCAAGGTCCTGAGACTGGGAAGTCCAAGATCGAGGTGCTGGCTGAGAACCACTGGGTCTAGAGAAAGATCCAGGAGGCTAGCCTAAGTATCAGAGCCGGACTTCAGCAAGCTCTGAGGGAGAGTCTGAGTGGGACCCCAACAGACAGAGATGTTGAATGGGATGTTGGGCAATGGAGCTGCTGCAGAGAGCCCAGAGAGCCCAGCCAGCCCTGTCCCTGCCAGTTCATGCCCATCACCCATCATTGTCTTCTCCTGGGGTCCTGAGCTCTGTCCAGGTCCTCTGCCTCTGCAGGAAGAAGGGTATTTCCCTAGTCTATCTGGACCCATCTCTGAGGTGTGCATTGTTGTGCCTGTGCTCTGGACCCTGTAGATTTTTCTCTACCCAAGTGTGAGGGCTCCCCACTTGGTCTATCGTGGATTGTTCCACTTCTGGCTGCCCCACCCAGGTCTATGATGGATTGTTCCACTTCTGGTTCCCCCATGGGTCTATGATGAATTCTTCTACTTCTGCTACCCCCCCCCCCGTCTGTGGTGGATTGTTCCACTTCCGGCTCCCCTCCCACCCCACCCGCCCCAGCCTATGGCGGATTGTTACACTTCTAATTCTCCCAGGGTCTGTGGTGCATTGTTTCACTTCTGGCTCCCCTGGGGATCTATGGTAGAGTGTTCCACTTCTGGCTTCCCCGGGTCTATGGTGGAATATTCCACTTCTGGCTCCCCCCTGAGTCTATGATGGATTGTCCCACTTCCAGCTCCCCCTTGGTCTGTCGTGGAATATTCCACTTCTGACTCTGGGTCTATCATGAATTGTGCCACTTCCTGCTCCCCCCTGGGTCTATGGTGGATTGTCCCACTTCTGGCTCCCTTTGTGTCTATGATGAATTATTCCACTTCTGGCTCCCTTCCCCCCACCATGTGTGGTGGATTGTTCCATTTCTGTCTCCCCCTGGGTCTATGATGGAATGTTCCATTTCTGGTCCCCCCCTTACTCTATCATGATTCTTCCACTTCTGGTTCCCCCCACCTTGACCCATGATGGATTACTCCACTTCTGAACGTCTGAACCCAATTCTGAACCCCCTAATTGGCCCTTGATGAATGTTCCACTTCTGGTCCTCTGCCTTGGTCTATCATGGAATGTTACACTTCTGGTTCCCCTTGCTCTATCATGGATCCTTCCACTTCTGGCTCTGCCTTCCGTCTATGAGACCCAGGCTCCACCCTGGGTCTATGGTGGATTGTTCTACTTCCGGCTTCCCCCAGGTCTATGGTGGGTTGTTCCACTTCTGTCTCCACTTCTGGATCTCCTTTCCCCCGCCCAATTGGCCCATGATGGAATGTTCCACTTCTGGCTCTCCTTTTAACCTATTGTGAAATGATCCACTTCTGGCTCTCCCCCGACGTGATGGAATATTCCACTTCTGCCTCTCCCCCGCTTGGCCCATGATGGAATGTTCCACTTCTTGACCCAGACCCCCTGATTGCAATTAGGGACCACGCATTTGCGATCGCAGAATTGGGAAGACCTGCAAAGAAGGGCTGGCAAGCGTGTCTGGGAAGTAGGATCAAACCCGAAATCTTCCTGTATTCAGCACTCCAGGGCCACCTTCTATCCTGAGGCTTTTTTTTTTTTTTTAAGATTTTATTTATTTATTTGACACAGAGAAAGAGATCACAAGTAGGCAGAGAGGCAGGGAGAGAGGGGAAAGCAGGATCTCTGCTGAGCAGAGAGCCCGACTCAGGGCTCGATTCCAGGACCCTGAGATCATGACCTGAGCTGAAGGCAGAGGCTTAACCCACTGAGCCTATCCTGAGGCTTTTTATAAGAGAAGGAAGCTTAAAAACCCCACATATGTCTTCCCCAGCCACCCTATGCTAACCAAGAAAAAAATCAGGTAAGCATGAGATGAGGGGGTAAGATTCTCCGACCTGGAGATCCTGGGCCTGGATGCAGCGCTGGTCGAGAAGCCCAGATGAGCTCATCCCACACCTGCAGGGTTTCTGTCTCGTCCTGGGCACAGGATGGCCTGGCACCTGATTTCTGGACTCCCCAGGCTCAGCAGGATAGGAGAGTAGGAGCCCCAATGGTCAGTCCCCAGCCCGCATGCACCAGCAGAGCTGAAATAGTAAGGAGCCAATTGGGGGGTGGGCGGGTGGGGGCTTTACAGAGGCACCGATGTAGAGAGTGACCCACCTAACACCAGGAGGCTTAGGTCTCCAACACAGAGAGAAGGAAGAGTAGACCCTCCTCCTAGGTGTTTATTTCCCCGGCAGGGTGCCTTGTCCTGAAGACATAGGATCAGGCAGGAAGCCGTGCAGCTGTCCACCCGCTGTTGGGTTTTCAACACCAGAATGATGGAATTTTTTAAAATCATTATTATTGACGTATAGTTGACAATATTTTATTAGTTTCAGGTGTACAACGTAGTGATTCGATTCTATACATGGTGCTCACCTTAAATGTAGTCATCATACGTTGTATTATTGATTATATTCCCTATACTGTACTTTTCATCCCCGTGACATTTATTTTATAACTGGAGGTTTGTACCCCTTAACCCCTTTCGCCTATTTTGATTATTCCCCACCCCCCTCCTCCCCTCTGGCAACCACCAATTTGTTTTCTGTATTGATGAGTCTGTTTCTATTCTTTTGGGGTGTTTTTTGGGGGGGGGCTGTGATGTGCCTTGTAGGATGGTCAGCGGCACCCTGGGTCTCTGCCCGCTAGAAGCTAGTAGCACAGCCAGGGGCAGCCAAAAAAATCTGGAACAGTCACACCCAGAGGGACAGAAAGCAGATTAAAGCAGATTAGCAGATGTGTGGCTTCCTTTTAATCTAGTATCCCAATCTTCATTGTTATGCATGGAAATAAATTTGATTTTGCATTACAAAAAAAAAATTGGGGGGTGATGAAAACATTCTGAAACTAGATACTGGGGATGTTTGCATTGTGTTGAATATGCTAAATGCTGCTAAACTATACACTTTAAAATGATAACAGTAAATTTGACGTTATGTGTGCTTTATCACAGTTAAAAAAAAAAGTCTCTAGGCATTTCCAAGTGTCCCTCCTGGTTGAGGACAACTTTTCTGTGGTCATGAATGCAGAGACTGTAGCGTTTCTTAATTTTAGTCCTATTGAAATTTCGAACCAGGCCATTCTTTGCAGTGGGGGCTGTCCTGAGAATTGGAGGATGTTTAGCACATCGCTGGGCTCTGCCCATTAGATGCCAGGAGCACCCCCTAGTTGTGACAGATATCTCCCAACATTGCCCAATGTCCCATGGGTGGCAAGTCACTCCTGCTGAGAACTGTTAAGACTCTATGCTGTTAAAAAAAAAAAGACTCTATGCTGTTTTGCCCCCAAATCCGTAAACCCTTTTAATTTCTGCACAAAGGGAGCTAGACTTTATTATCCGATGAACACTGGTTTCAAGTCTGTGCTTCTTAGATGCTATGTCTTATCAAACCATTGAACCCTCTCATTATGTCCCCTTATTTATTAATAGGTAAAATAATAGGAACTTTGGGGCTGGGGGACTGCTGCAAAGTTTCAACAGACCTATATTTTATTTTTTTATTATGTTCCATTAGCATATATTACATCATGAGTTTTTTTAATTTAATTTTATTTTTTCAGTATTCCAAGATTCGTTGTTCATGCACCACACCCAGTGCTCCATGCAATATGTGCCCTCCTCAATACCCACCACCAGGCTCCCCCAACCCCACCCCTCCCCTCCAAAACCCTCAGTTTGTTGCTCAGAGTCCAAAGTCTCTCATGGTTCGCCTCCCCCTCCAACATTGGGAGAAGGAAAGGTAGGGTGAATTGGAGGACATCATGAGTTTTTGATAGAGTGTTCAGTGATTCATTAGTTGTGTATAACACCCAATGCTCATCACAACACATGCCCTCCTTAATACAAACATGTATTTTAAATACCCAATATCCAAATAAGATCTGACCCAGACCTTCTTAATCACAATCCACCACCTACATGTTTGTATCTTTTTTTTATGATACTTTATATGGAAATACTTTATATGGAAAACCCAAAAGACTCCACCCCCAAACTACTAGAACTCATACAGCAATTCAGTAATGTGACAGGATACAAAATCAATGTATCCTTTTTAAATTTTTTAAAATTTTTTTAGAATGCATAAAAATGTTTATTTGCTAACTTAAATAGGTGAAATGAGTCAAGTACAATTCCTTTGATAATTCTTGAATTATGAAGACATACAAATGGCTAACAGACACATGAAAAAATGTTCACCGTCATTAGCCATCAGGGAGATTCAAATCAAAACCACATTGAGATACCACCTTACACCAGTTAGAATGGCCAAAATCAACAAGACAGTAAATAACAAATGTTGGAGAGGATGTGGAGAAAGGGGAACCCTCTTCCACTGTTGGGGGGAATGCAAGTTGGTGCAGCCACTTTGGAAAACAGTGTGGAGATTCCTCAAGAAATTAAAAATAGAGCTACCCTATGACCCTGCCATCTCACTACTGGGTATTTACCCCAAAGATACAGATGTAGTGAAAAGAAAGGCCACATGTACCCCAATGTTCATAGCAGCAATGGCCACAATCGCCAAACTGTAGAAAAAGCCAAGATGCCCTTCAACAGATGAATGGAGAAAAAAGATAGGGTCCATATATACAGCAGAATATTATGCCCCCATCAGAAAGGATGAATACCCAACTTTTGTATCAACATGGATGGGACTGGAAGAGATTATGCTGAGTGAAATAAGTCAAGCAGAAAGAGTCAGTTATAGGGTTTCACTTACGTGTGGCGCATAAGGAAAAACATGGAGGACATTGGGAGAAGGAAAGGAAGGGTGAATGGGGGAAAATTGGAGGGGAAGATGAACCATAAGAGACTGGACTCTGAGCAACAAACTGAGAGTTTTGGAAGGGAGGGAGCAGGGGGTTGGGGGAGCCTGGTGGTGGGTATTGAGGAGGGCACGTATTGCATGGAGCACTGGGTATGGTGCATGAACAATGAATCTTGGAACACTGAAAAAATAAAATTAATTTTTAAAAAAGGCATGTCTGCTCCTCACGTGGGGAAAATACTCTTCTCCTTTGAGCCAGATGCTGTTGTTATCCCCATCTTACAAATAAGGAAACCGAGGCACAGAGTTAGGAAGCCTCGTTACCTCTTTACCTCCTCTTACTAAGGGACTCTTGATAAATATATCAAGAGCCTTGGAGAAATAAACTCATGCCAGAGACCAACCCTTTCGGACTCTTGACCCTCCTTTTTAAAACCAGCAGTCACTTTCCTGTCTTTGGGGTCTAGACCTAACCCATATAGTGGCCACTAGCCGCAGGTGGCTATCGAATACCGGAAATGTGGGTCATCTAAACTGAAATGTACTATGAATGTGAAGTACAGACCAGATTTCAAAGCCTTAGCACAAAATGTTGAATGTAAAATATCCCAATTATTTTTACATTGAATATGTGTTGAAGTAATATTTTGGATATATTGCCTGTTAAGTATTGTAAAAATTAATTTTACCTTGTTCTTTCTCCTTTTTTAATATGTCTGAAAATCTAAAGTTACACATGTGGTTTATAATCCATGCATAGTGTATTGTTATTTTATGGTATTAAAGTATTGCATTCCATTTGTTGTGTAGTATATTGTATTGGTCTGGAGACTCTTCAAATTTGAGCAGATAGTTGAGAGAGGGATGTAGATATGTATTTGTTCTAAAACGCGAAAACTTTGAACTCCAAAATTTTGAAGTCTTATTTACATATCAACAAAAATTAATATTGTCAGTGTAAAACTGATGAACTTGGCTATTGGTGTACTTTTTGTATTTATGTGTCACTTAGATTTAACATGATATGTGGGTGGACTTTTAAATATCTGGTATGACCAGAGGGGCGGCTGTTCACAGCTGAGGGCTCTGAGCAGTGCTTTTTCAAGATCAGTTGCAATTACAACCATCTGGGGCTCTTTTTTATTTAAATTCAATTAGCCAACATACAAGTACATCATTAGTTTCAGATGTAGTGTTCAATTTATCAGTTGCGTGTAACGCCCACTGCTCATCACATGGCCTCCTTAATGTCCGTCACCCAATTACCATCTGGGGATCTTTAAAGAACCCCAACATCTGGGCAGCCCCATCTGATTCATAAATCAGAATCTCTGGGAATGGATACTTTGAAATGATGCTCCAGGGAGGTGGGTTCTAAAGGCAGACAAAGTTAACCTCTACTCTAGGAGAAGGTGTGGCTCACCTTCTGAAAATGGTCCCCACCTGCTAGATGGAGGAAGTTCTCTGCAGTTGAGCCAATCACAGGGCTGGGGGCGGGAGAAACTCCTTTATAGGAGGTAATCTGTACCTGTAGCACCCAAAGCCAGAGAGGAGGTCCGGTGCTCGAGAGGTGAGTAACGTCCCTGCTTCCTTACTTCATTTCTCCGTTTCTTTATTCAGCTGTTAAAGTCTCTACAGTAAAAATTCCTCTTCCCTTTCTTTGAATGTTTGGGTGTCACACGTTTGAAGGGTTATTGAGATTTCAAGTGAAGCTCCTCTTTGTGCGAAGTTTTCTCTCTCCCGAATTGAGTCTCTAGAAGTAGCATTCTACGCCCATATCCCCGAGAATTTTGTGCATGCTTTTATTCATTGCAATCTAGCTGCTTGTCCTACTGTTGTCCTGAAATTGCTCTTCTTAAGATCTTGCGTGCTAAATCTGAAAGATATTTTTTGGTTCTTCTCTGACCAGTCTCCAAAATGTAGCCGCGTTGTTTTACTATTAAATATGTCCTCCTACAAATAAAATGCATGCTGATTAAAGACTAAGGTTGGAAGTAAGTCTCCCCCGTTGCTTTGCAATGTAAATACAGCTGCAGAATGTTTGGGTATATGTATATTATTTCCATGTAAGATTCTCTTCGTTGCTGCAGTTGTAAACACCGCTGCACATATAACTTTTCTCTTTCCACTGTAAATTATACAGTGAGTACTGTGTAATGATGACCAGCCTTGAAAATCCATCAGGTTTTGACATACTTGGCTGAATCTGTCTGCTGGCTTAACAGAATAGTGTGTTTAACTGGTTGGCTTTAATCTTCTGAATAGTCCTTATTTTTTCTGTATAATTGCTGGCGCCTTTAGGGTGGCCTCTGCTTGAATCAATTAGAGAAATCAAGATCATGGTTCTGGGATAAGACTGCTTTGAGTAGAATGCTGGCTTCAACACTTAACAGCTGGGTGAGAACTGACTGGCACGTAACCTCGAAATTCCCCTTCTCCAGGTTTTAAAGGATTCCCTTTACCCAATGACTCCAACGAATTGTTTCAACAGGGCTCAATTGTATGCTAAACACCTGACCTGATTGGCCTATAAATAGCACTTGGGTGGGGAGGTGGCCCTCATCCCTTCTAAAAAAGGACTATCCATGACCTCTATTGGTAATTGTGACCTGAGATTAAACTTGAGGAGACCTTGAGGGCCAAGAGGGACTCTGCAGACTTGGGGGGTGGGGCAGGGCAGGGGAGAGTGAATCAAGGTGTTGAGGATCTCAAGCAGTGGCTCTCTGCCTTTAGAGGGAGGAAGGGAGGTGGGGAGGGAGAATCATAGTTGCCTATTAATATGATACACACGAGAGCCTGGTGGTGGGTATTGAGGGCACGGATTGCACGGAGCACTGGGTGTGGTGCATAAACAATGAATCTCGGATCGCTAAAAAAGTTAAAGTCAACTATAGGATACTAAAAAAAAAAAAAACAAACAAACAAAAACATAAAAATGTCCTCTTAAGCTGGCAAAAGGCTTCAAGCAGCTCATAAACACCTTGAATTGCGAGGTGTCTTTCCCCCTCACATTAGGCTTTTATTCCATTTTGAGTTAGTTTGTGTACATAATGTGACTATGGGAACCTTCCAGGACAGATAAGCCCACGGAGATGGGAAGCAGGCTGGCGGTGGCCAGGGGCTGCAGGGACGGGAGAATGGGGAGCAAGTATTTAATGGGTATGGGGTGTCCTCTTGGGATAGAAGTGTCTGGAACTAATCCAAGGTGGTGGTTACACAACCCTGTGAACGTACTAAGTACACTGAACTGTTCACTTAAAATGGCTAATGGTTCATTTTATGTGAATTTTACCTTAAGAGAAATGAAATCTTTCTGCGTTCGAACTGGTGTAAGGTGGTATCTCGTTGTAGTTTGGATTTGTTATTTCCCTGATGGCTAAAGGTGATGAATACTTTTTCATGTGTCTCTTAGCCATTTGTATGCCTTCTTTGGAAAACTGTATTCAGGTGTTAAAGAAAAAAATCGAAACATAAGCTTATATGGGGGGGGGGGAAGAAGTTGAGTGGTCAACACGATTTGTTTCAAACCCAATACAAACAGAATTATTAGCTCTGTGTTCCAGCAGACTTGATGTGGGTGGAAGGCAAGACGAGTCTCCCTTTACTTATTTATTTATAAATTAATTTTATTTCAGTTTTTCAGTGTTCCAAGATTCGCTGTTCATGTTCCACACCCTCGAAAGCCCTCAGTTTGTTGTTCAGAGTCCACAGTCTCTCATAGTTCATCTCCCCCTCTGATTTGCCCCCCCATTCACCCCTCCCTTCCTTCTCCCAATGTCTTCCATGTTACTGCTTATGCTCCACACGTAAGTGAAACCATATGATAACTGACTCTTTCTGCTTGACCGATTTCACTCAACATAATCTCTTCCAGTTCCATCCATGTTGATACAAAAGTTGGGTATTCATCCTTTCTGATGGAGGCATAATATTCCATTGTAAATATGGACCATATCTTCTTTATTCATCTGTTGAAGGGCATCTTGGCTCTTTCTACAGTTTGGCGATTGTGGCCATTGCTGCTATGAACATTGGGGTACATGTGGCCCTTCTTCTCACTGCATCTGTATCTTTGGGGTAAATATAAACATGGAGGACATTGGGAGAAGGAAAGGAATGGTGAATTGGGGAAATCAGAGGGGGATACGAACAATGAGAGACTGTGGACTCTGAGAAACAAACAGGGTTTTGGAGGTGAGGGGAATGGGAAGATGGGTGAGCCTGGTGGTGGGTATTGAGAGGGCACATATCGCATGGAGCACTGGGTGTGGTGCATGAACAATGAATCTTGGAACACTGAAAAAATAAAATTAAATTTAAAAGAAGGTTAAATACAGGGGTGCCTGGGTGACTTGGTGGGTTAAGCCTCTGCCTTCAGCTCAGGTCAAGATCTCAGGGTCCTGGGATCAAGCCTCACATTGGGCTCTTCTGCTCAGCAGGGAGTCTGCTTCCCCCTCTCTCTCTGCCTGTGTCTCTGCCTTCTTGTGATCTCTCTCCTCTCTGTCAAATAAATAAAATCTTAAAAATAAAAGGCTAAATACAATGAAAGGATCAAATATGACCATTAAAAATGAAAATTTAAAAAGATTTTTTTAAAGGCATTGATAAAAGTTTTAAAAACCTTAAAACAGGAAAGGAAAAAAATTTTTAAAGTTTTTTTTTTTTTTTTTTTTTGACAGAGAGAGAGGTCACAAATAGGCAGAGAGGCAAGCAGAGAGAAAGAGGGAAGCAGGCTCCCTGCCAAGCAGAGATCCCGATGCGGGGCTGGATCCTAGGACCCTGAGATCATGACCTGAGCTGAAGGCAGAGGCTTTAACCCACTGAGACATCCAGATGCCCCAGGAAAAAATTTTAAATATAAAGAAAAAAATAAAATTAAAAAAAACTTTGAAAGACTAAAGGATCATGGGGGAAATGCCATGAATTCTGTGTGTTGCTTTTTGCCAACTCTGGAGTTCTGAAGTCTCATTGATCGGTGAACTTTGTCTTGGCTGGATGTTCTCGCTGATCTTCTGGGGGAGGAGCCTGTTGCCGTGATTCTAGAATGTCTTTGCTGGAGGCGGGATTGCACTGCCCTTGCCAGGGGCCGGGCCAAGTAATGTGCTCTGGTTCATGCTCGGAGCTTTTGGTCCCTGAGCGCTTTCCGTACCGCCCTGGAGGCCGGGAATGAAGATGGCGGCTCCCAGTCTCCGGCAGGAGGAGCCGAGAGCTCGGCCCCGCCCCTCAGTGCGCCTGAGAGAAAAGCCGTCAGTCCCTCCCGTCTCCCTGGTTTCCGGCCGCGCTCCGAGCTCCCCGGCCTGTGACCCAGCGTTTCTGTCTCTGGTGTGTGATCCCATGTGGAGTCTCCAAACCCAGCCAATTCCTACATTGTGCTCCCGCTCCTCCCGGGGAGGAAGGAGGGGGTCTCCCCGGAGCTGCCCCTTGTGGGGTCCCCGCCCGGAGATTGCGGTGTAAGGTAAGCCCGAGCTGAGGGCCTGCTGCCGGCTTCCCGCGCCGACACCTGGGGCTCGGCCGCACTCGGACCCCCGGTCTATCTGTGACCCCGTGCGTCCTGAGGCCACACTGTCCCCGCGAGGGCTCCACCCCCGCTCAGTCTCCGGAGTGACGTCCCTCCGCGGAGCCGACTCTCAAAGTCCCGATTTTGTGGCCCACTGCTCTGGGGCTGCGGGAGCCGGCCCCTCCCCGCGTCTGTCTGCCCGTCGCCTCGGGCTCACTTCTCCACGCTCCTCCCTTCCGGAAAGTGGTCGATTTTCTGTTCCTAGAATTCTTCCCTTCGATCTCCTGTTGAGTTTGGAGGTGTTCAGAATGGTTGGATAACCATCTAGCTGGACTCCTGGGACCTGATGATAGTTCGGTCTCCTCCGCTGCCGCCATCTTGCTCCTCCTCTCTGAGTGTTTTCAACTCAAGACTGTTCTGTAGTCAGGGTCCATAAACATCCTAAGGCGACAACATGTCAGGTTGTTCTAGAGAACTGAAGTGGGTAGTTCTCCTTAGCTCATTTGTACACCAAACTTAGTAAAAACTAACAGATGATCTGCTAGGTCCAGGAGATGGGTCTGCAAGGACTTGCTACCTACCCTCAGAGGTTTGCACACTCTCAAAAGGGTCCCAGACTCCCAAAATGGGAACCAGTGTGTCAAGGCAAAAACTAAGGGAATTCTGTGTGAATTTTTCCTCTTCAGGGAGTTGGTTCCCAAAGCAGCAAGTTGGGCAGTGAGAATTGCCCAGTTCCTGGCACAGAAGCGCCAGTATTTAAGACAGGAGCACCAGTTCACAGTCTTTCATTTCTTCCCTTGATTCTTCTTTAATGCCCAATGCTCCGATCTCTCATGTAGGACGAGATGGAAACTTCTGCACGGCTGGGTTTCAGCCTGCAGCCCCTGCTGGAGCAGCTCAGCCAGGATGAGCTAAGCCAGTTCAAGTCTCTGTTGAGGTCCCTTCCCCAGCAAGACGAGTTCCAGCACATCCCGGGGACCGAGGTAGAGGAGGCTAATGGGAAGCAACTGGCAGAAATTCTCACCAACCACTGCCCCAGCCACTGGGTAGAGATGGTGACCATCCAGGTCTTTGACAAGATGAACCGAACAGATCTGTCAGAGAGAGCAAAGGATGAGCTCAAGGGTAAGTAGAAACTAGCCCACAAGGTGTCCTGGGAGGAAGGAGATGTAGCCTCCAGGGTTTTACCTGTTAGGAATAACACTGAGCCTTGGAGAGGCCATCTGTCCCAAACCCAAATGCTAGACCTTCATAATGTCTGGTGGTACCAATCATTCTAGCTATTTCTACTGTGTCCAGCTATTGTATCCCTTCTCCTGTCCAAGACTGTTCCTGGAGTACATTCCGGATCCCATTCTCTCATACATCCAAGATGCTACATCATTACACCCCCTCTGTTTGGTTTTCAGCTCCCACTTGTGTTTCCTTCCGCACACTCACAAATGCAAACCCCTACCTTCTCTTCGATCAGCAGCACTAATAGCATTTGGGGCTGGGTGAGGAGACCTCTTTTGCATTTGCAGGATCTTTAGCCCTACCCCTGGGACCCCAGTGCTAGCATCCCAGCACCTCCCCTTGATGCTAGCAGCACACTCTCCTTACTTGAAACAACCAGAAGTGTCCCTAGACACTGCCAAATGTCCCCTGAGTGGAGAACCGTGTTTTAGATCAGTGGTTGTCAACTTTCACCATGCTGGGCAGTCCCCTCGGGAACTTTACACTGATGTCCAGAACTGAGCACTGGAGACTCTGATTTCGCCAAACGATCTGTGTCTCCCCCACATATGGGGTTCTTGAAAGCTTCCCAGTGATGCCTGTGTGCACACAAGCTTTTAAAACACCCAGGGCTCTGCTGCCTGACAGAGGGACCGTATGCAGTTAGTACACGCTTGACACATGGCTGGTTTGTGAGAGGTGTTTGTTTTGGAGAGCACTCTGCTCTATAGAATATTTTCTCTCTCGTTCTTCGGCAAGGGTATTCAAGGTGGCTCTTCCTTACCTACAATTTTCTTTTTCAAAAAAAAAAATAGCCAGTTTTATTTCCACCAAGGATCTGTTTTTCATTTAGTGTTCCCTGTCTTCAATGGACAGACGAGGGTTTTCACCCCTAGCTGGCCTCTGGAGATTATAAATTTGAAAGCAGCATGAAGAAACCCCTAAGCTGAGCAACTATAAGGGTCTGGCTCTGAAAAGTGCGGGTTTTCCCAACTCTTCCTCCTCCCAGAAGCAGCTGTGGAGTCTCTTGGAACAAGCCTCAGGCATTAGATAAGCTACCTCATTTGGTTTTTTTTTTTTTTTAAGATTTTATTTATTTGACAGAAGAAATCACAAGTAGGCAGAGAGGCCGGCAGAGAGAGGGGGAAGCAGGCTCCCAGCTGAGCAGAGAGCCCGATGTGGGGCTCGATCCCAGGAACCTGATATTATGACCCGAGCCAAAGGCAGAGGCTTTAACCCACTGAGCCACCCAGGAACCCCCCCATATTTGCTTTTTATGTGAGGCTTTGGAATTCAGGGGCTTGTTCTAACTAGACAAGACGTGCTGAGCACTAAGGATGCAAGGAAAGGCAAGCCCTCCTCTCTGCTGCCATCCCGACGGGTGAGGAGGGAGACCTGGGGAGCTCAGTGAGGCGGTATTTATACCGGAAGTCAGTAAATGCACATAGATGCAGGAAAGCCTGAGCTTTCCCTTGGAATATGGACAAGCTGGGTTTTAGCAGGACCTACAGTGGGGGTTGGCCAACCGGACTCCCCAGCCAGATCCAGCCTACCTCGTACTTTTGACCTTCCCACAAGCTAAGAACAGTTCTTATATTTTGAAATGGTTGGAGGGGGATCAAAAGGCTCTCTTAGAACCTATGAAAATCATAGGAAACTCAAACTTCAGTATTCACAAATGAAGTTTTCTTTGCATGTGGCGTATTCGTTTGCTTATATGTAACCTGTGACCGCTTTTGCCCTACAAGGGCAGAGATGATAGGTGTAGCCTGAAAAGCAGGATTTTTTTTTTTAAAGATTTTATTTATTTGACAGAGACAGCAAGAGCGAGAACACAAGCAGGGGGGAGTGGGAGAGGGAGAAGCAGGCTCCCAGTGGAGCACGGAGCCCTATGTGGGGCTTGATCCCAACACCTTGGGATCATGACCTGAGCCACCCAGGTGCCCCAAAAATCAGGAAATATTTACTCTGTGGCCCTTTTCAGGAACAAGAAAATTAAGAGTTTTCTAACCCCAGCCAAAAGGATTTTTGAGTTAGTGATTATCAACATTGTCTCCTCTTAACATCCCAAATCACCAGTATCCTTAGTGATAGGACTTGGGCTCAAGGCAACAGTAAACACAAGTGTGGTTTGAAGAGCAAAAACACAACCATCGATAATCTCAACCCGGATGTCCTGACTTCTTCTATCAATACGCAAGTGTCAAAGGGTTCTCCAATGATGACCTAAACAAATGTCAGAAGTAGACTTGGTGGTTAATCGGATCTTACATTTGGCAATGCTTTAAGGAACACTGCCTGCTAAAAAGTAGGTATTCATGGGGCGCCTGGGTGGCTCAGTGGTTAAAGCCTCTGCCTTCAGCTCAGGTCATGATCTCAGGGTCCTGGGATCGAGCCCCGCGTCAGGATCTCTGCTCAGCAGGGTGCCTGCTTCCCCCTCTCTCTGCCTGCCTCTCTGCCTACTTGTGATCTCTGTCAAATGAATAAAATCTTAAAAAAAAAAAAGTAGGTATTCATTCCATTAAACGTTGAGACTAAAAGCATGGAGAATTCTGCGTTTAGAATCCTGCTCTTGGCTTTTATGACCATGTGGCCTTTGCTTTGTGGCTTATTGAAGATTATTTTTTCTGTTCTTTCAAAATTCTTGTTCTTCTGCTTCATCTTCAAAATGGCTGCCTTTTTCTCACTCAGTATCCTGGTCAATATTCCTTGAAGTCTTGTTGCCTATTTATGCCCTGATACCTTCTAAGGTCACTTAATTTTATTTTTTCAGTGTTCCAAGATTCATTGTCCAAAGGCTACCTTTACACCAGCATTTCCCCTCAACTTTAGATGCTCTCAGCCAATTGCATCCTGGGAATCTCTTCAGGACTCTCCCAGACTCACCTCTTCTCTATCCAGTGTTGACCTTAAAGTGCTTCCTCTCCAGGACTCCACCCTGTTCCTATATTCCCTCCCAGGACAGTGTGGTTTTGTCTACCTCATCAGAAACCAGGGAGTTAATCCATGAGAGCTTTTTTTTTTTTTAATTTTATTTTTTCAGTGTTCCAAGATTTATTGTTCATGCACCACACCCAGTGCTCCATGCAATACGTGCCCTCCTCAATACCCACCACCAGGTTCCCGCAACCTCCTACCCCCTCCCCTCCAAATCCCTCAGTTTGTTGCTCAGAGTCCACAGTCTCTCATGGTTGATCTCCCCCTCCGATTTCCCCCCATTCACCCTTCCTTTCCTTCTCCCAATGTCCTCCATGTTTTTCCTTATGCTCCACACGTAAGTGAAACCATATGATAACTGACTCTTTCTGCTTGACCGATTTCACTCAACATAATCTCTTTCAGTCCCGTCCATGTTGATACAAAAATTGGGTATTCATCCTTTCTGATGGAGGCATAATATTCCATTGTATATATGAACCATATCTTCTTTATCCATTCATCTGTTGAAGGGCATCTTGGTTCTTCCAACAGTTTGGTGATTGTGGCCATTGCTGCTATGAACATTGGGGTACATGTGGCCCTTC
>CM052803.1:2143624-2176907 GCA_028533885.1 Nasua narica
ATGCATTTTGAGTTAATTTTTGTAGAGTGTAAAGTCTGTATTTGCATTTTTTTAAAAGATTTTATTTATTTGAGAAGGAGAGAGAGAGGGGGTGAGAGCTCATGAGCAGGGGGAGGGGCAAAGGGAGAGGGAGAAGCAGGCTCCCTGCTGAGCTGGAAGACCGATGCGGGGCGCAATCCCAGGACCCCAAGATCATGACCTGAGCCAAAGCCAGAGCCCCCCAGGCGCCCCCATCCACGAGTTTTTTAACAAGGAATTTCTGAGGGAATACTCAAGACAGAGATACGCAGTACTGAGTCAGCTAAGAACTCTGTTGCAGAGGAGAATCTGGAGACTGTATTTCCAAGCCGGTTACCAAAGAGGCACAAAGAACAGAGTGTTAATGGGGCAGGGGTTAGCGTCCTGTTTTAAATTAATCTAAGCTTACAGGAAATTGAGGTTTTGGCAAATCTGTTTACTGAAAAGGGTAGGAAAGAAAGAAGAAACAGGCGCCACGGAAATTGAGAAGCTACAGATAGACACTTTGGGCCCCAGAGTCATTATTATGAGACAGTGTTTCAGCAACGAGACCGCTGTGACAAAACTACACATTTCTTAAATATACATACAAATACTGGAAGTCGGTGCTGATAATGTTCAAATAATTTCTTATGCAGAAAAGCAGCTATATGAATCCTCTCACAAATGTGTATTTTATTCACATGTGTTTCGGCTTTTCATAGAATATATGTATAAAAAAGACCCAGACCATAAGTGTATGGTATAAAAAATAACTCTACACACCCGAATAAACACCACCCAGGCCAAGAAAAAGACCACCACCAGCATTCCACCGGCCCCAAGAGGCCCTGCTGACATTCCCCTCCCCGCCCCGAACCTGTCCGGAAAGTGCAACACTCACGTCCTTCTCTTCCCGTGTTACTTTGATTTATGACTTTGTGTGCACCTGAAACGCTTTGTGAAAACCTTCTCAAAAGGAAGTTTGGGGTGGTGGGAAGAACGCAGACTTTGGACTCAAGAGAGCCCAGGGTTTAAATCCCAGCCAGGAGGGCTACCCACTGGAAGTGCGACCTTTCCCTCATCGGTATAAGGAAATGCAAACACCCACACTTCCCGGGACTGTCACCAGGATTCAAATCACAGACTCCACGTTTATTCAACAAGTTTACTGAGCCCTCTTGAGAACTAAGCCCTGGAGAAACTGGAGATGAAGCAAACCCAGTCTTCACCCTCAAGAAGCTCATAGTGCGGAAACAAGGTAACTACAGAAACGGCACAGCCAGTAAGTACTTTGAAACAGGGAGGAAAATAAGAAGGACGTAGTGTTTACAGATCTGGAGTCAAAACCTAACTGCAGAGAGAGGCAGGAGGGTTTGCAGCCTCCCCTATGCAGAGAGGAGCTTGGGACCATCTAGAAAGGCTCTGTCCACGGACGCAGCCACATCCCCACGGCTCTCCGGGATCACTGCAGGCTGGCCCACCGCAGGGACGTGTAGACCACCTTACCATCAGGCTGCGGAGAGCAGAGCAGCAGCGTCTTTCTGACGCTGGTTCCCAGGCGGCCGGCAGAAACCAGGTCCTGCAGTGGGATGGGGTCCCCCGGAGCCCAGCACTGAGCAACGTAGTGGGCGTGAAAACGAAGTGGGTCCCCTGGGTGAGAGAGAGAGAGACACGTAGCAGTTCCCAGCGGCAGAGGGCTGGAAGACACTGGAATGCCCCCAGGTAGGAGGATACTTGAGAAGGTTCCCCAGAACTGTTCCAGGAGGCTTAGTGCCTTTTAAGTTCGGGAACCTTTACTGTTAGAAATAGGCAAGGGCCTCCGTCCTTGAATATTTTAATCTTCGGGGGACGAGGATTCGACGTGTATCTCATTTACTGAGTACATATTGTTTTAGAAACATTGACCCATTAGAACTAACTGGTCAGCCATGCGGTTCAGTTTCAGATGTGTGACTGAGTTATTGGTGGATTTAACCTTATTTTCACTGGAATGCTTTGGTAAGCCTATTAGCAGAATTAGGACATATAAACTTAAAACTCATCCCACTTACGATTTATTAGATCTGAGTTTTTGGCAAGTTCCATAATCAGAACACCATGCAATTTAAAAAGGAAAATAAACATATTAAAATTTAAAATGCAGGGGCACCTGGGTGGCTCAGTCGTTAAGCATCTGCCTTTGGCTCAGGTCATGATCTCAGGGTCCTGGGATCGAGCCCCCCATCGGGCTCACTGCTCAGTGGGGAGCCTGCTTCTCCCTCTCTCTGCCTCCCGCTCTCCCTGCTTATGCTCTCTAACTCTAATAAATAAATAAAATCTTTAAAAAGATTTTTAACTGTAGCTTATAACATTGAAAATTATGTGACTCCTTTCACGAGTGGGATCAAACATGGCCTAACAGTCCCCTTAAAATCTGCTAGATTGGAAAAAAAGATTTGTAAATTGGACTGAAAGCTTAGAAGAGAACTACGTATTAGTATTCATGTGTTTAGGGAGTCGAAAGTTCATTTTCAAAACCAAAACAGTCTTTTACATACAGAAGTCACAGAAAAACAGAAGCAAGGTCGTGATGACAGCGTGGTTCTCTATAGAGCACGGGGCAGGTAATCCGTGTTCTCAGCTCCAAGTCAGTCCCTTAGTTGAGTGTTTGGTCTGAGAAAAGACGAAGGCTCTGGGCTCATCCACAGAACCCTCCACGGATCTCCAACCAACAGCTAAGATCTAACAACGTGGGAGTTACTGGAAGGCAGCCCTGTCCGTTTGTTCCCATATGGCCCGTGGCTCGGGTGGCACTACTGGCAGAGGTGAGCACTTGTAACGTGGCCCACAGAGCTGCAAGTATTTACTGCCGGGCCCTTTTCTGAAACATGTTAAGTCCCTCATCGCTCATCTATTTATTACTCCATCGTATTGTAAATCCTTCTTGCCATCTGTTCGAGTCACTTCTCCTTGGACTACTTGTCTGGTGCTTCTATCCTTCCGCGTTCTCAGAAGGAACAAAAAAGATTTTCCTGCAGACTTACTTTCTTTAACCTGTTAGTTAGACAACAAAGGCATTCATACTACAAGTTCAAAAATTAACGGGTACACTGAAAATCTCCTTTACCCACACCTGATACAAATTCCTTCCCAGAGGAAGTTCTCGGGCTGGAGTACGTCCTTTCAGGCCTTTTTCCACTTGCTACTTACTTTCTAGTCAATAATCCGTTTTAAGTTCTTCTCATGTTCTTTCACTAGAGCCATATTTTTTTTTTTAAAGTCATCTCTACACCCAACGTGGGGCCCGAACTGAGATCAATAGTAGCATGCTCCCCCGAATGAGCCAGCCAGGTGCCCCGAGAGCCATAATTTTTAAGGGTACTTAAATAATGTGTATATAACTCCATGACAACATAAAACATAATTACCATACCTGTTTTCAACAAGTAGTTCTTTTTTTTCCTTGCTCCTTTCGTCATTTTTTCATAAATGTACGTGGACCTACATTAATCTGACAACTAACACCAATGTGTAACCGCTCACCTATTAACAATCACTCTGGCTGCTTTCTAATATTCCCCTACTGTAAAGAATCCTGCAATGACGATTTCCTGTATGTTTTGCACACACATCTAGGTGTCTCTAAGTGAAACTTCTGGATCAAAGAAAGTGATTAATCAAATTTGCTACATTGCCCTCCAAACGGGCTTGGGTTCCCAAGTGTTCCTGTCCTTCCATGGGTTTCAGAGGCTGAGAAAAGACAAAAAAGGAAAATGGAGACAGACGGTGGGGGGCTTGTGAAAGAAGGGGCAACAGGAGGTCCCAAAGAAACTCACCAGGGTAGACCAGGAAGTCACCCCCGAACTTGCCAGCAGCACTGAGGAAGAAGCCTCGCTCCCACAGGTCTCTGTAGATGCTGTAGCGAAGCTCATGGGCAGGACGGCCAGCATGGGGCCAGTCTTTGGACTGGACACGCCAATCCAGGGGCCTAGCCTTGATGGGTCGAGGCCTAGCAGTGGCCAGCTGGACCAGCAGAGCGGACCTGGGCAAGGGGGCCACCTCATTTGAAGGCCCTGGCTGGGAAGAAGAGGAACCTGGCAGAAGTGAATGCAGGAGAGTTTGGTGAATCCAAGGACAAGGTCTCCCCATCCCCCAGAGGGTCGCAGGCCCTAGATTCCCCGCCAAGGTTCCCGGAAGATATCCCGCCTCCTTCCGCTGGTCCCTGGACTCCACTGCCACTCTCACCTGCTTCCTCGGGCTCGGCAGGAGGCTGGCTAGCGCTGGCCTCGCTCTCTGCGGCAGCCGGGTTCGCACCGGCCTCCTGGCTCTCACTGGCCCCTGACTCCTGTTCCAGCTTCTGCTTCTTCGCAGCCTGGCCCTCCGCAATCTTCTCTAGGAGCTCCTGACGACGAGTCTCACGGGCCTCAGCGGCCAGGGCGCTTTGCTCCTGGAAGCCCTGCTCTTGCTGGCGTTTGAAGGATGCCAGAGCCTGAGGAGTAAGCCCGCGAGAATGCCAGGATCCAAGTCTGCCCTGCTTTAGGGAGCCAGGAGCCCGATTCCCTGACTCCTCCCAACCCCAAAGCCCGAAACCGGGGATCCTAGCTCCTGTATGCACGCTATTCCAGAATCCGGGGCGCCCAGACCCCTGCCACCGCAAGGACCCGAAGTCTACTTCCGCAGGTCCAGGGCGTTTGCGTCCCCGGCCCGCCCCTTACCAGACTGTGTTGCCGCGGATCCGGGCGCGGGGCGCTGACCAGGGTCACGGCGCCGATCTCGGCCAGGAGCCGCGCCTCTTCGGGCATCAGCAGCAGCGGGAGGCCCAGTCGCGAGTTCTGGCGGGGCCCGCGGGGCAGGGCGCCCACCGTGCGGCCCCCCACTCCCAGACGCTCCCGTAGTGCCTGCACCGCCTCGGCCCCCCACACCAGGGAGCGGCCGTTCGCCACCTCCACCACCAGCATCCTCCTGCGGGAGCCAGGGGGCACAGCTGTCACCGACACAGCGCTCCCACCGCCTGGGGTCGGGGTGGGGGTGGAGGGTCTCAGCGAGGCCCCGCCTCCGAGCCTGGAGGGTGGAGCCTCGCCCGGGCCGCGTTCGCCACCTGCCGATTCTGCAGGCCAGGCCCCGCCCCGGGCGCCGGGCCCCGCCTCCGGTCCCCCGGACGCGGGGACCCCGCGGTCAGAGTTCCGACCACCATACCTTCTACGCTCCGAGAGAAGCCTCCCTAAGTGCGGAGCCACGCCCCCTTCGAGTGACTCGAAACTCGGCCCCTCCCCTTTCCAAACCACCGAGGCGGGGCCTCAGAATCTCCTCGCGCGGTGTCAGACGCCCACCGTGGAAGCCCCGCCCCCGCCCGGACCTCCTCGGCTCGGCCGAACTCGCAACCCCGCCCACTCCCGAAGGCCGGGGGCTCGGCGTTCGGGAGCCCTCGGCTCCCAGTCAACCTCGCAGCCAGGCCCCGCCCCCTCCGGCCGCAAGCGCTCCGGGTTGGGGAGTGAGTACCAGCCCCACTGAGCGAACCCCACAGCCGGAGGCCCCTCCCACTGAGCACCCGCTGTCCGTTCCCGCTCAGGCGGGCTCACCCCCCACGTGAGAGCTCCCTTCAGAATGCGGCTCCGTCCTCCGATTGAACCAGTCACCTCGTAAACACCAGCTCGCACTCCCGGCGGAGCCACCCCCTACGTAGCTCGCCACGCGCCGCTTCCTCCACCCCTCCCCATCCCGACCCCCTGCGTCAATTTCGTCACGCCGCCACCTCAGCGAAGCGGGAAGTCTGGGATCCGCCCCCAGTGGCGCCGTAGCTCCGCCTTCCCGTGGAGTGGCACACCTTGGCCCCGCCTTCGCGAGGCGAACCTCCCTTCGCCGCTTGGGCTCCGCCTCTAGGAAAAGTGAAGTCAATGCCTTGGCCCCGCCCTGGTAGATGATACGTCAGCTGGGGTTCCGCCCCCTCAGGCTGGGCTACTGTTAGCCCCGCCCCCTTGGAACGATCCAGATCACCGCCTCCCTTCGTGTAGTCTAAATCTGTGGCCCCGCCTCCTTCTCAAACCTGCCCCCCCTCCCGGACTCCGCCCATCTCTTAATCTGAGTCAAACGGGGGCTGTGACTCCGCCCACATCCGGCCGAAGCTCTTGGCCCCGCCCACACCCGAACAGAGACCTCCGAAGTAAACCGAAGCTCGTGCCCCGCCTCCAAACTGCCACCGATTCTGCCCGAAGGAACCCGAAGCGGAGGCCCCGCCTCCTTCCGAAGCTTCGGGCTCCTCCTCCTTCCAAGCCGGAGGCCCCGCCTCTTTACGTGCTCCGGGCTCGGCTGCGGTGAGGTCCAGGTGTGGCGGCCGAGCGGTCCTCGCGGGCGCCCGGGCCCCGCCGCTTCCCTGCCTGGCCTGCAGCCTGACGGAGCCGCGCACCCGGCCCGGGACCGCGACAGAGCGGCGCGCGCTGGGCGGGGGAGGCGTGGCCGGAGCCGGGGCCCCCGTGGGCCGGGACTGCTCGGCCGCCTCCTGCCCGGCGGGCGGTGCGGAGCGGGGCGCAGGTGGGCCACGGCGGGGGCGCTTCGGGGGTCGGGGAGCCGGGGGTGGCTGCAGACCCGTCGGCCGAACGGGGCGGGCGTGGCGCCCTGAGCGCAGCCGAGCGGGGAGTGGCGCAACAGCCTGTGGCTCTGCCGGGGAGGTCTGACCTGCGCTGGGGGGGAGCTGGGGAGGAGCTGGGGGGGGGGCATGAGCTCCGGGCTTTAGGTGGGAGAAGCGTCTGCCGCTCCGGAGCAGGTGGAGGCTGGAGCCTGGGTTCCCGCAGAGGGAGGGCCGCGGAGTCCCTGGATCCTCGAAGGAGGAGGAGGCCGGGCGCTCTGGAATCCTGGGCTCTCCAACGGAAGGGCCCGGGACAAGGGTTGTTGCTGGGTTCTCAGAAAGCGATGTTTGAATCTTTGGGTCCTCAGTGAGGGGGAGTAGCTTTGATTTCTGCGATCGCAGAGCGGGGCTGAGAAGTCTACATTCCTGGGTTTTCACAGGAGAAGAGGACTGGTGGCCTGGGTTCTCAGAAAAGCGGGGCCGGGGTGGATACCTTTATCCTCAAAGGAGGAAGGCTCTGGAGGTCCGGACTCCCCTGTTGTCAGGGGAGAGGAGCTGAGGGTGGGACTCCATGATCCTGGACAACTGGGGACTAGGGAGAGTGAATTCCCGAATCCCCCGAGGGGGAGGGGCTGAAGGCCTGGACTCCTGGGTTCTCACTGTGAATCTCTGCCCCTCCCCCAGACCATGTCGCCTGAAGAATGGACTTATCTAGTGGTTCTTCTTATCTCCATCCCCATCGGCTTCCTCTTTAAGAAAGCTGGTGAGTCAGGTTCCCTCCCTAGTGGAAAATGGGGGGGGGGGCGGCAGGCAGGGGACTCCCTGGAAGGTTCCAGGCTTATGCTGTCCCTTCTCCCTGCAGGACCTGGCCTGAAGAGATGGGGGGCAGCAGCTGTGGGCCTGGGGCTCACATTGTTCACCTGTGGCCCCCACACTTTACATTCTCTGATCACCATCCTTGGGACCTGGGCCCTCATCCAGGCCCAGCCCTGGTGAGGATTTGGTGGGGAGGGCGTGGGGAGTGGGGAACAAAGAGGGAGGAGGGGGGAACAGGGGGAGAAGGAAGCAACCTGTTTTCCTCTTTGAGTCTGTCTCCCTTTCTGCCCTTGTCTCTGCGTGTCTCTTGTTTATCTCTGAATTATCTGTGTCGTTGCGTCTGTTTTTCTTCCTCTCCTGCCTTTTCTTTGGGGTCTCGTCCCTGTGTGTCTCACCTGGTCCCTAAGATCCAGTTCGTGTATTCAGGAGAAAGGAGGACTTGTGCTGCGTTTCTATCATGTTTCTCCCTCCCTTTTTCTTGCCTCCCGCAGAAAAAATGGAGGAGGGGAGGGTTTTCACCCGAAAGCCTCTCTTGAGCCCTCCTCACTCTCTTCTCTTGTCGTGGCGCATTTCTGTGTGGCTGCACCCCTTCTTCCATAGTCCCTCCCCCATTTTCTGTGGGTGGTGGGGGAGGATCTGTACCTAGAATCTGGGGGAGGCGGAGGCGAGGGCCCTGTACCCAGCACACAGGCAGCCCTCTGCCTTTGCCCCAGCTCCTGCCACGCCCTCGCCCTCGCCTGGACCTTCTCCTACCTCCTGTTCTTCCGCGCACTCAGCCTGCTGGGCCTGCCGACTCCCACGCCCTTCACCAATGCTGTCCAGCTGCTGCTTACCCTGAAGGTCAGACTCCCCTCCAGCCCTCCCTCTGTGCAGCGCAACTCCTTGTCCTCACCTCCTCCTCCCCCCCACCCCGGGGGAGCCGGGGAGGCAGGCTTTCCTCTGCCACAGACCCTGGGGGGGGACTTCACCTCTCAGCTCCTCTCTGGGGTAAAGAAGGACACCCCCCAACCCCCCACCCTCGTAGTGTGACCGTCGGCATCCTTCGGTGTTTGCAGCATGCCGGAGCGCGAGCTGAGTGCTTCCCCAGCGTGTCCTCGAGGAGTGCATGTTGGTAGCGAGCTAGTTAGCAAAGTAGGAGAACAGCTTCGGACAGAAGGCACTTGTCTAAGGGCACAAAACCAGGACGCCCTGGGGTCGGCTGTCAGTTACGGGGGGAGATGGGTGAAAGCAGAACCCAGGCCCCACCCCAGACCCAAAAGTCAGGAGATGCCCGGTGCTGGGCTCGCGAACCAGGTCTCCCCGTGTCCTGGCTTCTCCGCCGGGAGGCGAGGACAGGCAGGAGTTGGTTAGCCAAGAGCTGGAGGAAGGGGTGCCGGGGCAGCGTGTGGAGGGGAGCAAGCCGGTGTGGGGGGCCGGTGTGGGGGGCCGGCAGGCCACACACATTCAGCCCCAGGGATGAGGGGGCAGAGCAACCCCAAAGCGACAGACCGGAGACCCCCGGCGTTAGATTTGGGAAGCAAGGAAGGTTTCTGGCCTGAGCAGCTGATTGGCTAGCGGTGCATTTGCTGAGGACCCAGGCTGGGAGAGGACCTGCTCAGGGGAGTGGGTGACACCGCGTTCCCTCCGTGTGTGAAGTGTGAGGAACCCCGGAGCCATCAGGCTATCAATGACAGGAGGCCCCTGGAGGGGGTCGGGGGTCGGAGGGGGGAGCCCCATCTGGGGGTGCGGTTTGGAGATCAGAGCACATGGGTGGGATCAAGACATGGGCTGCAGAAGAACCCAGAAAAGGGAGCACAGAGGGGAAGGGCCCAGGAGGGAGGGTGGGGGACACCCGCCAGGGAGAAGCTGCCACCCTGCCACTCCTGACTCCTGATGTCCAGAGCTGCGCGCAGGAACGGACTTCAGCTCCCTGGGCACTCTGGCCGGGGCGGCGTCCCTTGGCTGCTGCGGGAGGTGACCGTGAGGAAGGCCCCGAGGTCTGTCTGATCTGCCCCCTCGCTGTGCCCCTTCCCCCCAGCTGGTGAGTCTGGCCAGTGAGGTTCAGGACCTGCACTTGGCCCAGAGGAAGGAAATGGCCTCCGGCTTCAGCAAGGGGCCCAGCCTGGGGCTCCTGCCCGACGTTCCTTCCCTGATGGAGACGCTCAGCTACAGCTACTGCTACGTAGGAATCATGACAGGTGAGTGTGCCTGCGCCCCCCCAGGCCGGCCCCCCACACCTCGTCACCCCCTGTCTCCATTCCACACCCCGGGTTTGGTGCCCGTTCGGTGTCCCTGCCTCCGCTCTCCGAGGCCGGGGGCCAGCTCGGACTCTCCCCCTGCCCTCCAGGGCCGAGACAGACTGTTCTCGGCCTCAGTGATGGCTCGTGGCTCCTTGGGAGCTCACGGGATGAAGCAGAAAGGTCTACACAGCCCTGCTCTTTCTGCCACCCGGGGAACAGGTAGTCCTGTGACACTCCCATTTGTGCCTCGGAATATTTTTCACTCGTGTTGACCTTCCAGAAGGTTCTCTTTTCAATGGCAGCTTTACCGAGCTGTAATCGACACGTTCCCCCACTGAAAACGACATCGTTTTATCATTCGTTCAGTGGAGTCGCGGGTCCCCCTGTCACCGCCACGTCATTGCAGGACAGTTGTGTCACCCCACAAGGGGACCCCAGGCCCTGCCGCCATCAGCCCTTGATCCTCCATCTGTCCCCAGTCCCTGGACACCACCGGTCGGCCTCCTGTCTCTGCAGACTTGCCCATCCTGATCATTTACGAACGGAATCCTACTCTCTCTGGCCTTGTGTTACCTGGGAGGCTGTCACTTCTGTCCCTCCCACTGCCCCCTCCCCTGGGCCTGGCGGGTCTACAACTGTTTCCTCTCCATCGGTGGCCCCCTGCGGTCCCTGCCCTGCCCCTACTTGGAGGGAGTGGGGGGCAAGGGAAACCGGATTCCAGCCTGTGGTGGTTTCCTAGCTCTTAGAACCCCTGGTCCTCAGGGCCGCAGAGCCGGACACGTGGCCCCTGCGGCCTCAGACTTCTCACGCCAACCTCTTCCTCCCCAGAAACACAGCTCTCCACCCCCCCACCCCCGCCCCCAGCCCTCGGGGTCTGGCTCATCCGTCCCCATCCTCCTCAGGGACTTGTCCCTACAGCCTCCCTTCTCCGGGGCTTTGTTCCTCTTGATCTGGCTGTCCTCTTTCTTTCTCTCTGAGTCCCGTGAACGCCCTCTTTCTGGTTTCGTTTCGTTTTGTTTTTCTTTTCTTTTCTTTTCTTTTCCTTTTCTTTTCTTTTCTTTCTTTCTTTCCTTCTTTTTAAGATTTTATTTTATACTTTTAATTTTTTTTCTCCTTCAAACTTTTATTTAAATTCTAGTTAGTTAACATATAGTCTCATATAGGTTTCTGGAGAATGCAGTGCCCCTTGCAACAAGTGCCCCCCTTAATGGCCATCCCCCATCCGGCCCATCCCCCGCCCACCCCGCCCACCTCCCCCACCTCCCCTCCGACAGCCCTGTTTGTTCTCTACCATTAAGAGGCTCTTATGGTTTTCTTCCCTTTTTTTTTTTTTTTTAAGATTTTATTTATTTATTTGACAGAGAGAGACACACAGCGAGAGAGGGAACAGAAGCAGGGGGAGTGGGAGAGGGAGAAGCAGGCTTCCCGAGGAGCAGGGAAGGAGCAGGAGCCCAGTGTGGGGCTCGGTCCCAGGACCCTGGGACCATGACCCGAGCCCAAGGCAGACACTTAACGATTGAGCCACCCAGGCGCCCCTTAAAGTTGTATTTTTTTTTAAGATTTATTTATTTATTTGACAGAGAGAGAGATCACAAGCAGAGAGAGAGAGGGAACCAGGCTCCCCTTTGAGCAGAGAGCCGGATGTGGGGCTCGATCCCAGGACCCTGAGATCATGACCTGAGCCGAAGGCAGAGGCTTTAACCCACTGAGCCACCCAGGCGCCCCTTAAGATTGTATTTTTTTTTTTTTAAGATTTTTATTTATTTATTAGAGAGAGAGAGACTGAGAATGAGAGGGGAGAAGGTCAGAGGGAGAAGCAGACTTCCCGCAGAGCCGGGAGTCCGATATGGGACTCGATCCCGGGACTCCGGGATCATGACCCGAGCCGAAGGCAGTCGCCCAACCAACTGAGCCACCCAGGCGCCCCTTAAGATTGTATTTTTAAGTAACCTCCACACCCACCACCCAACGTGGGGCTGGAACTCAGGACCCCCAAGATCAAGAGTCTCCCAACTCACTGGCTTCTTGTTCCTTTCTCTCTTGAGTCTCCCTCCCCTTGTTCCAGGTTTCATACTCATCCCCCATCTCCCCCCCACCTCCCGCCGGACCCCAAGCTGTGGCCACCCTCCCAGCCGGGCGAGCCTCTGACCGGCTGCCCCTCCATCCCTCCCGCCCGCCACAGGCCCGTTCTTCCGCTACCGCACGTACCTGGACTGGCTGGAGCAGCCGTTCCCGGGGGCCGTGCCCAGCCTGCGGCCCCTCCTGCGCCGCGCCTGGCCGGCCCCGCTCTTCGGGCTGCTCTTCCTGCTGTCCTCGCACCTCTTCCCGCTGGAGGCCGTGCGCGAGGACGCCTTCTACGCCCGCCCGCTGCCCGCCCGCCTCTTCTACATGGTCCCCGTCTTCTTCGCCTTCCGCATGCGCTTCTACGTGGCCTGGATTGCCGCCGAGTGCGGCTGCATTGCCGCCGGCTTCGGGGCCTACCCCGTGGCCGCCAAAGCCCGGGCCGGGGGCGGCCCCACCCTCCAATGCCCACCCCCCAGCAGGTCAGGCAGTGGGAGGGAGGCCTCCCCAGACCCGGCAGGCCCCGTCAGCACAGGCTGGCCCTGCCCCTAGCAGGGAGGAGAGCGGGGAGCAGGGGGGCGGGGTCACCACCTGTTAGTGCAGTGTCACCCCTCGGCCACCGGCCACCACAGCCCACCTGCCCCTGTCCTAGGGACCTGCCCCTGTCCTAGGGAGCTGCACTCCCGGGACCTCCCGCTGCCCCTTGTGCTACTGCTTGTCCCCTCTGGGGATGGTGGACTGCTGTCTGTTGCTAGGAGAAGGAAGGTGGCCTCTCAGCGACCATGTGCCCCTCCTCTGTCGCCATGGAAGTGTCACCCCAGTAACTCTGTTGTTCCTGGTTACTTGGGATACCATCTTTGGGCTGGGCTGGGCCCACCCTTTGTTGCTAGGGCAGTGGTTCCCCCAGCAACTAGCCTGCTCCTCTTTGCTAGGGAAGCGCTTCCCTAGCAACCATGACCTGCCACTTCCTGCCCCAAGACTGGCTTACCCCCGAGACTACTGCCCTTTGCTGCTAGAAGCTGGCACCCCCTACCCCCCACTCATGGGATGCCCTGGCAGCCTGCACTTTCTAAGGAAATGGCATCCCTGGCCATTCTGCCCTCTAGTGGGGTGCGGGGGGCGCCACTCCTAGCCACCGCAGGTCACTTTTCTACCCAAGGATGTACCCTGGTAACGATGGATTGACCTAGTTAGCAATGCTACGCCCCCCTTCCCACCCCACTGCCAGTAAGTAGGGGCATCTTGTTGCTAAGGAAGTGTGGCGCCTATGTTGCTAGGGAAATGATGCCCCCAGCACCAGGGAATGGACCGCCCCACTGCTCCTGGCAACCAGGAGCGGCCTTCTACCTGGGGCTAGGGCTGGGGGGAGCAGCCCGTCGATCTAAATTATGAATTCCTTCTTGCTCGGGTTGGGCCATCCCCTAGTTGTCATAGACAGCCATTCCATTAAGGGGGAAGCGGCACCCCACACGAATTTCAGCCACTGACCTAGTAACCATGGGTGGACCTCCAGTCACTAGAGAGGGTATCCCCCTGAAAAAGTCAAGCAGGAATTGAAGGTTTTTCTAAATATGCTGGGCCCCGCTCTTCATAGATGGCTCCCGTCCCATTATCAGAAGCAACCAGCAGTTCCGGTGGGTGCGGAATGTTCTCCACTGCTGGAGGTGTTGGCACCAGGGACCCAGGAACCACCATGTTGCTGGAGATGACACTTCAATAATCATAGGGACCAGTAGCCAGGAAGGGCCCTTTCTGGAAGCATTTCTAAACATCCCAGGCCTTGTTGCTAAGGAATGCCCTTTCCCTAGCAACAGAGACCGTCCCGGTGTCACATGGGTCTAGAACATCTCTCTAGCCACCGCAGACCCTCTCCTTGTTAGGGATGCTCCTTCCCTAGCAACCACAGCGTCTGGACCACTTAGAAGGGACCACACCTGGAGGCTTCTGGGAATGTAGTGAGCTTGGTTGCTAAGGAATGGCCTTTCCCTAGCAACCGAGACCAGCAAAGGGCCAGGTTGCTAAGGGCTCGTAGCTTAGCAACTGTAGCCCCTCCAGGCGTTTGTTGCTGCTGCAACCCCTTACCAAGAGGAGGAGGACCCCACTGTCGGGGAACTGTGCCCCCTGCCCCAACCCATCTCCCTCCCCGAAAAGGCTCCCCCTGGGTTTCCCACCCCTGTTGCCCTAGCACACGTGTCAGCCAGAGCTCTTGCCTGGCCAGGATCCCCTCCTGAGCGGCCCGGGGCTGGGACAGGAGCCAGCGTCGGGAGGGGGCCTGGCTGAGCTGCATGTCTGTCCCCCACCCTCACCCTCCACCCCCCCCAGTCCGGAGAAGGCGGCTTCCTTGGAGTACGACTATGAGACCATCCGCAACATCGACTGCTACGGCACGGACTTCTGCGTGCGGGTGCGGGATGGCATGCGGTACTGGAACATGACGGTGCAGTGGTGGCTCGCACAGTATATCTACAAGAGCGCGCCCGCCCGCTCCTACGTCCTCAGGTGAGCCGGCCGGCCCTGGGGAAACACGGAACTACACCTCCCGGCAGCGCCTGGGGCTGCCCGTCTGCGGCTTCCCGGCGGGCCGCCGCCGCTGAGGGTCATGGGAGTTGTAGTTTCTTGAGGCTGGCACCCTGTCGTGAATTTGCGTTGCCGTGGGGCAAGATCGCTCCCCCTCTCTGGGCCTCAGTTTCCACCTCTGTAAAGGCAGCCTCCTCGACAGTAGCAGCGTGCCGAATCCTATGGACTCTGGCCAGACTCTCTGGAATCTCGGCCCCGGCCGCTCAGAGAAAGCTTACAGAGTTAGTGGACCTGTGTTTGTCTCCTCACCTCTTGGTTGGGGTGATGCTGTTGCCGGCTGCGTAGTTTGCGGTGCGGGCAAAGCGCAATAAAGTGTGACGTGTCCTCACTGGGGGGCCCGCCAGGTGAGTGGTCGCCACATATTAGCTGCTTCTCGTCACTCTGGTGCCGCTCCGGGGGAGCCGTGTGCGGCCGTGGCGCTGTCTGCAGCCTTAGGACGCAGGACTTGGCGGGACGCGGAGGCCCAGAGAGGTGAGCCAGCCCGGCGGGGGTCCCTCCACCTTCGCGGCGCCGGCAGATGAGGCGCGGTCGCGGCCGACCCGCCTCTGATCGGAGCCATCGCTGGTGCCCCGGGCGCTGGCTGTGGGGGACCCAGGGCCCAGAAGGGCCAGTCCCAGGGCGCGGAGACCCAGGAGCGGGTCAGGTGAGGGAGCCAGACGGGTCTGGGGTCGCCGAGCCCAGGGTGACTGTCCCCTCCAGTCGGGGTTACTGGATGGGCAGTTAGATGGGTGACATTGGCGACCTTCAGGAGAAGGTCGGGGTAAGAAGCGGACACTCAGATGTCTTCAGGTCCAGGCAGCACCGAAAGCTCTGTGCTGAGCATGGGGGCAAAGCCGTGTTTGCATTAAAGTTCTCGGCTGGGGGCCATCGTCCCACACCCCGGGGGCACTGGCAAGGTCTGCAAAGGTCGAACTGGGAGGTGTGGTGCCAGGGGGTAGAGGCCGGAGGTGCTCCTCCAGCCTGGGAGGCCCCCGACGGCCCGCCTACAGCACGGAGTCATCGGGGCCCCCAAATGTCCACAGTGCGGACATGGAGAAACCCTGGTGCGGACCAGGGACGCGGAGGAGCCGGCCAAGTCACAGCCCGTGAGCTGGGAGGACAGTCAGGAAAGGGGGAGCCAAGTGAACCAAGTGTTTCGAGGCAGAGGGAGGATCTCTTGTGTCTGATGATGTGCAGCAGAGGCGGGGGTTGCGCAGGCCGGGAGGAGGAAGTCCGCAGAACCTTGAGAGGAGCAGTTCGGAGGGCGGAAGTGAAAGCCAGCTGGAGCCCTGAGAGGGAGGCCGGGAAGGGGGAAGGGTCGACGGGGAGCCTTGTGCTTTGGAGGGCGGTCGCTGCACGGAGGAGCGGCCAGACGGGCCCAGCAGAGTAGGACCCAAGCCCAGCGCTCAGGCGCGCCTGCGTGGCCTTCCGGGTGCCCAGGGCCCGTTCAAGTGCGTCCGCTGCCCTGCTGCCCCCTGTTGGGGACCCTCACCCAAGTGCTCGCAACCCGCAGAACTCGTTCTCCAGCACAGGGAGAACAGACAGTTGTGTTCGTGCACTAGCGTTGCACCGGGCTGCATCGCACACGGCAAGTGACCCGCTGGGGAAGTGCCCGGAGCGGGAAGGAAGCTCCTCTCTGTACAGACCGCAGGCAAGGAAGAGCCCCCATCTCCACCCCAGACCGCAGTCCGTGGCACAGCCTGCTCTGATTTCTCCGTCTTCCACGGAAGCAGGACCAGAGCCTGAATTTGCGGGTCTTCAATGGAGAGCATGTTTGGGTCCATGAAAAGAGGGAAAAGGTGGTTGGAGATTTCTGAGTCTTCATGAATCGGAAGTTACACTGATCCCGAAAAAGAAGTGGCTGGGGCTCAGGTTCATGGGTCTAAAGGAAAGATGTGCCAGGAGGGGATAAACTGGGTTCCTGAAGAGAGAGTAGTGACTCCTGGGTCTGAGGGAGGAGGAGGGGCTGGGGGCCTAGATTCCTGTGTCTGAGGGAGGAGGGTCTGGGATCCGGACTCTTGGGTCTAAGGGAGGAGGGACAGGGGGCCTGGACTCCCAGGTCTGAGGGAGGAGGGCTGGGGTCAGGACTCCAGGGTCTGAGGGAGGAGGGCCGCGGTCAGGACTCCAGGGTCTGAGGGAGGAGGGCTGGGGGCTGGGCTCCTGGGTCCTGAATCGCAGCCTCTCCCCCAGGAGCGCCTGGACCATGCTGCTGAGCGCCTACTGGCACGGCCTCCACCCCGGCTACTACCTAAGTTTCCTGACCATCCCGCTGTGCCTGGCGGCCGAGGGCCGGCTGGAGTCAGCGCTGCGAGGGCGGCTGAGCCCCGGGGGCCAGAAGGCCTGGGACTGGGTGCACTGGTTCCTGAAGATGCGTGCCTACGACTACATGTGCATGGGCTTTGTGCTGCTGTCCCTGGGAGACACCCTCCGGTACTGGGCCTCCGTCTACTTCTGCATGCACCTGCTGGCCGCAGCCGCCCTGGCGCTGGGGCTGGCTCTGGGCGGGGGTGGCCCCAGCCGGAGGAAGCTGGCGCCCCAAGCCGCCAGCCTTGCCCCAGAAAAGCTCCGGGAGGAGTAGGGAGGAGGCGGCGGCCGCCACGTTCCCTTTGCCCATCGGTCCGGCCACCAAGCTTTTGGCTGGGAATTCCGTGAACCAGGCTGCTGTCTCCTTTCCCAGAAAGAGCTGAAATTGGCTGGGGGCCTGGAGAGGATTCCCATTCCTCGGCTCGGCCCCCCCGCCTCCGATGCAGCAAGGCGGGGGGCTCCCCCTGCTCCCCTGCCGTCCGCCCTGAGGGCTCAGGAAGCTGTCTTCCCTCCCGGAAAGTCAAGGTGTTGTCCAGAGGGGAATCTGCCCTTGTCCCCACCCGCCCCACCCCGGGGTCCAGGCGGCCAGAGTGAGGTGCCCTCCCGCAGCGCCCCCAGCAGGGACCGCTGGGCCGCAGAGTCCCCTTTCCGGGCTCCACGGTGTCGGTGTCGGGCGAGAGCAGCAGGCCGGGCGAGAGCAGCAGGCCGGGTTCCGGGAGAGCGAACCTCCCTCTCGAGGAAAGCCCCACGTTCTCGCAGCAGTGTTTCAGGTCCAGAAGGGAACTTAACCCTCCCATTTCACAACGGGGAAACTGAGGCACCAAGGAGCGGGCCTTTGGACATGGTTCTTGCAGCTTCCATCTGAGCCACCTCAGGGTCCCAGCGCTCCTGTCACCCTCTTGTCATTCTCTGGCCTAGAATAGGGTCGGAATGTGTGAACCTCCCCCAATAAAATGTCTCACAAAGACCGTACGTGTGTCTGGGGTGGCCACAGGTGTGGGGCTCCCGCAGCCGCGGGGTGATGGGCTCCGCTCCCGGGAGACACAAGGCATCCGGGGGTTTCGGTTCCTAGGGGACCTTCCGGGGCAGCCGCCCTGATGGTACTCCCCGCCCCCAGCCTCCAGGTGGCAGGTACGGCCCGCCCAGGTCCCTGCCTTCCCTGCCTTCCCTGGGGCAGTCCCCGCCCAGCCGGCTGCTGGAGACGGAAGCGGTTTCACCTGGGGCCATGGAAGAGCGCCCGGTGGGGGAACTGGAGGCCTGGGGCTCCCCCGGAGGGTGGACGGCACCCCGGGGGGCCAGAGCAGGTGTGGCCCTGGGGACACCGGGACCCAGCCCCTTGGGCTGGGGGAAATCCTGAGGGAGGCAGGGAAGGGCGGCGGGAACTCCAGGGTCCGGAGGGCAAAAGGGGGAGGGATTTCGATTCCTGGTGTTTTGAGAGAGAAGGGAACCAGGGGCTGGGACTCCTGCGTCCTGGGGAGAAGTCTGGAGGTGCAGACTCCAGTCTCAAGGAAGGGGACCAGGGTCAAAAACTGAAGAAGAGGCAAAAGGAAGCTGAAGAGTGGGCTTCTCAGTCCTGAAGTAGGAGGGGCCTAGAGGGCCCACATTTGGGTGCTTGCGGGGCATGAGGCCCAGACTCCCAGGTCTGGTCTGAAGGAGGAGGGCATGGGAGCCTGGACTCCCAGGTCCGAGGGAGGAGGGGCTGGGGGCCCGGACCCCCGGGGCTGGGGGCCCGGACTTCCCAGTCTGAGGGAGGAGGGGGCTGGGGGTCTGGACTCCTTGGTCTGAGGGAGGAGGGGCTGGGGTCTGGACTCCGGGGTCTGAGGGAGGAGAGGCTGAGGGCCTGGACTCCCGGGTCTGAGGGAGGAGGGGGCTGGGGGGCTGGACTCTTGGGTCTGAGGGAGGAGGGAGGAAGGGCTGGGGGCCTGGACTCCTGTGCCCTCCCAGCCCCTGCTGTCCTGCCCCAGGCCCGTCGCTGTCTTCTGTGCTTAATGAGCTCCCCAGTGCTGCTACCCTCCGGTACCGAGGTCCTGGGGTTCTGCCGTGGGGGGCATCGGAGGAGGAAGAGGATGGAGAGAGGAACATCCAGGCCATGGCAGAAGCCGCCCAAAAGGAGCTGGAGGAGCCCCTCCCCTCCCGGGAACTGCCCTGGCCCCTGCAGGCCCGCCGGGCACACAGGTGAGGTGCCCCAGCCTGGGGAGAGCCATCCTCGGGCTTGTTGGCGCTGTGTCTCCTTCTCACTCCGTTGTCTGTCTCTCCTCCTCCCTGCTTCTCTTGGCTTCCTTCCCCCGGATGCCCCGTGTCTCTGCTTCTCTGACTCCAAGGAGTCCTGTCTCCCTGACACCGGGACTCTTGCCTCGCCCGGGTTCACAGTCTGTCTCTGCTTGGGCTCTTTCTCCCTGGGCCCGAAACCTGTTCCCCGTGTTTCCCTCTCTGCCTCCCGACTCTTCCTTCTCCCCCTTCCTGGGCTGCACGATTCGCAGGGCTGCTGAACCATGAACATGTTGGCGGCTAGGTCAACAATGACAGGTGTCCCCGCTATCCCGGGGACAGCGTCCTAGCAAACCTTTTGTAAACCTGCTCGGCATAGAGCAGAGTCGTGTGTGTCTTTCCTAAAAGCAAAGAAAGCGCAGCACCGGAACTTTGGGGCAGCGGGGGGTACCTGTGGGACGCCAAAGAGGCAGGTGCGAGGCCCTTCTGAGAATGGGGTCCTGTGTCCGGAAACGGTTCTCCGAACCCCATAGTTTTGGGGTTTTAGGGCGGTTTTGTTACACAGCCGTGCCTGATGAAATCTTGGGCCACTAGTGAAGGAACTCAGTATCCAGCCCAGCTCCTGTCCCTCCAATCACGGGACAGGTTCCCCTGGCAACCAGCCCCCACTCTTAGTTGGGGTCCCAAAGTCACCTCACTTATGTTACAAAAGACACATTTATCTCATCACTTAAGGCATCCCAAGGGTTTGCCAGGGACAGGGACAAAAACCAGAGACAGATTTCTTATTATAAATCACAGGATCGCGCCTTCCTTTCTTTCTTCCCTTTTTTACTTTTCCTTTATGATATTTGCCTCCAGAAAAGCGTGCGAAACATTGTGTATACACAGAGTATTCCCATCACGAGATGCCAGGCAGACTCCACGTAGGCAAGAGACCCAGCTTGGCAGGACCCAGAGGCACCCCACGTGCCCCGTGTCACCCCCTTCTCCCCGCAGTACCCCCTCCCCGACTTCGAGGATGAGTTCTCGCTCTCCTGGGGAGCTTAGCCGCCTGCAAGCGGGTCCCTACGGGGCAGGCTGTGCGCCCCCCAGAGCTCTGTCTGTAGATGCCCGCGGTCTGTGTGCCCCGCCCGGCTTTGGTGCCCTAGCCGTGTCTCCTCCTGCCGTGGGGTCCGTTCCCATTGTGCTGCATGTGACCTCCCGGTCCCACTCTTGTCCTGTGGCTACGTCGGGGTGGTGTCCAGCTGGGGCTGCTGGGCCCTTCCTCGTCTGCCTCTGAATCTGTTTCCCTACCAGGCAGAGCCATGCCAGGGACCATGTGGCTCAGGGAGCAGGTTCCAGGGCCGCGCAGTGGGCCCTGCGGCTTCGGCGGTCCAAGGAGAAGATGAAGGCGGGCCTGCATGCCTTGCAACCCTGGGCGTGGACGCTGAAGAGAATTGGGGGTGCGGTGGGGTTGAGGCTGGTGTCTTCAGGCGGGTCCCACTCGTGGGTCTGAGAGAGGAGGGGCTGGGGGTCTGGACTCCCGGGTCTGAGGGAGGAGGGGGCTGGGGGTCTGAACTCCCGGGTCTGAGGGAGGAGGGGCTGGGGTCTGGACTCCTGGGTCTGAGGGAGGAGGCCCCCAACTCTGGCCTTAGAAAGGAGTCCCAGGCCTCTCTGGCTCCCCCTGCAGGCCAGTTTGGCGCCGGCACCCAGTCCTACTTCTCCCTGCTGCGTTTCCTGCTGCTTCTGAACTTGCTGGCGTCTGTACTCAAGGCCTGCATGACGCTGCTGCCTGCCTGGCTGGAAGGGACCCCTCCGGGTCCCCCGAGCCCTAACGCCTCCTCACCCTGCGGCTTCTACGACCCCAGCCCCCAAGGCCTGGTCGCCTTCCCCACCCATCTCTTCAACCTGCTCTCAGGAGAGGTGCGTCCCTGGGAGACCCCCCTCTGAGGCTCAGCGCCCCCCATCCTGATTGCCCAACCGCATGGTGCGCTTTCCCTTTGCAGGGTTTTCTCGAATGGTCTCCTCTCTTCTATGGGTTCTACCCGCCCCGCCCACACCTGGCAGTCACCTACCTGTGCTCCGTCTTTGTCGTTGGCCTCCTGCACCTGCTGCTCATCCTCCATCGGTCAGTAACACCGGCCCCCCGGGACCTGGGGAGGGACTAGTGCTGGGAGGAGACCCCTCCCCAAGAACCCAGAGTCTTGCTCTCAGTTGGAGTTGAAATGACACTTAAAAATGCTTCATACGTGAAGACCAGGGACAACGATGGGCCGTTCCTCCTTCCTGGGGCTTAGGGGCCAGGAGGGGAAGGTAACATAGTAGCCAAGCAGCGTGACTACCTCTTTTCTGGAGGGGCGAGTTCTCTATGGGAAACAAATCAGGGTGGTTCGTTCATTCCCGTGACAAATATGTATTGAGCCCCTACTATGTGCTGGCCAGTGTTCTAGACAGTGGACAAAACAGGACAAGAAACTTCTGTCCCAGTCCTGTGCTGGTGGGGCTGACAGGTTACCAGCCTGGAGACAGGCGATCAGCAATAATCCATAAATGAGGCAATGACGTAGCTGTGTTTGCAGCTGATCAGGGCTCTGGACACAGTAGGTGAGGCGGGCTGCTGTCTCATTAGGTTCCCGGGGCGCCTCTTTGAGACAAGACCTCTGAACAAAGCTGTTGAGAGGGAGCGGGATTCAGTCAAGAAAATACCCCGGGAAAGAGCATTGCAGGCAGAGGGCACGGCCAGAGCAAGGCAGGAGCAGGGTGGTGTGGTGGAGGGCGCACTGGGCAGCCAGTGGGCCCGGGACGGACGGGGGTGGGGGGAGCAGTGGAGAGGCACCTGCTCTCTGGAAAGGATTTGGAGGTTTTCCGAGCGAGATGGGACTTCCTGCAGGTTCTTGAGCAGAAGATCACGCTGATCCGATTTAGGTTTTACAAAGGAAGAATCCTTCCTGGCTCTGTGGAGGAGAGAGAGAGGGAGGGAGAAGGAGAGGCAAGAAGGAAAGAAGGGATGGAAGGGAGTAAGGGATGCGCAGCGGGTGGACTAGTGACAAGGCCATTGCAATCCAGGCAAGAGACGGTGGTGGCTTGGAGCGGGGTGGTGGCAGTGGCCGATTTTGGATTTTTCTTCTTTTTTTAAAAAAATTGAATTTCTACTCCCCCCTAGCTTTCTTGAGATATAATGGACAGAAATAACATTGTGTAAGCTTAAGGTGTATAAAGTGTCGAACTGATACATTTACATGTTGCAACGTGATTACCTGTATCTTTATCCGCCCTTGGGAGACGCTCAGGGCGTTTCCGGATCTCGGCTATGGTTGGTAACGCGGTGAATGTGGGGGTGCAGATGTCTCTTTGAGAGCCTCTTTTCATTAACCTCGGATATATAGCCAGAAGTGGGAATGCTGGGCGATGCGGCAGCTCCATTTTTAATTTTGGGGGGGGAACCTCTGTAATGCACCAATTTACATTCCCAGCAGTGCACGAGGGTTCCCCGCTCTCCGTGTCCTCACCAGCATGTGTTACCTCTTGCCTTCTTGATGAGGGCCGTCCTGACGGGTGGGAGGGGATAGCTCATTGGGGTTTTGATTGGCATTTCCCCGATGATCAGTGATGATGAGCACTTACTCTCGTACCCATCGGCCAGCTAGATGTCTGCAGAAAAACGGCTAGTTGGTTTCTCGGCCCATTTTAAAATTGTTTTGTTTGTTTTTTTTTTTTTTTTTTTTTTTTGCTGCTGAATATTGTATGTGTTCTTTTTATATTTTTTTTCTATTAACCCCAATGTCATATAGGATTTGCAAATATTCTCGCTTATTCCATAGGTCGCCTTTTCATTCTGTGCTTTGTTTCTTTTGCTGCACCAGAGGCTTTTAAATGTGGTGTAGTCCCGCTTGCTCCTTTTTGCTTTTGTTGCTTGTGCTCTTGGTGTCTTAGCCAAAAAATAGTCCCCCAAGGCGAATGTCAAGGAGGTCTTCCATCGTTTTTGTTTCTAGGACTTCTTTCAGTTTTAGATCTCATGTTGAAATGTTTAGTCCATTGCAAGTTAACTTTGTGAGTGGGGTAAGGGAATAGTGAGTAGGCAGTTGCACATGTGGGTTCTGGAGACAGGTCCGGACTGGAGACGCAAATCTGGGACACACCGGCGGTGGGGCAAGCCTGGGAGTTTCCCCAGGGGAGGGACTGTGGTCAAGAAGGAGACCAGAGACTTACGAAAGAAGTGGAGTGTCTCCTGAATGCCGGGCGCTGTGCCTCAGACATCAGATGGAGATGCCCTACCTGCGTACACCTCGCAGCCCAGGAGGGGAGATGAACGGAGACAGAAATAGAAAGCAACTTTTATGTTAAAAAGCAAACCAGCGACGTCCATTTGGGAGCAGTACAATATAGAAAACCAACGGGGGGATAGGATGCGGATGACAGAGCAGGGATCAGCAGTTTTTTGCTGATAAAGTAAAGGCCCGATAGGAAACATGTTCATATTTTCGTTCATTTTCCGGCCATACGGTCTCTGTCCCAATTAAGCTCTGGTTTTGTAGGACTAAGGCAGCTGTAGAGAGTAAGTCAATGAGTGAATGTGACTGTGTTCCAATAAAGCTTTATTTACAAAATCTGGTGCCATAGTTTGCCGCCCCCTGGAGTAGAGAACGCGTGGGGACCCTCATTAAATGGATCAGTCAGTGAAAGACTGAGGAGGTGACCTGTGGGTCGAGACCAGAAAGAGGAAAAGGAACCAGCCAGGTGAGCAGCTAAGACCTGGGCATTCCAGGCAGCGAGAACGGCACATGCAAAGGTCCTGTGGTGAGAAGAGGTTTGGAGTGTTCTGAGAAATGAAAGGCCATGAAGAGGAGAAAGTACAGGGACAGGATTTGAGCTTCAAGAAGTAGGTGGGGGTGAGATCAGGTGAGTGCCGGTTGGCTGTGCTATGAAGGAGCCTAACCTTCAAGAACAAGGAGAAGCTGTGAAATAGGTTTTAAAGGGCATGACCATCTGATCTGCATAAAAAGAAGGTTCCACCGGTGCAGGAACAGAATGGATTTAAAAGGGTACAGGTGGAAGCAAAGAGACCAAGTGGCAGGCATCTGTAATCGCCCACTCGGGAGAGGCCCGGGGCTTGTGCCAGGGCATTGAGCGTCTTGGCGTCTTTCCCTCTGCTTCTCTGTCCCCTCTCTGGGTCTTTGCCCCACTTCTGAGTCTCTCTCCTCCTTTCTCTGGACCTTCCTCCCCCACCCCCTTTCTCTGGACGTCTGTCCTTCCCTCTGAGTCTCTGACCCCTCTCTCTAGACTTCTTGCCTTTGATTCACTGTTCCCCTTTCTCTGAATCTTCCCCCTTTGGGCTCTCAGTCTCCCCTCTAAGTGTCTTTCCCACTCTGGGTCCCTGTGCCCCTTTCTCTGGAGCTCTGTCGCTATCTGCTGGGTGTCTGTCTGCCGGAGTCGGCCCTGAGTCTCTCTCTTGGTCTTTGTCTCCAATGACTGTCTCTACGTCTCTGACTCTTTCCCTGCTAGGTGGCCTCTCGCCCAACGCCCAAGGTCCTCGGGGTCATTTCCCGGTCTGTCCCATGAGACGAGTGCCCTGCACTCGTGGCTGACCCTCCCCACCTCGTCTCCTGGCTCTCCCCTCCCTTAGCTCCGTGTCAGGACTCAAACAGACGCTGTTAGCCGAGTCCGGGACCCTGACAAGCTTCAGCCATCGGGTGTTCACCGCCTGGGACTTCGGCCTCTGTGGGGATGTGCACGTGCGGCTGCGCCAGCGCAGCATCCTCTACGAGTTGCAGGTGCGCTTAGGGATGAGGGTCTGCGAGCAGAGAGGGACCAGAGGGGGCGGGGCCAAGAAAGGGGGCGGGGCTCAGGGACGCTGGCTGGAGCTTTCTTCCAAGGAGGCGGGCCTTGAGACAGGAGAGGGCTGGGAGGAGACCACAATAGGGATACCTGAGGTCTAAAGGCCCGGGAAAAAGCAAGGGGCGGGGAACGGGGCGGGGTCGGATGCTTCTCCGTACAAAGTGGAGATAGGCATGGCCAGAAGGGGCTTGATGGAGTAGGAACTGGAGGTCCGCACGGGGCATGCGTGCTGGGCGGGGCCTCGGGGGCGGGGCGTGAGGGGGACAGCATACGGAGCACAGGTTCAGCCCTCAGAGGGCGGGGCTTACTGGGCACGGCCTAGGGGCGGGGCATGGGAGAACTGGACGTGGAGCACTGGCTAGCCTTCAGAGGGTTGGGCTTGGGGATAGTGGGTGGGGCCTTGAAGGAGCCGGGAGTGGAGAGCTGGGGCGTGGCCCGTGGTGTGGGGTGCGGGTGGCGCTATGGAGGGGCGCGGCCGGGAGATCTAAATCGTCCTCTAGAGGACCATGGAAGGACCGGGACAGGATTGTAGAACTCCTTAGAGGGGTGTTGCTGTATCAGTTCAGGTTGGCCAGGGGGCTCTGAACCACCCGCAGGGCCTGGGGGAATTGAGCCCAAATGGACATCTTTTCCGGCCTCAGGTGGAGCTGGAGGAAGCTGTGGTGCGGCGCCGGGCTGCGGTGCGGACCCTGGGCCAGCAAGCCCGGGTGTGGTCGGTGCGGATCCTGCTCAATCTGCTGGTGTTGGCACTCCTGGCAGCAGCCTTCTATGGAGTCTACTGGGCCACAGGGACCGCTGTGGAGCTGCAGGTGTGGAGGGTCCTGGGGGAGAAGGGTCCTGTGGTCCTAGCACTTACATTTCCAAGGTTGGAAGGGACTGAAGTCCTTCCTGGGATCTTAGGAGGGATGGGGCATACGTTTGGACCTTGGACTTCGGGGTGCTGGAGGAAGAAGAGGCTGGGGGAGGATATTCAGCAAGGTTCTGAAGGACCAGAACCCCAGGGTCTCTTTGCTTGGCCCACCTTCTCTCCCAGGAGATGCCCCTTGTCCAGGAGATGCCACTGCTAAAGCTCGGGGTGGATTACCTTCCGTCCATCTTCATCTCTGGGGTCAACTTCTTGCTGCCACCTGTGTTCAAGCTCATTGCCCCACTGGAGGGCTACACCAGGAGCCGCCAGATTGTTCTTATCCTTCTCAGGTTCTAGCCTTTGGGGGGGTGTTGGGGATGATGGCAGGGCTGGTCTGAAGGACACTGGCTGTAGTACACGAGGCATGGAAATCCCCAGAATTAGGGACCCAGTGAGATCTGGATTCAAATCCTGACCCTTGTTCACAGAGCCTAGGTTTCTTCATCTGTGAAGTGGGGAGAACTGTGTGTTCCATACTGGGGTGGTAGCAGGGTGAGCACTGGTCAGTGCTGATTCCTTTTCCCTTCCCCTTGCCAGGACCGTGTTTCTCCGCCTGGCCTCCCTGCTATTTCTGCTCTTCTCTCTCTGGAATCGGATCACTTGTGGGGGCAAGGCTGAGGCTGACGACTGCAAAACCTGTGGCTACAATTACAAGGAACTACCGGTGAGAAGGAAAGGGGCCCCAAATCCTGGGTCTTTGAGGATCCAGAATCCAGGTTTGAGAGGAAAGAGCTTAAGGTGCTAGAACATTCTCCCGTTGAGGAAAAGGGCATGGATGTTTGCAAAAAACTGGGGCCCCCCGCCCCAGAGAAAGGATTGTTAGGGTCTCACACGCTTATGATTTGGAGACTTGGATGCTTGCGCCTCCAGGCGCCTGGGTCCTGAGGTCTTCCTGATCCATGACTTCTTTCCTCAGTGCTGGGAGACTCAGCTGGGGCAGGAGATGTACAAACTCCTGCTCTTTGATCTGCTGACCGGCGTGGCTGTCACGCTGCTCATCCAGTTTCCTCGGAAGTGAGAGCCCCGCCCCTCGCAGTGCCCCAACCCCTTTTGCTAACCCCTTTCTTTGCCCCAAGTCCTCAGACCCCGCCCCCTCCGTTACCTAGTTACTTCCCGTTGCCCCCGCCCCTACCTCTCGCCCTCTGGACACACCCCCTCCAGGACTTTGAAAGCTCCGCCCCATTAGATATGTTCCCTTCCGACTGGTGGGCGGGGACGGCGGAGGCGGGGCAATGTGGGCCGCCACGCTTCTGACTCGGCTCCGACCCGCCCCCCAGACTGTTCTGCGGCCACTGTCCTGGGGCGCTGGGGCGCGTGGTGGGAACTCAGGAGTTCCAGGTACCCGACGAGGTGCTCGGGCTCATCTACGCGCAGACGGTGGTCTGGGTAGGGAGTTTTTTCTGCCCTCTACTACCTCTGCTCAACACGGCCAAGTTCCTGCTACTTTTCTGTTTGAAGAAGGTGAGGAGCGTGGCGGATTCCTGGGTCCTGGAGGAGAACGGGAGCAAGGGTCCCCAACTACTAGATCTTGAGAGAGGAGGGGTCGGGAGGATAGACTCCTGAATGTGGGAGGAGGGGTTTAGGGCATCTTAACTTTTCCATTCAGGGGAAGAGGGAACCCAGACTCCTGGGTCTGATGACCGCAAAAGACTAGGGACTCGCGGTTCCTGACTGAGAAGGCGCCAGGACTCCTGGATGATGAAAAAGGACAGGCTAGGACTCAGAGTCCTGTGTCTCCTTTTCGCCGCAGTTCACCCTTTTCTCCACCTGCTCCCCGGCCTCCCGCACCTTTCGGGCTTCCACAGCGAATTTCTTTTTCCCCTTGGTCCTTCTTCTGGGTCTGGCCATCTCCGCTGTTCCCGTGCTTTATAGCATCTTCCTGTAAGTGTGAGAGGCGCCTGTCCCCCCGCCCCCACGCCCTCATCCAGGATTCTGAATCTCAACCATCCTTGAAAACTGTCTCTGCCTTCTTCAGGATCCCACCTTCAAAGCTGTGTGGTCCATTCCAAGGGCAGTTATCCATCTGGGCCCGGATCCCTGAGTCTATTTTCAGCCTTCCGCAGACCATCCAGAACTTTCTCTTTTTCCTGGGGACCCAAGCTTTTGCTGTGCCTCTTCTGTTAGTCTCCAGGTGAGGGAGCCCAGACTCCTGGCTTGGAGTTTGTGTGCCTGGGGGCCCCACTCCCTGTTTCCAAGGGAGGAGGACGGGCTGGAGACCTGGACTCCTGGGTCTGAGGGAGGAGGGGCTGGGGTCTGGACTCCTGGGTCTAAGGGAGGAGGGGCTGGGGGCTGGACTCCTGGGTCTGAGGGAGGAGGGGCTGGGGGCTGGACTCCTGGGTCTGAGGGAGGAGGGGCTGGGGGTCTGGACTCCTGAGTCTGAGGGAGGAGGGGCTGGGGGCTGGACTCCTGGGTCTGAGGGAGGAGGAGGGGCTGGGGGTCTGGACTCCTGGGTCTGAGGGAGGAGGGGCTGGGGGTCCAGATCTCTAGTTTCTAAGGAGCCATCACATTGAAGATACTCCAAGAGCATTCTGGCTTCCATTTGTCTCCTCCAGCATCCTGATGGCATATACCCTGGCCCTGGCTAACTCCTATGGACGTCTCATCTCTGAGCTTAAACGTCAGATAGAGACGGTGAGGCAGACTGGGTTCGTGGGAAGCGGTCCTGGTTATGGAAAGAAGTAGGGGGGAAAGGTCTGTTTCACTTCCACTTCTCTTTACCCTTTACTCAGGAGGCACAGAATAAGGTCTTCCTGGCAGAGCGCGCTGTGGCCCTGAGCTCGGCCGGAGGAGCTCTTTGATCTCCCTAGGCTCCGTCAGGACGCTGTCCCCGAACCCTTTGTAAGCCTGCGGCACGTCATCTGTAAAAGAGAAGAACTGGACAAGACCCCAAGCCCTTACAGCCCTGGGATTCGGAGAAGCTCTCCAACCCTGCCAAGCCCCTCACTCTCCAGCAAACCTCCTTCTTGGATCAATAAACGCAGCTGAGGCTGCAGAACACTCCTTGTAACTTGCATCCCGAGGCTCGGGCTGGGGCGCAGGTGAAGAGCAGGACACAGGCCAATCAAATGTAGAGGCCTGGAGAAGCGAGGACGCGCGTGTCAGCCAATGAGCGGCTGCGTCCGGTAGCTTCGGGGCGGGGACACGTGATGGGCTCGGAACCTTGATAAGGGGCGGTTGCTGGGCTACACCAACCCAAATTCGGCATCTCAGCCAATCCGCTCTCGCTACGGACTTGGAGGGGCGTGGCAGTCAGACCAGGACCAATCCGTGGCTGCAGTAGGAAGCACGGGGAGGGGCATCCTCTCGCCAATAGGAAGTACCCGGAGACGGGTCCGCCAGTCGGCGGACGGCTGCGACGCCATGAATATCTTGCCCAAGAAGAGCTGGCACGTCCGGAACAAGGACAATGTCGCCCGCGTGCGGCGTGATGAGGCTCAGGCCCGGGAGGAGGAGAAAGAGCGTGAGCGGAGGGTGCTGCTCGCTCAGCAGGAGGTAAGCCCCGAGTGCGGTCGGGCGGGACGCCCGGGCCGAGCGCGCAGGCGTGTGGGGACGGGCCGGAAGCGGGGTGGCGCGCAGGCGCGCTGCGTCCCCTGAGGCCGGAGGAGCTGGGCGTGGCTGAAAGCGCGGGGCCCCACCTGCGCGGGCCCCCACCTGCGCGGGCCCCCATCTCCCCACCTGCGCCTCCCCCTTGCCCTGGTTTTCCTCCACTCGCGTCGTTCACGAGGCCAGAGAGTGCCTGGCACAGTTGGGGCTGGTGAAAAAAAATGAACTCTTGCGTAGTTGAAGGAAACTCGGACCCGTTTATTTTGCCTGCACGCCCTCCCTGTTGAGCTCGTACTGTATATTCGCAGAGCGCCTGACCTGCGGTTCCTCCAGCACCGTTCGTGCCTGGAGGGGCGCCGTCCTCTCCTGTGCAGAGAAGTGGGGTGGCTTCTGCAGGGCCGGGACACAGCCTTCTCGCTGTGGGGCGAGCCCTGTCCCTGCTCGCCGTCCCCCGCCCCTAGGGCCTTCGGCGTAACTCCTACTAATCTAGATCTAGTTTGCAGTCCTTTATCGAATGTGGCCGGGAGGCGGTCTGGGCTTTTATAGTTCGCTTTTGTCAGTAGACATTGCTGTGATTGGGATTGTGGGGCGGTGACTAGGAGCCCTGCCTGTAGTTCCGGTCGCCTGCTCCCCTATTTTGGACTGCCTGCATAGCTGTTTTTATTGTGTCACCCGAGGTCGGGACCCTTCTGGTTGACCGAGAGGCAGCGTGCAAACCCAGGTCCATGCACCCTTCCTTACAGCCCCTAGCACCGACACTGGGGTTCTCTATGCTTGGCACCGTCTCAGTTCTTGGAGTCATGTCTAGGTTCTGAATGTTCTGCCCGTAACTTTCTTTTCCCCAGGCCCGCACAGAATTCCTGCGGAAGAAAGCCAGGCACCAGAACTCGCTCCCTGAGCTCGAAGCAGCAGAGGCGGGAGCCCCGAGTTCTGGCCCTGTGGACCTATTTCGGGAGCTGCTGGAGGAAGGGAAAGGGGTGACCAGAGGCAATACAGAGTACGAGGAAGAAAAGCGACAGGAGAAAGTAAGCTGGCCCCCCACCCAGTCAGTCCTGGGTAGAACTTGGGGGTGACTGACGGAGAAAGAGGTAGAGGGGGGATGAGATGAGCTCAGTATGGAACACGGCACTCAGGAGTGTGGGTTACTCCCATCCGGGCCTGCAGGGGCTTGGAAGTGGGTGCCGGAACCCCCTCCCCCCAGCTATGGGACTGTAGGTACAGACTCCTCGACCTGACGTCAGGGTCCTGTAGGGGTCTGGAAAGGGTTAAGGAGCTCTTCACTGTCCATCACCTCGGATTCCTACCAAACCCTGACCCGCCTTTGTCTTGCCTCAGTCCTTTCCCTTGCTGGCTGCTTTCAGGTTTGTCTTCATTTTATCTCCCCAAAGTTGCCTGCCTCTGAACCCTAAAGCAGCTGCACCCCGTCCTTCCCCCCGGTGCTTGTCACCACCCAGGGCAGGAGCCCCACCTGCCCTTCGCACTTGGCAGGGTGGCTCCTGCTGGTCCTGGCTGTCCGGGAGCCTCGGTGGCCTGTGGTCCCGCGGAGGTCTCCCGAGGGCAGACCTGCTTGACGTCCTCCTCTCCCTGGTTTCTGCCCCCCTCAGGAGAGGCAGGAGAAGGCTCTGGGCATCCTGACGTACCTGGGCCAGAGTGCCGCAGAAGCTCAGACTCAGCCGCCCTGGTACCAGCTCCCCCCGGGGCGAGGGGCCCCCCAGCCCGGCCCGGGGCCAGATGAAAAGATCAAGAGCCGCCTGGACCCTCTGCGGGAGATGGAGAAGCATTTGCGGAGGAAGCGCCGGCACAGCGGTGAGGACGGTGGCCGCAGCACGAAGGGGAAGGAGGGGCCCGAGAAGCCGCGGCCGGAAGGGTAAGCAAGCTGGGCCGGCCTGTGGGGCTGGGCAGCTGGAGCGGCTGCGCTCTCCGTGCAGTCCGGGGGCCCTGACCCCTGGAAGGGGGCCTGCAGACGCACGCCAGCTTTCTTGAGCTCCCCAGGCAACGATCGGTCCGGGCGGCTCCCGGGGAGACCCTGTGGGGACAGATGGGCACCTCGTTTCGAGGTTTTCTTGCTGCTTTTATGCAAAATGGTGCTAAAACCCACAGAGACCTAAAGCTTTCTGGGGTCCAGAGTTTGAGTCGGGTTAGCAGGTTTGCGTCCCTAGCGGGACACACCCCTAAGCCGACAGTTGGGTCTTCCAGAGGGGGAAACTGAGGCCTAGGTGTGATTAACAGGGAGCTTTCTGTATCTGGAGCGGCACCTGACTGTAGGGGGCGGTGATGGGAGCCCCAGATCCTCATGTGCAGCATGAAGCCAGCTGCCTGCCCGCTGCGGTGCATTGGGGCGGGGCGTGGGTTCCAGGGGCTTCGAGCTTCCTGACCCGACTTCTCTCCCCCAGACCCCCGTCCCTGGACCAGCTTCGAGCTGAACGTCTGCGGCGGGAAGCAACAGAGCGGGCTCGCGCGGAGGCCCTGCTGGCCCGAGTCCGGGGCACAGCCCCCCAGGAGGAGCAGCCTGAAGAGGAGGCCGATGAACGGCGGAGGCGGTACAACTCCCAGTTCAACCCCCAGTGGGCCCGGCGTCCTGCCAGCAAGCCCCGAGCGCTCACTGACTCCTGGGGGGAGAGGAGAGGCCGTAGCTGCCAGCCGTCATATAAAACTATTTATTCATAAATATTTTCCAAAATGAAAATAGGTTTACCAAAAAATGTCCCTCACTGGGGAGGGGAGGAGGGGGCAGCCCTCGCCCCCCGGGGCCCCCAGGGTGGGGCTGCTTCCTGGGGGCGAGGGCTGCCCCGTGGCCTGGGGCCTCCCCCGGCTTCCAGGGCAGGGCCCTAGCCTGGGCAGGGGGGGGTCAGCATGCGGGGGGATGGGAGGGGGGAGGGAGGGCCGGTGTCACTGGAGGTCCCGGTCCTCCAGGTAGCGGTACTCAAAGGTGAAGCCTTCCTTCTTCCGCTGGCCCCACTTCTCGTAGTCAAAGTAGATGTAGGTGCCCTGGCCGGGGGAGAAGGCGGTCAGTGAGCGGGCGAGGTGGCGGCCGGGGCGCCGGGCTGCCCCGAGAAAGGGATGGGCCGTGTCCCGCCACCCTCACCAGGCTCTTCTCGGGCACAGTGTCTGCTCTCCTGCCCCCGCCGAGGACGCGGGGAGGCCCCAGCCGGCCCCCCGCCCCCGGGCACGGCTACACCGCGGCCGCAGCTTCTCGGGCGGCTGCTGTGCCAGAGCCCAGCGCGGGCCTGGCCCTCAGTGTGCACGCGTCCCCGAGGCCGTCACCCCATCCTAGAGAACGGAACGGGCCGAGTGTACATCCAGGCGCGCTGTTGGGACAGATGTTTTATTGGTGACCGTGGGGGCGTGGGTGTCTCTGAACGACGGGTACTTGGAGGACCGCTTGGGCCCAAACCAGGGTGGGATGGGGGGAAGGAGGCCAGGCCTGCAGGAACGTCTGAGCTGCTGCGGAGAAGCCGAAAGAGGTGAGGGGCGGGGCGGGTTCTCGGAGGACAGGGGCTTTGTTCAGTACTCGGCAGAGGGCAGACGGTTGGTGGGAGAGACCGCCGCGGGGTACGGCAGCGCCGCGGGGTACGCAGCGCGAGGTTACCGAGGCGAGGTACACCCCGATCCCTCGCTACGGAGCAGGCCCCGGTAAGTACTCACGTGGCACTGACTCGATCCTTGTGACAGCGGCACACGGGCTCTGTCGGCCCGTGTGTCCACGTAAGGACAGGGACACAGGTCCGAGCCACCGCCCAAGGTTGGTTGCCCAGCTTGAGCTGAGTTCAAACCCAAGTGGGAGGTTCTGATTAGCTTCCCCTGTGCACATGCCGCGGAGCCCCAACTCTGCGGGACGGGGAGGGCCTGCGCCCCCGGTGGGAGGCAGCGTGCACAGCCGACTAGCAGCCCGCAGAGGGGAGAGGGGGGGCACAGGGCCCGCGCCGGCTGCAGGGGGTGTGCCGGGCACAGGGAGGGGCCCTCACCTGCTCAAACTCGTCAGTGATGGTCTTGGGCTCCTCGTGCCTCTGGAACCACATCATGTACTTGGTGTGGAATCGCCACGACTGCTTCTTCAGGGCCTTGGCCGCCAGGTACTGCGCCTTCGTGCCCTACGGGAAGAAGGGTGGAGCCGGGGATCAGGGGGCCCCCCACGCTAGGGGGGTGAGGGGCACAGGGTGTCAGGGCCGACCCCGGGCCCCGCCCTAGGCCGAGGTGGGGCTGGACAGTCGGCTTGCAGAGGGGCTGGGGCACAGAACCTGCCCCTGCTGGGTCAGGAGGTGGAAACTGCTCTCAGAGCAGCTCTGAGAAGGAAGAGAAACTACTGGGGGG
>CM052803.1:2177007-2201337 GCA_028533885.1 Nasua narica
GGGCAGGCAGCCCGAGCGGGCCAGGGCTCCCTGGTCCCCGCAGTGGACCGGCCTAGCCCTCGACCTCAACATGGACGTGTCTGTGCCGAAGTGGGGACAGGGATAGGTCTGCCGGGGGAGGGGGGGCACGGAGGGCAGGACTGGGGGATGGGGAGGGGGGTGCGGTCCCGGTGGCCGCAGTGGGGCACCCACCTCACCCCTCCAGCCCGAGGGGGGACGGCGGCGGTGGCGGCGAAGCCGGGGGGCCCGAGGCTGCCCCGGGGGCCCGGCTGTACCTCCAGATAGTAGAAGATGAAGAAGAGCGTCTCCGTTGACAGGCGCTGGTAGAACTCCACGGTGTCCGAATGTGGGGGTGGCATCTGGTGGTGGTAGGGGGGCGTCGGGCAGGGGTTCCGGGGGAGGTACTGCCTGTGGAGAGACAAGAGGGTTGGCGGCCGTGCGCACCAGGCCGCGCGGTCCGGACCCCAGCCTCCTGCCCGCTGCTTGGGCGGGGACAGTGTCACCCCCCCAAGGAGTGCCTCGGCCCCCGCCGTCGAGGACAGCCCCGAGTCCGGCGCCCGGCCTGCGGCAGGACCGGCGGCAAGCGTGACCGCGTGTCTCGGGCCCGGGGACCGGCTCCCCGCCCACCCCCCGGGGCTCCCCTAGCCCCTCACCGGATGCGCTCAGAGTCCGAGGGGTGAGGCATGTGGTGCCAGGCGGCCTCCTCCATGGCCTGCTGGTACAGCTGCTCCTTGGTGAGGGGCACAGGCCCCAGCGGACACACGCCCAGCGACAGCGGGATGTTCACCTCCGACAGCTGCAGGGGCGGCTGCGCGGAGGCCGGCGGGGCGGACGTGCTGCTCAGGATGATGTCTGTGGGGAGCGCGGGGCCGGGCCCTTCAGTGAGGCTGGCGGGGGGCCGCCCCCCCTCACCGCCCCCCCCCCCCCGGCCTCCCCCAGCCCCTCACCTCGCTCGGTCAAGTGCAACGTCGGCACCGGGTCCTCGATGCCGGAGCCGATGGCCGCCCGCTCGGCCATGGACTTGAGAGAGCTCAGAGGCTCGGGGGCCTGCAGGGACAAGAGCGCTGGCACCACTGCGCCCCTTCGCGCTCTCTTCACCGGCGTGGAAGGCGCTGCCGCCGCCACACTAACCGGGGCACACAGTGCGGCCGTGGGGGCGGACACAGCACCGGAGGAGCGCCTGCTCCGTGGGGCCGCCACCACGCAGACCACGGGACGATGACGGCGGCGGGGACGACGGCAGCCCGAACCTCGGTGCACAGACGGCCCGGGAACCCGGCCTCCGCTCCCTGGGCAGCCACCCCGTCTGGCTGGCGCAGGGCCGTGGGGCAGTCCCCTGCCACCCGTGGCGGCCCAGCTCCTTGCTGGGGGACAGGTGGGCCCAGAGCTGTGCCTGGGGCAGGCGGCGTAGCCGCGGGCAGCGCTGCCCCCACGGGCCTCTGTGCTGCATCCCAGTTCCCCGTCCTCGCGACCCTGACGGCCCCTGCCCTCCGTGCTCTCCTCCGTGGCCCCCGAGGGACCTGCCCAGCCTCGTCCTTCTCTGTCCCTTCTCCACTCACAAGCCGGCAGCCCCCCTTTCCTCAGAAAGACACACTATAAACTTCCTGTCCGTGGTACCTGACCCGCGTGCTTACTCTGGGCCACGCACCGTTCCCAGGGCCGCGGTGCCCTGTCGTGCCGGAGGTGCAACCGGGAGCACCCGCCTTGTCTGAAGGAGGCCACGCGGCACCCGGCTCTGGACTCTCACTCGGGGCAGCGGAGGTTAAAAGCGGGCCCAGAAAGGCAGCCCCCCCTCCTGCTCCCCTTCAGACCCAACGCCCAGGACCCCACCGCCTCTCCTTGACCCCCGCACGGCCAGCCTGCACCCCCGCCTCCCCTCCCCAGGGCCCCGTCCCGGGTCCTCCGCTCTGGCAGCAGCCCTCCTGCAACTCCGGCACGAGAGACACGAGAGCGCCACCCCTTCCTCCCTCAGCCTTTCCTGACCCTGGGACCCCCACCGCTCCCAGCTTAGAGGTCTCCCCCCTAGGACTTGCTGGGCCACCACCCAAGCCTGAAGCACCTCTGCAGGTCCATGGCCCCCCCGGCCCCCCCCATGCAGTCCCGGGGGGCTTCCTGTAAAGGAGGCGGGACCTGGCTGTGCTCACCCAGCAGGCAGCACAGCCCCGTGTGAACACCAGTGAAGGGACGAGGGGGCGAGGAGAGCCGGGGACAGAGCATGTGGGAAGTCAGAGCACAAGGGACAGTCGCAGAGCGCAGGGTGGTGCAGGAGCCTGGGGACCAGGCGAGGGCGCAGGGGGTGGGGGTGGCCGGCAGACCCCGAGGAGGAAAGCCTGTGGCCCACCTTGATCTCTGGGGCGGTGCTGAACTGCGGAGGTCCGTTGAGCAGGGCGCCAGCTGCCTTGGCCTCGCTGAAGCTGGGTGTCGGGGAGCTGGGAGGGTTCACAGGAAGTGGCACCAGGAGGCTGGGTCCCCCTGTGTTGTTCCCTGAGCCTGGGGCCACACCGCCAGCCCCTGCAGGGGCCGCCGCACTGGGTTCCTTCCTGGGAGGGAGACGGGAGGAGAGGTCAGAGGAGGAACAGGAGAGCTTGGTGATCTGGGGACAAGTCAGGGTTCTGCGACGGCCCATGGAGGGGAGCCGAAGGGAGGTTGTGTTCTGCCCCCGATGGGACGCCTCAGGCAGATGCCCCCCGGTGGGGCGGCCCGCCGGGAGCCTGGCGGTGAGGCAGATCCCAGAGGGAGGTCTTCCCCACGGCTTTTGGAGGGCACAGTCTTTCTGGAGGCAACCTTCTGAGAAACAGGGATTCTCGGGAAAAGTCTGACCTGAGATCTGGACAGGCAGCTCTCTGAGGGGAAGTCAGGTGGGTCTAGGGCAGGTCACTGGAAAGGGGACGTGTGGGGACCCTAAGCCAGTCCCAATTACCCGAGGAATGTCTTAGAACATTCCAAAGGATGAAGCTAGGGAACTGATCGGTACCATGTCTGGGTGGAAGGAAGTGGGGACACGGCACCCAACCAGATGGGCGAAGTCCTGGCAAGGGCAGGGGCTGCCAAAGGCCAGACACTCACGAGGTGCTGGGAGGTGGGTTGTGGGGACCCGACGGGGGGCCCAGAGCCTGGCTGCTGGCACTGCTGCCCCCACTGCTGCTGAGAGCCACCTCTGCCGGGCTGTCCGCCACCACTGAGCTGTAACCTGGGGACCGGAAGAAGGAATGAGATCGGGACGAGGGCCCCAGGACCTGCCCCGACCCCCTACAGCCCCCTGCTTACTTGTGGCACCGTTCTGCTTGCCAGCGGCTCCGCCTCCGCTGCTGTTAGTGCCGCCGCCGCCCCCTCCGCCGCCTCCCCCTCCCGCACCGGGCTGGACGCTGGGGGGCCGGGGCTGGGTGGTGCTGGACCCGCTGGGGGCTGGCGGGGCCACAGCCTGGGCGTAGGGAGCAGGGGTGCCTGACCCGTGGCTGGGAGCCGGGCTGGCCTTGGGGCCCAGGGCACCGGTGGGCGCGGCTGGGGTGGAGGCCCCATTGTTGCCGGGGGCGGTGCTCAGGGCGGAGGCGGCAGGCGGGGGGCCGGGCGGGTAGCTGGGCGGCACAGCTGGGGACTGAGGGTGCTGGCTGCTGTGGACAGGCTTCGAGCCGTTTTTGGCTGGAGACTGCGGGCGGGAGAGAAGAGGATCAGGCCCCCGTGGGCCAGCAGGTCTGCCGGGCCCCCCCGCCCCAAGCTGCGCTCCGCAGTCCTTGCAGCGCCTGGCTGCCCCCCGCTGTCCCCTCCCCTTGACCTCACTCTCAAAGCTTCACTCGCCACCTTGACGCCTAAGCCACTCACACGCTCCTGCCCACACCCAGCTTCCCGCATCCTGCGTGGACACCTCCCTGTGACGGCCCATAAGGGAGAACCCCGCGCACGTCAGGGAAGCAGCTATGTCCTCAATTCCAGATTAGCTGTACCCACTGATAGTCCAAGAGGAGAAGAAAAGGAGCCTGAAACGGGCCTGTAGCTCTGACGGTCAGTTAGAGGCTCACAGAAGCGACCCGCCCACCGCACAGCACCGCCTGCGGCCCTCGCGCTCGCTCCACGCCAAGGGGCCCGAGACCTGCCTCCTCCCGGCCCCAGGGGCTCGCCGGGTCCCACACCGGCCCCCTCAGGCCCTCTTAGCAGGCCGCTCCCCGACCCCCCGGCTCGAGGGGCAGCGCCTCCAGCGTGCTCCTGTCCCGGGGCGCTGTCACACCCACCTGGCTGACTTCGCTATCTGTCGAGCGTCCCCTCTTCTTGTCGTCTTCAGAGTTCTCCTGAGGTGGGAGAGGCGCCGTCGGACACGGGTGTGAGCTCGAGGGCCCCGGCGGACGGGCCGATCTCACACGCTCCCGGGGCCCCGCTGCCTCCCTGCCCGGCCGGGCAGCGCCTCACCGTGGTGCAGTTGGCCGGGCTGGGCGGGATGGGGGAGCTGGAGGTGGTGGAGGTGGGCGTGCTGCTGGACTGGTTGAAGATCTCGTCCTCCATGTGACTGTGGCTGGGGGGGGAGGTGGCGACCAGCGCCTGTGCTGCGGGGGCAGGGGGGGGGCGGGCTCAAGGGGCTGGGACGACCCCCGAGCCCGCCCTCGCTGCCCGGTGCCCGCGGGCCAAGCTGGGGCCTCACGAATGTCCTCGAGGTCCAGGTCGTCGTAGAGGAACTCGTTCTCCTCGAAGTCGGGGTCCTGGGACGAGTCGACGTAGTACTCGACGTCGTCCTTGATCTTGCGGATGGCGTCCACGAGGATGGAGTCGTTGTCCAGCATGCGCAGGATGGTCTCCAGCATGCGGACGTGGTAGCGGTGCTTCTCGATGTGCCGCTTCAGGCCCTCGATCCGGTCCTGCTTCTGCTGGCGAGCCCAGGGCCAGGCTCAGGGGCTGCAGGGCGCCCGCCCGGGCCGCTCCTGCCCCCACAGAACCTGTCCTCAGTCCCCGACCCCTCCTGCCGCGGGCAGCGTGGAGTCTGCATACCCACCCCCCGGCCCCCACCCAGACCCCGGGGAAACTTCCAGCAGACCAGTGAGCCTCGTGCTCCTACGCCGTGGCCCCCTGCAGCCCCCCCCCCCGTCCCCACCCCCCGAGAGGCCCAGACTCAGCAGCTTAGCTCCAGGGCTCTCCAGGCCCGTCCCCTGTCCCCTCCGCAAGGACTTCATGCATCTCTTCTCCAGGCTCCACCTTCCCAAACCCCCAGACAGAGGTCACCTCCCCCTGCCCGGCGCCCCTGGACCCAGCTCTCGGTTCCCTAGGTTACACGTGCCTGCCTCCCCCCGGACCCACATCCCACAGCCCTGGAGTTTCGGCATCTGGGCCCCGACTTCTGCCTTTGCCTTTGCCCCGGGACTGCTCTTCTGAGGCCAAAGGAGCCTCGCCTCGCCTCTCCCTGCTGGCTCAGGACATGGGCCTTCTCGGAGCTGGGAGACCACGGCTTCGGCCCTCAGACCCCCCGCCCCTGCCCGTGCGGCCAACTGCTCTTACCTTGTCAGCAACCCTGGCAGAACCCGGCGTGTTCCCCCAAACCGCTCCCCCTTTCCAGGGAGCCGCTGTTTACCGAGGCTGGACCCGAGCCTGGCTCGCCGACATGAGTCACCCTCATGACCCTCGTGGACGCCACCCGCAGTGGCCACTGACCCCCCGCTCGCCAGCCCGTCTCTGTCCCCGGCGCAGGGTCCCCCCACTCACATCCTTGTCCCCCTTCTTCTTGCGCGTCTGCACGGACAGCGACTCCACTTCACTCTCAAACTGGTCCACCTGCATGTTCAGGGTGTCGATGGTGTTCTGGGGGCGGGGGGCGGGCGGGTGGTCAGCCAGCCGGGCCCTCGGATGCCCAGGGGTCAGGGCCCCGCGGTCCCCTCCGCCTCTCACCGGACTTACCGTGAGCCACTGGCCAACCTCCTCCTTCTCCTTCTGGGCAGGGTCCACCTTCTGCGCCAGGCCCAGGCCCTCCTTGCTGTAGGCTTTGGTCTTGGTCTCTCGCTCCACAACTTTGAACCGTTCCATTTGCTGTGGACGGCACAGTCGGCAGGGGTTCCCAGCCCACGGCCTCTCCCCTTCCCCCCGGGCGGAGAAACCTTCCTCTTCCTGGGACTTCTGGGGACCCAGGAACCGGCCTCCTCCCACCTCTCGGGTTGCAGGCTCTGGGCTCCTACCGTCTCAATGAGCTTGCGGTTGTCTATGAGCTGCCTCTTGTCCTTGATCTCGTTGGACGCTACCCACGTCTTGATCTGGTCCCTCAGCCGCTGCAGGTGGGGGAAAGCAAGACGGTCCCACTGCCTCAGGACCTGGGCACCGAGCTGCCAGCCCCTCCTCCCTCTGCCCTCGGGACGCAGGAGTCCAGGCCCTCAGTCCCCTCACTTGAAGCTTCTTAATCTCCTTCTTTAGGTCAGCCTCATACTTTTCTTTCTGGTTCGCGTTGGCCGCATTGTGGAGCTGAAGGATGAAGAGAATCCAGGCGTCGGTGTGGGACCTGGGGCCCCGTGCCCACTCCGGCGGTAAAGCCTGGCTCCTAGGCCTGGGGACCCCTCCCTCCCCTGGCCCAGTCCGTCTCGGAGCTGCTGCTTAGGTCCTCAGCACCCAGACCAACAAACCCTCTCCCTGGCCTCCACCCCCAGACCGGAACGTCGTCCTGCGCCCTCTCCCCGGAGACCCAGGTGTTTCGAGCCCCAGACCCTGTACCTTCTGCCAAATATCTTCAAACTGCTCCACGCCCTCGGACACCTTCTTGAGGCAGCGGTCAATCTCACCTGGCCGGGGACGGGAGAAGGCCGTGAGCACCCTGCCAAGCCGGCAGGTAGCCGAGGAGGAGTTCCGAGGACAGTGAAGCACGTGGCTACACAGGCAGCAGGCAAGGAAAGCCGTACCTTGGAGTTTGCGCTTGTCCGCCATCTTCCCTGCCCTACAGACGCGCTCTCTTCATACTCTCTTGGAGACGGACGCTGCTGAGAGAGAAGGAAGGGACGCGTGTTTATTCCCTGGCTGGTCCAAACAGAGGCGCGAATGAGGCTGGAAACAGGAGCGTGCGTGGGAGGGTAAAGGGAAGACGCCTTTACTACGTGACGATAGACACGAGAGCGAGTTCTACTTATGCTGCCCCGACAGCCCAGCACAGGGGTCTGAATTCTCCGGAAGTCTGCTGAAACAAGGAGACAGGTGTCCTTTTTCCCAGGAAGGGGGAAATTCCTAGAGCGTGGAACACCTCCTCGCCAGATGACGCTCCAGACACTTTAGAGCAGGAAGAAGCCAAGCAGCCCCCGGCTGAGTGCTGGGGAGGAAGGTCGACAGCGGGGCAGGGCACGGCGGTCACTAGAAAGAACCCTAACGCTGGAGAAGTGACCCCTCTGACGGCTCAGGAGACAAGAAGAGCCAGATGCCATCTGTGGGTAAGAACTGGGGGGGGGGGGGACAGAGAGGGAGCAGGGGGGGATGGGAAGCGCCTTGGATCGGAAGAGCTAAACCCACCCACGGCGTCAGGGCTGGTCCCAAGCAGAAGAGTGCCGTAGCCCACCTAGCTGAGTCCACGGCAGACTCGCTCCAACGTGGGGGACGACCCAGCCCAAAGACACCGACACCAAGAATCAGATGTGTGGGGGCAGAAGGCATTACCCCAGAGAGGGCCAGGAGAGCGAAAGGGGACCTCAGTTGTGAGAGAGCCGTCTGTGCACATGAAGCAGGTACGTTATCAGATGCGAGGGTAACACAGATGCGAGGAAACATAAACCACTAGGACGTGCGCCCAGTACTTAGAGAGAGGGGCATCTTCACTCTAAAAGTCCATGCAACCCAGAGGAGACCAGGAGCTCCGGCCCAGGGGGAAGCCCCAACTTAGAGTCTGACACCAAGATCAGGGGCGATGCAAGAGCCTTGCAGAGGGGCTATGCCAGGGGACTAGTGCACTGCCCGAGGTCACCCCCCAGAGAGGGGGCCTCTACTGAAACGCACCGCTCCCTGAGAGAGGCCCAGGGCAGGGTGCCCCAGAGCAGCTATGAAGACTAAGAGCCTCAACCCAAAGGTAGGCCACACCACGAGGGTCCCCACCCACGGGAAGAAAACATCTTAAGAACGGTCCCGTCCGATAGCACCTTCTGCGCCAACAGAAGCGTTCCGTATCTGTGCTACCCGTGCCCCTGAATGCTGAAAATGTGGCTCGTGCACAAAACAGTGGACCTTTTTCTTTTTATTTTGTTCTTTCACTGCACGTGGCTGGCAGCTACCAGTGGGACGGCGGCTCGCTCGAGGAGGACCAGAGCCCTGAGGCTGTGTGGACCGGCGCCCTCCACAGGAGCCCATTCTGGATGGTGGGTTAGACTGGAGAGAGCATAAATCTCCACCAAAGGCCGACCCAGAGAATGGCTTCACCCCGGGCCCAGGGCCAGCTGACACACCAAGATGGGGCCCAATCCCCACACAAGGAAGATCCCAGCTTCAGAAAGGAGAGGCAGCCAGTGGCACAGAGGGGATGCGAACCAAAAAGGGGGAAGACCCTTTGGCCTGGGAGCTCGGGAGAGGACCGGGACCCCAACACAGACACGCCTCTTATTCCCCAGAGCGGGGACGGGGATGCGACCCTGGACCCTGCTCCCACAGGGAGGGGGCGGGTCACCTAGCTCAGTGGAGGAGGTGATGCCCTCAAGAAGGGAACGGGCTGAGGCAGCACCAAGTCCTGAAAGAGTCAGAAACACAGGGCCAGGGGAACAAGAGCCCTAGCCCAGGGAGGTGAGGTCTCAGGCCTGGAGAGGACAGCACTGGATCTGCAGGGGACATCACGGGCCCAGCGGGGCACTACAGGGGACAGCAGCCTTTGCCGCAGAGGCAACAGCCCCACCCTCTAAAGGTGGGGCTTGGACCTTGAAGTGGAGGTGCCAGCACAGAGAAGACCCGTTCTTAAAGGGCTGGGAACCCCCACTGCTCCTGGGGGATCCACCAAGATCCCCCAGGGAAAAGTAACCACAGGAGGCCCACCCTGAGACGGGGGCATCTCAGGCACCCCAGAGCCTGCTCGCTCATGGCAAGGGGTCTCAAACAGAACTGAGGAACCAGGGAACCCCGGCCAGGAGGCATCGCAGAGTCTCGTCCCCTCCAGGAGCCCGTTCCGGGGGTGCAGGGAGCAGTGTGCCAGACCCACAGAAGCCAAAAGCCGTTTCAGTGAGGGACCAAAACAAATGAAGGCCAGCCCCCAGAACCTCAGCTCAGGGCAGTGGGCGCAGTCACAGAGAGGCCTGACGGACGCCAGGGCAGGAGAGCAGAAGGCTCAGGCCTGGGAACCAACACCAGGTGATTCCTAACCCTGGGGGTGGTCATGGGCCCTACGAAGAGGCCTCGAGCCGCGGCTGGGAGCGCTGGCCCACAGGTGCCAGAGGGCAGTCCGCAACCCAGGAGGCTGCTGGCGCTGCCACACAGAGCACCCACTCTGCGAGAGGGACATGCTAGGGCCTGGGGTGGAGGCAGCTGTCTCCCCACTGAGAGGCCCAATACCCCGCACCGGGGACTGGGAACCCCAGCGGGGAAAGACTACAGCAGAGGGACAACGGCGGGGTCTCTCCGTCAAATCTCAGGCATCTCACACCCCCTGGGTTGGGACAGAAGCCCCAGAGCCACACAGGGAGACCACGCAAGAAGAGAGCAGAAGCCTCAGCCTTGGGCACCAACACCTGGCAGGGGCCCGGCCAGCAAGGGCAGGAACCCTGCACCTGGTGCAGGCAACCCCGAGAGTCCCCTTCCCCTGGAGGAGAAAGTGCACCCCAGCCAGTACAGTCCACATGGCACAGGGCTGAGACCTTAGCTCCCAGGGTTCCAACTGGTGGGAGCGGGGACGCGTGAGCCCCGAACCCCCGGCAAGGGCGGAGAGGAGCGGGACGCCCCCAGCCAGGGCCGGCGAGACCGGGGGGCGCGCTCCGGGCAGCGGGAGGAGGTGCCAGCACGCCCACACCCACGGGGCAGGGGCGGCGTCTGGGGGAGGCAGAGGTGCTTGCCCGGCCCCCGACGGACCTGGGCTGCAGCGCGGGGCGGGCAGCGGCGGTACTGGGGGCTCTGAGCCCCGGCACAGCGCTCGGGAAGTGGGAGCGACATCACCCGGCCCGGCAGACAGGCAGCCCGCGTCCCGAGGCGGGCCCGCACCCCTGCCCGCCCCGCAGGCGCGAGCCCCCGGACCCCGACTTTCCGCTGCAGAGCAAACTTTGGCAGAGGCTGGCGGGGCCGGCGGGACGTGCACGAGGGGCCCGGGGCGACGGAGACCCCCGCCCGCCTGCGGGCCCGGCGCCCACGGGGGGCTGCCGTCCAGCCGCCCGCACCGACGCGGAGAGGGGCGGCCCCGCGCGCCCGCACCCCCGCGGGAGGGGACCCACGGCGCCGCCGCGGGGCGCGGAGGAGGGCGCGGGCGCGACGGGGAGGCCGGCGGCGGGCGCCGGGGCCGCCCCTGCCCGGAGCCCGCGCCGGGGGCCGGGGGGCCGGGGGACCGGAGGGCCGGGGGCGGCCATGTCGCGACAGGCGGCGGTGGCGCCGGGGGAGGAGGGGAAGGGGTCCGGCCCAGTCGAGCCTGACGCTCTCACCACAGGAGCTGGCGCCGCCGCTGAGGAGCGTATCGCGACAGGCGGGGGAGGCGAGCGCCCGCCGCCTTTTTCTCGCGCCCCGGGCCCGGGCGCTATCGCGATAGCGGCGCGAAGCGGAAGTGGGGTGGGGGGAAGTGGGCCCGGGGTTGTTCTGACGACGGGGTCGGGGCTCAAGGGAGGCCGCGGCGTCTGCCGATGGCTCCGCGGAAGCTGACCGGGCCCGGTCCAAGATGGCGGCGGCGGAGGAGGCCTCCCCTCCTCTCTTCTCGTCTCTGGCGCCGACCCGCCCCCGAGCCCCGAATATAGGCCTATGATTGCTCCTGCTGCCTGTCGCTCTTGCCCCTCGGGCGCTCCCTATTGGTCCTTGGCAGGGATACAGCCGGCCTCCTCTCGCCGATTGGGCAATCACTCCAAGGCGCGGCGTTCGATTGGCCTCCCGCGCAGGCTGCTAGGATTGGTTCAGATTTTCTTCCCCGCTCCTCCTCCTCCCCGCCTCAGGGCACAACACGCCAGCGCGAGGGCCCGTGCGTCAATCAGGAGGCCACTGTCGTGCTGATTGGATACACCCGCCCCCTTCTCCTAAACCAATTGGCCGGGGGGAGGAGCTAGGCTGACCAGGGGCGGGAAGTCGTTCGTCAAGTTTAGAGCCGTTTGTAATTGGTTGTGAGGGCTTATTCTGCCCTGAAGCCATTGGTTGGGTCCGGAAGTGGGTGGGGAAAGCGGAGGACGGCATGGCGCGTGGGCGTGAAAGGCAGCACACCTAATGAGCTGCAGACAGGTGCCTTCCGGGCGGGGGCCGAGTCACCTGCCAATCAAAGTCGCCCTGGGGGGCTCCCCGTGGGGGAGCGGTCCCCTTGGGGGCCCCGCCTGCTGCCGTTCCCCCCCCCCCACACCCGGGCCGATGCACAGGGGGTGTCCGGCTGCGTCTGTCCCAGCAGCTGGCCTGTGTTCGGCGCGGGTCTGGGTAGGTGTTGCGGAAGAGAGGGAGGGGGCGGTGGACGACGCCCCAAGTCGCTGGCCCCTGCACGCCCGCGGGGCTGGGGAGGCTGTACGGAGGTCCTCCCCCCCGCACGTCCGCTTCCTCGGCGCTGGCACGACGCTGCAGAAGGCGTTCGGGGGATCCCCCTGTCCCCGGCCACTCTCCCACTCTAGCGCGTCTTCCGCCACTCTGGGATGATTTCGGTGTGCCCTCCCGGAGCTGGCCTCCGCAGAAAGACAGGAACTGTTTGCTGAACGAGTGAGCGACCGAATGCGAGGGCTGACTTGCGGCTCAGGACGTCGGAGTCAGACAGAGACGGCCGAGATGGGAAGGTGGATCCAGGGCGGATGCAAATGAGAGCTGCATCGGAATCGCAGGGCAAGGGAGGGGACAGGGTCCACCTGGCCCCCGGGAGGGACGCCTGGAGGTCGGCACTGTGACACACTCCCCTGCATGATCGCCATGCTCACTGGAGTGGGGAGAGCCACTCCTCCAGAGCCGCCCTCCTCCAAGCGCGGACCCTGGATGGGGCGGGGCCTCTCACACACCCGGGAACCATTTGAGGATTTGTTAAAATGCAGATTCTGACTCAGGAGGTCCCAGGTGATGCTGATGCTCCACAAGGATTCAGAGCAGTGGTTTTCAAACTTAGTTGCACATTAGAATCACCTGAGTGGCTTGAAAGAAGAAAATCCAGATACTCATTTTTTTTTTACTCTAGACCACTGAAATCTGAATTTGGGGGGATGTGAACCAGACAGTAATTTTTAAATCTACTGAGATGATTCCAACATACAGCTCATCTGATAGAGAATTTCCTAGAAGGGGTTCTCCAAGTGAGGTCTCAATTAGCAGTCAACACATCACCTGGGAACTTACTAGAAATGCACACTTGTGAGTTCCCACCCTGGATCAACTGAAGCAGAACCCCTGGGCCCTGCAACCCCGGTTTTAACAAGTCCCCCAGGTAATTCTGAAGCATGCCAAGTTTCAAGCATCTCTGTTCTAAGACTGTGCAGGACTGTGGCACAAGGCGAGTCAGATCCTTTCCTGACTTCGGCCAGGGCGGTGGCGGTCCTGAGGAGTGGCGGCAGGGATCAGCCAAGTTGGTCACTTTCCAACAGGGCTGATCTGAAGCCTCAGGGATACAGTCAGGGAAACCGAGTTCAGTGACATGGGGTAATGTGGCCATCAGAAGGGATCTCCCAGGCGGTGTAGACTCTGATGTGAGGGGAGAGATTCAGAGAGAGCTGCTGAGGTGCACAGCAAGCGCTGCACTGAAACACACTCGGATCAAGTGCAGCAGGAGTGGCCCAGAAAGAGGAACAGAGAGATCTCAAGACAGGACCCAGGCAGCCAGAGCCCCAGGGAGAGCGTGAACTGGAGGGTGGGAGATGGGCAGAGGCAGGAGGCATCACCTTACAGAGCGGGCTGTGCACCCAGCTCCTGGGGTAACTGAGAGGGGTGCCATCCCTCGTGCACTGTGAGGCCGGGCTCCAGAGCATAGTACACGGGCCCCCAGGGGGGGCCTTCCTGAAGTCGCACTTGCGGGGTAGCCCCAGGGACGGCCCCTGCCTACAGCCTTGTCCCCAGCTGCCTCCAGGCAGGGTGCAGCCTGCACCTTCCAGCCAAAGTGAAGGGGACCAGGGCTGAGCCCCAGTTCCAGGACAGACCGACCTGGCACGAACTCTTCGAGCACCGCGTCCGTGCCAGCAGGAAGCCTGTCTGCTCGGCCCCGTCAGGGCTTGGCACAGCAGGGTGGGCAGGGAGCACCCTGCAAACACGGCCCCTGACGGGGAGCCAACACGAAGCACCACCTTTCACATGCTCGCAGGGGCCCGTGGCGTTAGAGCCGGAGGCTTGGAAAGGCGCGGCCCCTCACTGGACGCCACGGCCGCCCAGGGTGGCCTGTGGGCAGAGCTGGGGCTTTCAGCAGCCACGTCCCTTGGGTGTCAGACCAGCTGACGTTCTCCAGGTGGGCTGGGGACAGAGAGGGCCCCGCTCTTCCTGGGACCCATGACAGGGACGTGAAAGGCCAGGGACGGACCCAGACACCGCCTGGCTCCGTGCCCCCGAACCCCACAGCTCTGACTCCCCCAGTCACATGTCTGACAAATGACCGCTTCCCAGGAACAGAACCTGAAAATGTGCTTTTAATTGCACGTTTTCCAAAAGTACCCCCCTTCCTAGTTAAAATACAAAAGATGAGGCGTGACGAAGGCCGGCTCTGCCGCCCTGCTGCGGGGCGCTCCTGGGGCTTGGGGGGCCGGGCCTCCTCCCGAGCCTCCCCGGGCAGTCCTGGCACCGGGCTGAGGACAGAGCCTCCCAGCCCTATCCCGACCCCGAGCCCTTCAGAAGGGCAGGGCCCGTGTAGCTTCGAGGGGGAGCCCCCCAGGGTGCAGCCCCTCAGGTGGACATGATGCCGCTCTTTTCGCCCTTGACCTTGAGGAACTCGGCCATGCTGGAGAAATACTTCTGGTTGGCCTCAGCCACCTTCTTCTCGGCTGCTTGTGGGTTCACGATCTCCAGGCCCTGGGCAGGTGCGGGAGGTGGTGATGGGGTGGGGAGCTGGGCCGGCCCAGCCCCGGCTCGCCCGCCCCACGAGAGAACCGTGAAATGTCCAGGAGGCCCTTCTCAACGGTCCTTGGGCTCCGGGGGTTACGAGAACAGTTTACCACTCCCCAAACCGCCCCCGCCCCAAACCTGGGGAGATTCTGACTCCGTGGGGCTGGGGTGGGGGGAGGGTGGGGAGGACCCGAGCATCCGAATTTTTAACAAGTCATCCAGGTGATCTAAAAACCGCCAATGTTTCAGAACAGCGGACCACGTTTGGTTCCTGAATAAGGAAACCGAGTCACAGAGCTAAGTGACTCGCCTGCGGCCCTAGCACAAACCATACCGGCACCACTGGTGACACAGGGACCAGCTCTGGGAGCCCCCCGCCAGCTGGCGACATTCCCAGTATCTTCTGTGGGTAAGTCTCACCTCTCGCTGCGGCCTCCCAGGGCCGCTCCAACCTGCTACCGCACTCCCTCTCCCCTTTTCCTCCCTGCACTTTCCGCTCGCCAGCAGCCTCTGTATCTCACGTAGGACCCCTGCCACCCCAGAAGCTCCACGAGGGCAAGGCTTCCCGTGGCGGGCTGGCGGGTCTATCCTCAGCGCCTGCGACAGCGCTCGGACCGCAGGGGCCCCGTACGCCCTTGCTGACGAGCAGACGAGCTCGGGTATTCGGCGCGGCGCCGAGGGCCACCCCGGCCCTCTCCCGGTGAGCCGAGAAACAGACAGGCGCAGTGGCTCCGTCCGGTGCACCGGGGGCTGGGTGGGACCTCGGCGTCCCGGCCAGCTGGCTAGGAACTTTCTTCCGTGGAGCCCTGAGCTTGTCTCCAGCACCCGGGGCCTCAGGGAGGGGCTGAGCCAGTGCGGGGTCACAGGGAACAACTAGTCACCCGCAGTCCCCCCCTGCTCCTCGAGCCAGCCTGTGCTCCCAGGCACAGCGGTTTCCCTTCCGTCCGCACGAGCCTGAGCACCAGGAAGTACGCTCGGCCTTCCAGGGGCCTCCCTGACCCGCCGTCCACAACAGCCCTGTGAGCCACCCCGCCATGCCCGCCTCACAGCCCAGCGAGCGGAAGGGCCTGGCTCGGGGCCACTCGGAAAGCCAGGGTGGAGAGCCCAGCGCGCGGTACCTGGAGCGGGGTGAAGGCCACGCTGGAGGCGGTCCCCGAGGAGCGGTCGCGGATGGTGGACTTCCCGCCGTACACCACGCTCTGCTTCTGCAGGGTCCGCTGCGGGGGGAGGGGACGGGAGGGCTGGGCCGGGCCCGGACTCCCCCACCAGAGCTCCCTCGCCCGGGGCCCCCCCAGGCCAGGCCCGTACCTGCAGTGTCTTGGAGATCCTGGCTTTGGTGGCCTCGTTCACCTGTGTCTGCCGTACCCGCCCGCTGCCCGACTTGCCCAGATGGCCCAGGCTGAAGCCCAGGTCCTCTTGGTAGGCGTCCTCCTCGATCTGGCAGGAGAGGAAGGAGTCCCAGAGTTGGCCAGATGCCCAGGCGTTCACCGATCCAGGTGCGTGCTGGGGCCCAGCGAGGGGCACAGTGCTGTTGCTGCTCGAAGCGGACAGGTCAGCCGAGGGGGCTGTGTGTATGTGTGTGTGTGTGTGTGTGTGTGTGTGTCTACAACCGAACTCGGGCTCACTGGCAAAAAGGCGTCTGAGCTCATTCTTGCAGAAGCGGCAGGATGACGCTCAGACGGCACCCGTGCCGGGCAGCGGGGACGCTGGGGAAGGGCGTGTACCGAAGGGCAAGGCTGGGGGAGGGACAGGGCCGGCACCGAGTGCTCCGTCGGTTCCCGGGGGGGGGGGGGGGCGGGGAGGGGGGGGAGAGACTGGAGGCGGGTGGTGCCCGGCAGAGAGGAAGGAGTGTGAAAGGGACATCAGGGTCAAGGGCCCGACCTCTCCGAAGCTCATGCGGTTGGCCTGCTTCCGGATCTCGGTCAGTCCCAGCCGCTCCTTCATCTTGCGGTACCTGGGGACAGGCGGCAGGGGTCAGCCGGGCCGAGAGCCCCCCGCCCCGGCCCCCGCGGTCCTCGGGGCCCACCTGCGGCCGCCTCGCTTCTTGCGCTGCCCATCGAGGGGCGCAGGCAGCGGCTTCACCTGCTTCACGGGCGGCGGCTCCTGCCACTTGTCGAACTTCCGCTCAATCTCGTCCTTCAGCTCGTAGCCCACCTGGGGAGGGCAGAAGGGGGTCAGGGCCTGGCCCCGCCATCGGCCGGAGCGTGGCGCCTGTCCCCAGGCCTGGGGGCCCTATCCTCTGTAGGGGTTTAGGTTCACCTCACGCTCAGGTCTCGGGCTCAAGCCTCTCCCTGCACCTCTCTCACGACTGTCTCCTTGATGGGGGTCAAGCAGCCCCCCAAATGCAACAGGGCCAAACGCGATGCCTGCGCCTCCTCCCCAGCCTTTGGCCCTGGCCTGCACAGGTGGGCAAGGGGGGTCACCTGGGAGCCTCACTTCGGTGGTTTCTGTCCCACTGGGCTCTTCCTTCAGGAAAGACCCCAAATCGGCCCCCATCAGCAACGCTGCGGCAACCAAGCTCTCTCCGGGGCACGCAGGCTCTGCATGACCTGCCCCTCCCACGGCTTCTCTTCCTAGCCTGCTGCGTGCCAGGCTCAGGGCCTTTGCACGGGCTGTTTCCTCTTCTCGGGACTCTTCCCCACAAGCACTCGCTGGACTTGCTTGTTAGCTTCGCTCGGCTGCACGACCTTCGCCTTTTCAGAGAAGCCCTCCCTGACCTCCTGGTTCACCCAGCACCCTCCCTCAGCAGCGCAGCACCCTTTGCTCCCACCTCAGCATTTACTTGGCACCCCGGGCACACCACGGATGCCCGTCTCCTCACCCCGCCCCCCGCCAGAACGTGAATGCCACGGACGCAGGGCTGGGGTCTCAGTGGCTCACTGCTGTCGACCGCGGAGAACAAAACGGGGGGGGGGGGGGGAGGAAGATGGAGAGCAAGGGAGGGAGAGCGGGGGAGAGCGGGGGAGAGCGAGGAAGCCCCGAGGCTGTGCCAGGCTGGGTGTCTGAGCGCCCCCGCGCGAGAAAGAAAACGCCCCCGCTCTCGTGGAGCAAGTCAGCCCAGGACAGAGACAAACCACAAGGCTGGAAGGGCAGACAGACCCACACAGACGGACGCCCACCCGCGCCTCACCTTCCCTTCCGTGCTCTCGTGGAAACTGTCCACGCGGGCTGCCAGCGTGCACTTGGCGGCCACCAGCCGGGCCGCCTTCCGCCGGAGATCCTGAATCAGCGGAGAGGGGGCGGACTGATGGGAGGCTCCCTTTGCCAGCCCGAGCGTTCCCCAAACGCCACCGGCTCGGGTCCTGCCGGCCAGGGTCCCCCGCTGCCAGCACGGGTCACCGCGCCAGCCCACTGGCGGACAGCCCGACCCGTCCGCGCGGACAGCCGCGTGACTGCAGGTGGGGGCCCGTCACGTGCCAGGAGCGAGTGAGACAGAAAACGTCCACCTGCGTATCAGAGAGGACGGTGGCCACGCTCTGGGGCACAGCACGACGGTCCGCGTAACCCCAGCCGTACATCCGGCTGCGACGGTAACGAAGGTAGCAGCGGCTGCGCGGAGCCTTGCCGAGAGGCCCGGCAGCGGGCTCTGCGGGCCTCGGACAAGGCAGACTCCAGCCATGGCATTGGGGCTGCGGGTCTTTGGGTGACGGGGTCTCCACCTGGAGCCCAGCTCAGCCACAAGGGAGCCCCAGTGCAGACTCCGGACTTCGAGGCTCAGCCAGGCTTCCTTGGGGGCGGGCGTCCCTGCACGCGGTCACGTGTGGGGGCCAGGAGTGACGTGTGCCGACAGGGAGGGGACCGGAAGTGCGGTGGGTGGCACCCTTGGGCCCTGCTCCGAGGGCTTCCTCCCTTGGCTGATGTGAGGCTGTCCTTCCACGACCACAAAGCCTAGCTCCGGTGGCTCAGCTTGGAGTCTGTGCGTCCCTCTAGTGGGTTACCAAGCCTGGGGATGGTTTGGGGACCCCTACCACCTGGTGCTGACACTGCTTGTCCCGTGCAAGTGTGACCCGAGAGAGTTTCAGACGTAGGAGTCCTAACCCCACAAGGCCGGTTCTGCTCCCCCATCTGATAGACAGGGACACTGAGGCACAGAGCTCATGCCTTTGGCCCAGGTCAGCGGGGCTCTAGAAGCCCAACCCCAGCACGTGGGCTCCAGCGTCCTTGTTCCGATGCCCCATGTGACCCTGTCCTCTGAGCTCCTGACCACGGTCACCAGCTCTGACCAGTGGGAACTGAGGAGCAGGGGGGCACCTTGCCTTCTGGCCGAGGCTGCGTCTGACACGGCGGAAGCTCCACGGGGAGCCACACGCCGGGGCGGCGGGGACTCACCGGCGGCAGAGATTGCACAATGTCACTGTGGTAGATGTAACCAGTGTGGGGCAGCACGGACGTGGACGAGAAGCCGGACAGCGTCTTTCGCTGGGCCCCAAGCAGCATGATGTTACAGGCCGGCATCTTGGAGAGGTTGGTCAGGCCCCCTGCCACCCCTGCAACCGGAGGGAGGATGTCAAGGGCGTCCCAGGGCGTCTGGGGACGCACCGTGGGCCGTGTGCCTTTGTGTGACTTTCTGGTTGAATTCCTGATTTGGCCCTGCCAGGGAGGGCTGACAAGTCCCGTTTCAGAGGGAGGATTCGGAGGAGGACCAGAGAGGTGAAACCACCGGCCTGAGGATGCACAGCGAGGAGACGGCCCAACAGGAACCCGCCCCCCGAGTCTGCAGAGCCGCATGGACCCTGCTGTGTGTCTCCCAGCAGCTGCCAGCACCCCGGGGACACTGCTGAGGGCGGGCTGGCGTCAGTCACCCCTGGTTCCCGGGAGCACGTCTGCAGGCCCGGGGAAGGGGAGCTGCAGGTAGAATGCCCCCTGATGGGGTCCGCTGCACTCCAGGCCCTGCGCTGGGTGTTCTTAAGGACCAGGGCGACTGTTCCATCAAACACACACCTCCCGCACAGGCGCGGGCCCCCCCACGGTATCACAATCCCCACAACCTGCAACCCTTTGCAGATGCGATTATGTGAAGGACCTCGAGACGGGGTAAGGGGAACAGAAGGGCAGAGAGTCACAGGGAGGTGAGACAGGAGACTTTGAGACGGGGGGGGGATGCGGGTGGCCTCTAGAAAGTGGAGAAGGCCAGAAGCGGATTCCTCCCTAGAAGCTCCGTAAATATAAAGAACGCAGGAACTGGCCGACACTGATTTCAGCCCAGCAGTCACAGGACAGTAGCGAAGCCCTGTCACCACTGGGGAACCCGAGGCACATGACGTCATCTGCCCAAAGACGTGAGGTCAGTGGGGGAAAAGGAGGACCCACACCTGAGCTGATCTTGCCCTGAAACCACTGCTTCTTTCTACCCCACAACTCTGCACACGCTGGCCACCCAAGGCTGAGCTGTGACTTCTGACGTCGAAGCCCGACCCCCGGTACCGCAGAACGGACTGTGTTCGGAAACGGGCCTTGAAAGAGGGGACTAAAGTGGAAGGACATCATCAGCTGGGCCCTGACCCAGCACAACCGGTGTCCTTGTAAGAAGAGCTGAGGACACAGATGCGCAGAGGGGAGGCCACGGGAGCAGATGGCCACTGACAAGCCGAGGAGGGAGGCCTCGCGGGGCCCAACCTGCTGACACGCTGCTCCTGGCCTCCCAGCCTCCAGGACCGCGGGACAGTGAACCTCGGTGTTCAGCCGCCCTGCCCGCCGCCCCGCCCGCCGCCCCGTCTGTGGTGCTGGTTAGGGCAGCCTGCTTCGCCGAACTCCCCCGCGAGCCTCGCAGCCGAAGGGGCAGGGAGCCCAAGAGGGCGCTGCGAGCCTGCAGGGGGTCGAGGAGGCGGGCCGGCCCTCAGTCCTAACCCATGGTCAGGACTGCAGGCCCCATCTCGTGGGTGAGACCGAGGCCCTGAGAGCTGAATGCCCGTGCTGGGCAGCCCGGGCGTCCGTGCGGCACCGGGAGCTGCTGGGACGTGCTGGCCAAGGGGGGGGCAGCCGCTCTGGCACCACGCTCCCTCCTCCAGCTGTCTGGTCAGCCCGGCCCAGGCTACCATCCTTTCCCCGCGTCTGCAGGAAAAGCAGGGTGGCCGAGCCCTGTGATCTCTAGGAGCGATGACAGGGGCGAGGGCAAGGGGGACACGGTGCTGGGACCCCGGGCCAAACGCCCCGTCTCATAAAGGAGGGACGAGGCTTCCCCGAGGCTGCACTGTCCAAGGACAACCCCGTGTGCCCCCTCTGCGCCCGGGCCTCACCCATGATCTTCGCGGCCGTGGACGCCCCGATGATGATGGAGAGGTTGGGCGCGATGAAGGACATGCGAGACTCCACGTACTCGTAGATGCGGTGCTTAGAGGCGTTCAGCTCGAGCGCCATGTCACAGGCCTCCTCCAGCCGCTCCAGCTCCTCCTCCGACAGCTGCTGCCTGCGGTGGGGACGGGCGTGGAAGCCTGTCTGCCTGGCCCGGGGGCCTCTGTCCCCCCAGCCGTGGGCACAGGCACACGTGTGCCTGTCACGGCAACGGCACGTCCCATCGGGCCTGAGGCCTGGAAGCAAGGGCTGCTGGGAATCCTAGTTTCGGGGGAGCACCTTGCCAGCCCGGGCCTTGCCTGCCCACGCTGGTCTCTGCCTTTGCCCGTGTGGCCCCACCGGCTCCTCATCCTTCGGGCCTCAGCCTTGCCGGCCACCAAGGGGCACTGTCACCAGCTGCGACCAGCTGCGCCTCCGTCCGGCCTCTCCGTGTCCCGCGCACTTCTGCTGCCAGACCAGCTGGCCCAGGAGAGGGACCCACAGCTGCCATACTCCCAGCAGCATGCCCAGCACGTTCCCGGCACACGGGAGACGCCGGGCGACTATCTGTGACAGGACACCACAAAGGGGGGCTGTTACTGCTGTCATTTTACAGAGGGGGACCCAAGGCCCAGAGGGTGAGAGGGCCCGGCCTGAAGCCACAGAGCTGGTAACCAAACCCAGCCATGTCCCTCCCCCCCACCCCCCGTCCCCGCTGTAAGGCGCAAAGAGGAGAGACTAAATCGCCGGCCGTGGGCCCCTGCAGCCGAAGCCCAGTGGGCTGATGCTCAAGGCTGCCCCCGGCAGTGGCGAGCTAAGAGCCCACTTGCTCTCCCACTAGAGAGCGTGGTCCCTGCCTGAGGCTGAGTCGTCACCTCCTCCGGGAAGCCACTGGCCCAGGAGGATCGGTGCCCCTCGTCTTGCACTGAGTGCCCCTGGGCACCCCGTCTACACCCTGATACTCGCCCGCCAGCCTTCAACCTGTGTGTGCGCCTGCTTCCCCCTCTGCGGGCAGCGTTCTCCAATCTCTGCCCTCAGGACAGTGCTCGGTGCTCTGTCAGCATTTACTCAAAGACAGAGCTTCGGCCCGAGGGAGGACGACTCCAGGCCACTGGACCCTGCTCTGGGTTACAGACACCTCCTCCTCTTAGGCACAGACGCCAGAGGGGAAGCTGGAGACCAAGGGGCCAACATGAAGTCCCTGCCCTCACAGACCCCCCCGTTCCAGCGAGGGGCGGCACGCCAGAGAGAAACGCTCCTCCCGCGGGTTCGGCCCTCGCCGACTGAGCATCCCCGGGCCCAGGCGGTGCCGGCCTTACAGCGGGCCCTCGTCAGACGCGCGTGCGACAGAAATGCGCCGTCCTCCTGAGACCCCAAGACCCTCATCGGCTGCGAGACGGGCCCGAGGAGCCCCAGTGACTTCTCCCCCCGGCGCACGCACCCCTGGGTGGTGGAGGCGGTCACGCTGACGACCATGATGGTGGCGTTGGTCAGGATCTGCTGTAGGTTCTCGTTGTTCTTGCACTTGTCCAGGCTGTTGCCCAGCTCCTGGGGTGAGAAGGCAAGGGGGGGGGGGGCGCAGAGACTCAGGAAGGCACTGGAACCCCTCCTGCTCCTGCACCCACCTGGGTCTCTTCCGGGGTCACAGGGGCAGCTGGGGACTATCCACAGGGTGCCTGCCTCCTCCTAGTCCCGGGGACGTGACCGCTCAGGGCACCGGCAGCACCTGTCCTGTGCGGCTGGTCGGGGACCGGACCCCGGGCACACCCGGGGCTGCATCAACTCGGGGCGCAGGCCTGACCACGCGGCTTCCCTGCGCGTAGCCCCCCAACCACCCGCACCGTCTCCTAGCCTCACGCAGCAGGCACCTCAGTGCTGTCCCTGCCCTCGCTAGCACCTGCCCCTCTCGTGGCTTTCCAGAAGGCCACGTGGGACCCGACCTCATCAACTGCCCCCTCACTTCCTCCTTTCTGAACACACCAGGGCTTGTGACCATCTCAGGGGCTTGGCGCTCATGCCTTCTTCCCCCAAATCTCTGCACAGCTGCCCCGCATCAACCTTCAGATCTAGACTCAAATACCGCCTGCTCCAACCACTGCTGGTGGCACGAGACGCCCTCATCCCCCTCCTGCTTCCTCGGCCTCGAGCAGCTCCCAGCCCTTCCTGGGAGACCCGTCCAGGGAAGCAGTGGGATGGGAGGTGGGGCAGAGGAGTCCTGAGAACCTCCTTTCCAGGCTCCATCCCTTTGTTGCTGGGAAGCCTGGAGCGGCTGAACCAGCACTCATCCCCCTCCAGTATCTGCAGGCTTAAGAGAACGAGGAAGGCAGCCGAGGCTCGGGCATCCTCACTCCGGGTCATTCACCTGCTCCCTGCCACCCCCCCCCCTCCCCACGAGAGGCAATAAGGGGACTCAGTTCCTCCCGAGTCCTGACCTCTCTCCACTCACCTTGACCGTGCGGATGTAATCCAGTGCGTTGGGGACCAGGGACTCCAGTTCAGGGAAGCGCTTGGAGTACTTATCCCGGATGAACTTATGGATGATGTCTAAGGCACACGGGGAAGGCAGATATCTGAGGAGCGGGCAGGCAGACTCTGCTGACTGTCCCCAGGACCCATCTCCCCTTCCCCCTCCAGGAACTGAAGCCCTGAATTCAGCGGGGCTCACGGACACCCAGCAAAAAGGCCATCCTTTCCTGCTGCCCGTTCTGCCGGATGAGGCCCCGTGAGAGCGTTCTAGTCTACGAGATGTGATCTCAAGGGACACGTGCAAGGTCACCCCCTTAAAGAACTGTGCCCTCCTCTTCTTTCCCATTTTGCTGGTGAGGATGTGGAGGTGATGGCCGGAGGTGGGCAATCACCTTGTACCCTGACCAGGTGGGGGGTCAACAAGATAGAAAGAGCCTAATCTAGACCCTCCTATCAGAGGAAAGCATGCTTCCTTCTTACTTAAGCTACTTTGTTACAGCAGCTAAACCTAGACTTGAATTAGTATGATCAGTTTGGGGGCAGGACCCTGGGGAAGGCCAGCGGGATCCTGCCTGTCCCCTCCTTGGGGATGGGAGGAGGGTGTGAGGGACACCAGGCAGGGACGTCTCTGCTCGCCTTCCCAGAACTCACTCAGTTCGTTTTCGATCTCCACGGTCAGGTTGTTTGCATCCACAATGACCCGGTATTCGGGGGCCGCCTCGACTGGTCCCATCACTGTGAGGACGACAAACAGTCTGGGTGGGTGGGTGTGTGTCTAGGCTCCCACAGCTGGGGGCTCAGGGGGCAGTGGCATGTGGCTGAGGGGAGCTGGGGGCCGAGGAGAAAACCCAGAGAGGGGTTTACATGTCAGCCCACCTCTCACCACTCTCCCTGCAGGCCAGTCAAGACATGATCCCATCTCACTCTGGACTAACCCCTCAGGGGGCTGCCCATCCACTGAGACCGAGGCTCAAGCTCTCCAGACGGGAAGCCCCGTGAGGACAGGTACTGCATCTGTCTCCCACAGCTACGCCCCCGGTGCCCAGAACAGCGCCTGGCTATTCGCTGACTGTCCGGCTCCAAGATATTGCTCTCCCGTGGCCTCAGCACCATCCCAGCCCCACCCTCTCAAGACGCCCCCGTCTCATCACGGCCAGCCGGGAAAGGACCCCCGTCTCATCACAGGCCAGCCGGGAAAGGACCCCTGTCTCATCACGGGCCAGCCGGGAAGGACCCCCCGTCTCATCACGGGCCAGCCGGGAAGGACTCCCCGTCTCATCACGGGCGAGCCGGGAAGGACCCCCGTCTCATCACGGGCCAGCCGGGAAGGACCCCCCCGTCTCATCACGGGCCAGCCGGGAAGGACCCCCGTCTCATCACGGGCCAGCCGGGAAGGACCCCCCCGTCTCATCACGGGCCAGCCGGGAAGGACCCCCCGTCTCATCACGGCCAGCCGGGAAGGACCCCCCGTCTCATCACGGGCCAGCCGGGAAGGACTCCCCGTCT